>CP054667.1:38126704-38561231 GCA_013348765.1 Carpinus viminea | reverse complement strand
GAAATTTAATGAGTTATTGAAAGAAAAGTCACATTGTTTTGGACGCCAAAAATTCAATGAGTGACTTTAAATAAAAACGTTTTAAGCACTCGTATAATGATGAGAAAGGAACACTTCAAAAGTGGTTTCATGATTTTTGGATCCTTGTAGAAGGGGTTATGATTTTAAAAATATGCAAGTGTAAAAACAAGAATTTCAATCAAGCAAAGGTATTAAATTTCGAGGGACTTTTAAGGTATCAAAATGTTAAGGGTTGCTATAATTTTTGGATATGTTGTGAGTCTTTGAATGAGAAAAATTTTAAGACAAATTTCATATCATTTGGAATTAAATTGAAAGAGTTATGATTTTTCGAAGTTTAGTAGGTCAATCTGTCAAATAGTTAAAGCACCTGCGATTTGGAGAATTGATTGGATGAGTTAATGATTTCCTTAGGCCACGAATTTTAGATATATTATATTTAACATATTTAATTTCATTAAAGATTAATTTTGAATTGTATGGACACATTCCAGTGAATACAACTCACCTTCTAACTTGAAAGCACATGTGTTGTGCTGTCAAGCTTGGAGCAAAGTTGATGGTCAATAGGTCACAGCAGGAGCCACGCTTGTGGCTAAATATATGGGACACTTGTCCCACATTCTCACAAGGGACTAAATCTATAGACACCTGGGGTTCTAAAGTGTCATTTTCTTGAGATATTTCTAGACACTTGTCTTGTTGTAATGAGAGTATATGGCAAACATTTAAGGTATCACTACTACATGCAGCAAATATATAAGGAGAGCTTTTCCCCTCAAATGCTCACAGCTGAAGTGAGCATGAGATGAGGGAGAGAATTGGAAGAAGAGAAGAAAGAAAGAGGAAGAAACGAAAGGAAAAAAAGAGGAGAAAAGAAGAGAGAAGAGAAAACAGAAGAAAAGAAAGGAAAGAGGAAGAAAAGAAAGAAAGGGGAGGGAGAAGAAAGAAAAATATGAGAATTCCAAAGTAATATTTTCATATTTTTTATGGTATTTTTAGTATGAAACTAAATTCCTAAAATGAAACTGGGGTTTTTAGTGTATGAATACTTGAATTGCTATTTAGAGGGATTAGTTATAATTAGAGTGATTGTTGTAAATGTTTCTAAGCTTTTGATATTAGGAGTAAGTTGCTAAATTAAATGGCTTAGGATGAGAGCGATATTATGGCTAGGTAGACTTCTTAAGCTGTTAATTATAGTCAGATGATTTTAAAGTAATAAGAATATTATAACCATGGATGTTTTAGAATAAAGCAGTTGATTGGAATAAGGCCTTAGTCTAGTTGATTATTAGAATTTCATGAGAAACATATAAATCAAGTATGGTGGGGTTTGATGTCACTGTAATGTTTTTGACTAAGGATAAACAAATTGACGACTAAGATACTTTTTACCTCCGTTGTAGGAATTGTGAGTTGAATGCATAATCAAATTAAGGATGCAATGAACACCAAAACCCCGATTTTATTATAAATCTTTGAAAAATGTTGAGGATTTTATAAAGAATTCACTTACATGATTTTCAATTGCACTTCATTTCATATTTTTAATGCAAAGTTTTACTCAATCATATGGCATGGTTTAAGAATATTACGTATTACAATTACCTCATCTTTATGAGTTATACATGAATGCAATTATGAATGAAATAAGCTCACAAGGTTTTATGGTATATAATACAATTGCAAATGAGCTTGAAAAATTATATAAAATGTTGCATATGCATTCATGATGATAAACGTTTAACCCCGAGGCACTGAAGCAACGATTGGAACAGGATCACAATGGTAACATGGCAAGTACACAGAAGAATGGTTACAAGAAGGTGTGTGATATCAGCCAGGTAGCCTTCACCTAGGGAAGTCCCCAACCTAGTAGCTCTCCTATGTGATGATAGGATGAGCTGATGTGTCATTCGGGACAAGGCAAACGTGCCCCACTCATAGTAAAATTGCGGCTATGGGTCAAAGGGTAAAACATGATTTTCTTTTGAAAGAAAAGTAAAAAAGAAGTGTTGCTTACTCATTTTGCAACTATCATACTTTATTCTGTATAAATTATTATTCTGCATGACAGAGACTATGGCATAAAGATCTGCATAACATGTTTTATAGCATCTTGGGGTTGTGGCTACTTACTAAGTTGTCGAATTCACCCTTTCTCCCTATACATCTTTTTCAAATTGCCCTATATATCGTAGTACTGATGACTGGGGTGCCGGTGGGCCTCTTAGTTGTTAAAGACTCGATCATCTAGCCAATGACTAGGACACTTGGACTTATTGCTTTGTGGACTAGCAGAAGCAATAGCAATAGAAGTGTTTGAGACTCCATTCTATAAAGTAGACCGCTTGGGACGTGCATAGATTGTGTAACATTACTGCTAATGAGATTTTTGAATACTAGCACTTTATGTGTTTGTGATCTCATAATGAACGTTTATAGTACTCTGGTGATGTTATGTTTCTATGGTGATTATGTAGAAGAAAGATTTTTATTTTTATTAAGAATATGTTACAATTTCCCCTTGTTGCTCTACCTTTAAAACTTGGGGCGTTACGTTTAATCTTAAAGAAGAAAAAAATACGCGATTGAAAAAAAACACAATTTTTAAAATTGTAGTTATTGAAATTGAAATAACAAACTGACCCTAAATAATACTAAATAACACAAATTTTATTCCTAATTCCTAAATTTTGAATTTTTTAATGAATTTAATCGTAGCTGTCTAGTTTAATTGAATTGAATCTCGGCCGTTGGATTTGATTAATGGAATACAGTTGTAAACCATTTCGAAAGTGAGAATTATATAGTGCTCCGCATGACACAATGAGCTCATTAATCTAATGTTCTAAATTGAATAAGAAAGTCAAGATCCTAATAAACGGTCTAGATCATCTACTATGCTTGCATGGAACCGGTCTCATCAATAGACACATAAAGCGGATTAATTTCAAGTGATCTTGTTCCACATAATGCGTGTTCTTTGTCGATTGATTCTCAATCGTCCAATTTCTTTTGATGATCTAATAGTCGTTGGATGATCTTAATGGATGATAACTATCAAGCATTTACTATAAGTATGTAGATGGTGTAGCAAAGACACAATAAGCTTGCCTTGTTTGATTTAATCTAACGAATAATATTAAATGTTGAAAACGTATATATAATCAATGGACCAAATTGAACAAACACACTAGATGTAAGTAGAAACAACCAAATGGGATAAGATTTTGGTCAGAAGAGCTGGACCGTTAATATTTAATTTTTTTTTCCACAAATCCAACGGTTGAAAATTAGAAAACTGAAATTTAACCTAAATCTTTCATCTCTCCATTCTCTCAACTCTCACTCAACCCATCAGCCACTCTCTCAGACTCTATAGTCTCTCCATTCCCATTTTCCCATTCCTAGGTGACTGGATTTCAGGAAAAAAAAAGGAAAGCAATTGTAGTGTTCACCTCACCCCGCAAGTTTGTTTGGTTTTCCTTTGTTTTGTTTATATTCTGAGTTTCGTATGGTTATCTCAGTGCTCTCACAATTTCTTTTGTTTTGTTTGGTTTTCAACCCATCTTATTTAGACTCAAAGGCTGCCCACCACTTTTCACCCATCCGAGCCTCTCGTCGACACTTTGAACCAATGTAACACAATCAAGTTCGAGCTCGAATAGGGTTCCAACCCTATCGAGTCAAGCTTAAGCAACATTTTTAGGCTTGAGTCGAGCTTGAGCCTCCCCCCCAACCCCCAAAATAAAAGAGCTAAGCCCGAACAAGCCAAGCTTGCCCAATCTCGGCTTGTTTACACCCCTATGACTATCGTATAGGGGTGACTACTATGGCTATCCCAACAAGGGTGGTTGTGCGGCCACCTCTATCTTGGCAAGTGGGCCATGTGGACACCACATTAGGATAAGGGTGACTGCGCAACGAATCCTTCATTGACGGTAGCTACCCGACCACCATTTAAAAAAAAAAAAAATGATGAGTAGAAAGTTAGTTTCACAATTATGTGTTTTCTCAAAATAAACAAATTTAGTATTTGTTTATTCAAAACACAAACTTTTTAAAAAGTACGCCTAACAATGTTCTTAAATGGACCCTCACAAAATATTTTCTCAACTATGTACTTCATCAAAAACACTTCTTAACTTTATATCACATCAAAAACTTTTCAAAACCATTAACAAACATATATAATGATTTTTGGAGAAGAAAAAAAATAAGGTAATGGACTTTTATTGATAATTTAAATCTAGTTGAAGGCACTGCAATGACAAGGGACAAGCCAAAAAGAACATATCTTGAGGTTGTGAGAGAGATGTGAGAGAGATGTGATAGAGATGATCAATGTTAATGTGTGCCTTGAATCTAGTAGGCGGAACCTTCCAAAACTTTCTCTTGTGTTCTACAAAGACCCACAATGGTTTTCTTCTCCAAGAAGAAAGAGCCTTGTTGATGTGGGCGGAACCTTCCAAAACTTTTCTTATGCTCTACAAAGGCCCACAATAGTTTTCTTCTCCAAGAAGAATGAGTCTTGTTGATGTGGGTGGAACCTTTTAAAACTTCCTAGGCACACCATGGTTTTTCTATATAAAGGAATGATGCCTTTGTATTTGAAAGAGGAGTGCCAACAATTGAGAGATAAGTGCTAAAAAGACTGAGAGCACTAGTGGAGAGGGAGAGAGAAAGAGAGGGGCGCATCATTGTAACGCCCCGAGAATTAATTAACTGGTAATTAATTTCACTGTTCGTCTCCTAACCTTATTCCACTCAGAACAAGACTCAGGGACTTCTCTTCCTCGAAAACAGAGGATACTAAGCAATGAAAGTAATAAAGTTCTATAAATATTGAATCGGTATAACTAGAGTGTCTAACTAAAGATCGTCAAAGCAGCGGAAATCATACTATAACATCATTATAAGGGATCTATGCTAAACCTTAATATGCAAGCATGTATCAAGCCCTAAGTCTACAGCATAACTCAAAAGTACTAGTTACCATGAGTACGTGTTTAAGCTTGCAATAATTCCTCAAGCATCTCCTAGATCGGATCCTCTACAAGATCGGATGCTTCACAATATCCACTATCTATACAGCATAATTGTACATATGGAGAAAAAAATGAAATAATACAAGGGACGACTTAGTAAGTATAATGCACATGACGTATCTGTCATTAATTTATGAATTTAGTTGTTTATAAAACACATGCAACATTATAAGATAACAGTTTACCATACAGGTGATATATATATTATATGATATAATGTAACACAATCGTTCAACAGAATGGTCTACCCAAGATATTATCAATTCTCATCAGGGTTACCATTGTCTCGAGGGACCTGTAGTACAACACTGGTGCCCCAGCCATTGCACAACATATCGTACATAACACTAGTAGCACGACCGAGTCTGATCTTAGGTGGCTCACACTGTTAATGACATCCGTCCTATAGTGACCATCCATTGGGAATGACTGCATCTTGGTCACAAAATCATTAGATCCAAAACCTCCCCCCCCCCACACATACACACACTGACCATAAGCTAACCCGTATAGTAAGCTAATGGTCATTATATCGCACATACCGGTATACCATGTCATACGATACAATTAGTTTTATTAGTCTTTTACATACACAGTTTTATAAGTCTCATTATTACCTTATTAATCATTACACGTTTTTACAAAAGAGAGTCCCCAGTAGTTCTAAAATGTATTTCATGAGAGTTGCAAAATATGCATGTTTGATATATATAAAATAGATATGTAATGTATGAAAAGTAACAATAAAGCATCCATGTGAGTTTGTACTCACCTGGATCGTAAAGCTTCTCCATGTAATTCCCTAGAAGCTCCATAACCTCGAATACTGAGAAAAGACTTATGATTAGTTCTATTTCTACTAAAGCACAACTCTATAACAAGGAAACAGAAGCTATTGGTGGCTAGTGAAAATAGGGTTTCCCTATCTCACTTTGGCCGTACGTCTAATCATGAAACCGTACATCCGCTCTGACGTCTTTCAGGGAGAACCTTATTTTCTTTTCACTGTCCACCTATTCTCCGACTCCTAAGGCCAACAAAGGCTTTCTTAGGCCTTTTAACACATATTGAATCCTTCATGCAAGGCAACAACACTAAGCTAACATAACACTAGCCTAAGCAAGATTCAAAGCATAACTTAGCTAACAACTACAACTAGCTACAAACAATAATCGAGCAGCATAATGACGTAACTAAAGAGATAGGCAATCGAACATTAGCTCCTTGAAGTGAAACTGCAAGAACCTCCACTCCACTAGCTCCAAACTCACAAAACCTTACAAAGCATTCATAAAGGAAAGATTTCGTAGCCTGGGGGCGAAGAGAGGGGTTTAAGGACAGAATTGGTGTGAAATGGGCAAGGGGGTGAGAGGGCATTTATAAGGCCAAAAAGCAATAGACATTCGATCCAAAGGGGCATACGTCCAGTACTATTACCTAGCGGTCCAAAGGTTGTCTCATACGTCTTGGTATTAACTGGAGGGTATTCTAAAAAGTAGCGGATGTCCGGGACTTTTAGGCCTACGTCGACTGTATTATTCACAAAGTACGATGTACTATTTGTCAAAGTATGTCAGATGGTCCCCCTGCGTACATCCGTGCTAAAGACAAGAGCGTATGTTCGCCTAACCTAGCGTATGTTTGCACTAAAAGACAAGAGCGTACGTCTGTCAAAAAGTAGCATATGTCCGGTCCTAAAGTCCAATTCCCCAAAATGCCCTTTTCGCTGATCCTAGTGACCCAAAGTCCAAATTATCCTTCTAACTAAGCTACTTATGCCTAGTTAAATATTTGGGTCACTACAATCATACATAGAAAAGAAAGGTTTTTTCTTTTATTCTCTGTTGAGAGATAGTAAGGTTGGGTGTATTGGGGCTTTGGGTTTTGAGTGGTTTCTCGCCCTATTATTCTCGTCTACTCCATTTTGATAGTGTATTTCTCTCTGGATTGTCTCCGACAGTGGATGTGGCTTGTTAAGCTGAATCACTTAAATTCATGTGTTGTATGTGATTGCCTATATTTATTATTCCACGTTATTCTTATTTTTCGCAACTCACAAGTCTTGGAAAATATGATTTATTTCCTAACAACTGGTATCAAAGCTTTTGGTTCGAGTGGGAGGGATGCTAGGAAAAGAAGGTAAAGCAATTGGGATCTAAAAATTAGATGGCATAGATTTTGCATATTGGAAGATGCTGATTGAAAATATCATTTGTGGAAAGGAACTTCATCAATCTCTTTTGGGAGAACAACTTGACGACATGAATGATAGCAAGTGGGCTCTGCTTGATCGTAAAGTCCTAGCAATTATCAGGTTATTATTGTCAAAATTAGTAGCACACAATGTTGTAAAGGAGAATACCACAATAGGTCTAATGGCAACTTTGTCCAGCATATATGAGAAGTTGTTGGCTAACAACAAAGTGCACCTAATGAAAAAACTATTCAACCTAAAGATGGCAGAAGTGGCTACTGTGGCACATCATCTTAATGAATTCAACACTATCATCAATCAATTGTCTTCAGTGGAAATTGATTTTGATGATGAGATTCAAGTGTCGATCGTCTTGGTATCTTTGCCAAATAGCTAGGAAGTCGTGCGGATGGCCGTGAGTAACTCTGCAGGAAAGAGTAAACTGAGCTATAAAGACCTTAGAGATTTGGTTCTTAGTGATGAGATTTGCAGGAAAGATGTTGGTGAAACCTCCGATTCTAGTGGAGCCCTAAATCTCGAAACAAGGGGCAGAACGCCGTAGAAGTCATGAAAGAAATTTTGTACGGTGCAAATCTAAATCCAAGAAGGTAGGAGCAAATCTAGGTTTAGACGACAACTTGAGTTTTGGAATTATGGCAAGACAGGTCACTTCAAGAAGAATTGCAGAGAGCTAAAGAAGAAGACTGGTGATTATTCCATAAATGTCATGGTAACAGAAGAAGTGCTCGATGCCTTACTTCTATTTGTTAATAGTCCTCTTGATTCTTGGGTCTTGGACTAGGTGCTTCTTTTCATACCACACCAATCCATGGAGTTCTCAAAAATTTTGTGTTTGGAGATTTTGGGAAGGTGTATTTGGCTGACTGAACATTAAAAGTGGAAGGTGAATTTGGAGATTTCGGGAAGGTGTCTTGGACTCTAGGTGATGTTCACATTAGAGTCCATAGTGACTCAGTATGGAAGCTACAAAAGGTTAGGCATATCCTAGAATTGAAAAAGAACCTGAGTTCAGTGGGACAACTTGATGATGAAGGGCATTCAATTCATTTCCATTGTGGAAGGTCAGCAAGGGAGCTACGATTTTGGCTCGTGGTCATAAGACAAGTAGTCTCTATATGACAACGAGCAACAGGGATACAACTGACATTGCAAATACAGGAGCTGATTCAAAATTATGGCACCTAAGGCTTGGGCACATGAGCAAGAAAAGGGTGAAGGTACTTCTGTCAAATGGGAAACTACCGGTGTTGAAGTCAGTTGAGTCTGATTTGTGTAAAGGTTGCATCTTAAGGAAGTAGAAGAAGTTGAGTTTCGCAAAGGTTGGCAAAGCACCTAAGTCGAGAAAATTGGAGCTAGTACACACGTATTTGTGGGGTCCTGCACCAGTGGCATCTCTTAGAGGCTTGCGGTATTACATCATGTTTATTGATGACTCAAGCAAGAAGGTATGGGCTTATTTCTTGAAATGTAAATCTAATGTATTTGATACTTTCAAGAAATGGAAGGCCATGATTGAGACTAAAACAAGCTTTAAGCTCAAGTGTTTGAGGTTAGACAATGGAGGAGAATACGAAGATGGGGGGGCTCAAGAAGTTCTGTGCAGTGAATGAGATCGAAATGGAGAAAACTATCCCAGGAACACCGTAGCAGAATGGCGTGGTTGAGCACTTGAACAGGACTCTCAATGAGTGTGCTAGAGTGCAGATTGCATCTTTGGGTTGCCAAAGAATTTTTGGGCTAATGTAGTAAGCATTGCTGCAGATAAATAAGGGGTCTTCCGTTCCCTTAAGCCATAGATTACTGAAAGAAGTATCGAGTAGAAAATAGGTAAATCTTTCACATTTGAAAGTTTTTGGTTGTGCTTCGTATTCATATTGATTTTGATTCTCGAAGTAAGCTAGATGTTAAGTCTAGAAAGTGTTTCTTCATTGGATATGGAGATGAGGCCTTTGGTTATCAGTTTTGGGATGATCAAAACTAGAAGATTATTAGTAGTCAAAATGTGTTTTTAATGAATATGTTGTTACAAAGATGGGTCAAGTGCAGAACCTAGTGTTACAGAGCATGAACCAAAGGAGTTTGAGTGTGTAAACTTAGATGGTAGTTCTAAAGACAAAGTCTAGAACATTGATCAATAGGATGAAGACAGTGTAGACTCACATTTTGAATAGGGAACACTTACAACGATTGTCCGAAGATCTACCATAACAATTAGATCTCCACAACGTTTTTCACGGTCCTTGTTTCATATTCTGTTGATGGATGGCGGTGAGCCAGGGATGTTTGTTGAAGCCTTGAAGGTTGAAGATTCAATCAAGTGGGAGTTAGCCATGAAAAATGAGATGGACTCATTATTGACTAACTATGCTTCGGAGCTGACAGAGTTGCCAACAGGTTAAAAGGCTTTGCACAATAAATTGGTGTTTAGAATAAAGGGTGAATATGATGGTAGCTAGCGCTACAAGGCAAGATTGGTAGTCAATGGATTCCAGCAAAAAGAAAGAATTGACTACACAGATATATTCTCTCCAGTGATGAAGATGACAACCATTACAGTTGTGATAAGCATTGCGGCAGTGGATGATTTACATCTAGAACAATTAGATGTGAAACTGTGTTCCTTCATGGTGAGTTGGAGGAAGATATTTACATCCAGCAGCCACAGTGATTCACAACGCAAGGGAATGAGAGTTTAGTGTGCAAATTGAGAAGAAGATGGCGTTCCTTCATGGTGAGTTGGAGGAAGACATTTACATGTAGCAGCCACAGGGATTCACAATGCAAAGGAATGAGAATTTACTGTGAAAATTGAGAAGAGGCTTGTATGGCCTGAAACAAGCTCCGAGACAATGGCATAAGAAGTTTGAAACCTTCATGTGTAGTACTAGGTTTACGAGGTGCAATGCAGATCATTGTTGTTATGTCAAGAGTTTTAAAAACTCTTATATCATTGTACTCTTGTACGTAGATGATATGCTCTTTGCAGGGGCCAGTATGGAAGACATTAACAAGTTGAAGAATCAACTGTCAAAGTAGTTTGCAATGAAGGATTTGGGTGTTGCTAAACAAATCCTTGGGAAAATCATCAGAGACAAAGCCAATAGTACACTAAAGATTTCATGGATAGAATATGTGAAGAAGATTCTTAGCAGATTTAGCATGGATGGAGCTAAGTCAATGAGCACACCCTCAGGGGGTCATTTTAGACTAACCAAGGATCAATCACCGAAGACGAATCAAGAGGAGGCATATACGAGCAAGGTACCTTATGCCTCAGATATCGGAAGTCTGATGTATGCAATGATCTGTACAAGACAGGATATTGCACATGCAGTAGGAGTTGTGAGCAAGTACATGAATAATCCGGAAAGCGACATTAGGAGGTCAAGTAGTTTACAATAAGCGAGAGGAACTTCATGTATATCCTTTTTACATATGTGATTTGAAGCTACAGGGTTATATGGATGCTAATCTAGCGGTGATCTTTGATAGGGAAACTACTCGAGGTACATCTATACTCTGAGAGGTACTACTTTGTGTTAGACCTCAAGGTTGTAGAAATTGTAGCCCTTTCCACTATAAAGGCTAAGTATGTACGTGACAAAAGTGGAAAGGAGATGGTTTGGCTCTGAGGTTTTTTATGAGTTGGGTAAGAAGAATGAGAATGGCGTTCTACACAGTAACAATCAGAGCGCCATTTTTCTTGCGAAGAACTCGATGTATCATTCAAGAATGAAGAACATACAGTTGAGGTACCATTTCATTCGATCCCTTCTTGAAAGTGAATAATTGATGCTTGAGAAGATTCGTGGAATTGAGAATTCAGCAGACATTCTAACAAAAGTTGTGACTATTGAGCAATTGAAGTTGTGCTCAGCTTCAGTTGGTCTTTGAGCTTGAAGACAGGTAGAGGAGACATCCAAATGAGATTGCAACTTGAGGGGATTCAAGTTGAGTAGGAGATTGTTGATGTATGCCTTGAATCTAGTAGGCAGAACCGTCTAGAACTTTCTCATGTGTTCTACAAAGACCCACAATGGTTTTCTTCTCCAAAAAGAAAGAGTCTTATTGATGTGGGTGGAACATTCTGGAACTTTCACTTATGTTCTACAAAGGCCCACAATGGTTTTCTTCTCCAAGAAGAAAGAGTCTTGTTGACGTAAGTGGAACCTTCGAACTTTCTCTTATGTTCTACAAAGGTCCACAATGGTTTTCTTCTCCAAGAAGAAAGAGTCTTGTTGATGTGGATGGAACCTTCCAGAATTTCCTAGGCACACAATAGTTTTTTACATAAAGGAATGATGCCTTTGTGTTTGAAAGAGGAGTGCCAACAATTGAGAGATAAGTGCTAAAGATTGAGAGTAGGGGTGAGTGTTGGTCAAGAAGTTGATTTTAGTAGAAAATTTTAACTTTCCATTTTGAACAAAAGTCGGTAAAATCGTTAATTAATCGACTTATTCTCGCCAAATTTTATTTTATTTTACATTTTGAATGAATGGTGGTCGGTAAAGTCCGGTTAAAAACCTCTTCTCGCCTACCAAACCGAAAAATTCAAAATAAAAAAATCATGTCACCTACCGCCCACCATCTAGTCGGTGTCTGTCGAAAGTCGATTAGTCGGTAATTTGCTCACCCTATTTGAGATCACCGGTGGAGGGAGAGAGAGAAAGAGAGAGCACCATACATAGAAAATAAAGGTTTTTTTTTTCTTTTTCTTTTTCTTTTATTCTCTGATGAGAGATAGTGAGGTTGGGTCGATTGGGGCTTTGGGTTTTGAGTGTTTTCTCGCCTTGTTATTCTTTTGTACTCTATTTTGATAGTGAATTTCTTTTCAGATTGTCTCTAACAGTGGATGTAGGCTTATTAAACTAAACCACTTAAATCTGTGTCATGTATGATTGCTTATATTTGTTATTCCTTGGTCTTCTTATTTTTCGCAACTCACAGGTCTTAAGAAATATGCTTTATTTCCTAACAATGTATAGGGTTGATTCATACTTGACATCTCTAAGCAGGGATAGAACTTGCAAAGATAAACTTTAAATGGCTTGATTAACCATGGAAGAGATAGAGCATCTTGAACAGGGCCAGTCCAACCACTAGGCAAGTATCACAAAATATAATAGATTGGTTTTGAAAGGGTAAGTGGGTTTGGGATTGGAGCCTTTATGAATTTTGTTGTTTCTGACCATTCAAATGAGATCAAAGGAGACCGCAGTAAAAAGTTGCAAGTGGTGTGCGCATTCAACCACAATGTTTTAAAATGATGATGATTTCTATCCCATCAAGAATGTCGAGGCCAAAAAAGCTTAAAACTATCCAAAGGTCGAGGAGCCATAGTATTTGGGGTACAAAAACTAGATTTTTGGACCAGACTATACTATATATAGGCTTTTAGACAATGAGGGCATGCTTAAGTGTGCGTTTGAAATGTTTAAAAGTGTATTTAATACTAAAAAAATTCATTTAAAGAAAAACCTTATTTTGTAAAGAAATTTAAAAGCGTTTTAAGAGTTTAAAAAGCTAAAAATTACAAAGAGCACTTTTGACAAAACTTTATTTGAGCTTTTGTCAAAAGCAATTTTGACTTAAAATTTAATTTATCAAGTACAATTACAAATATGTTCTAAGAGTGATGAGCATAATTAATGCGGTTTGAAATTGTGTTATAGAGTTTAAAAAGTACTTTAAGTACATAAAAAATTGTGAAAAAAAGTTTGGTAAAAAAAATAATTAAAAAGTACTTATTTGACTGTTTTTTTTTTCCTCTAAAAAATAGCAAAATGTATATTTGGAAAAAACTTAAAATTAAGTAGAGCTTTTTTTTAAAAAAAAAAAAAAATTTAAAAGCTCAAATTCCCAACATAATTCTAAACAAACTCTTGTAGCATGTTTAAATTGCTTTGAACTTTTAAAATAAAATAGAACTTTTTTCTGGAAAACTTCAATTTTTTTTTAAATATTTTTTTTTAATTGAAAGGGGGGAAAGGTTACAATGGGGGTTAAGTGTATTTTATTAATCAATTTTTAGAGTAAAAAAATAAATAAGTATTTCTTGATTTTTTTTTTCTAAAAGTACTATCTTTTTAGGGTGCGTTTTGGATTACGATTTACGTAAGAATAATCTGCTTTTAAAAGATGTCAAAAACGTAAGGTATTTGGCATCGTGATTTAAAAAGCATTTAATTTAAAATAGGAAAAAATTTGCGATTTCAATAAGTAGGCTAGGGTGCTTATTTGAAAAGTGCAAATTTAAACCAAAATCATAAATTGTATAACAAATATTTAATAAAAAAATACTTTTAACATGTTTTATCAAATGTATTTTTGATTTTAAAAAGTAACAATTTCAAAAATACTATTTTTAAAATCACAATCTCAAATAGACTCAACCCAAACGGACATTATTTAACATAATTTTTTATATATTAAAAGCACTTTCTAAACTCTTTATCATAAGTTTTACTCGATAAATATAGTTTGGAGACGGTGCTTTCATGTATCAACATTAAGGTGGTACTCAATTCAAAAAAAAAAACATTAAGGTGGTACTGAATTTGACATTGTAATTTGCCCATACAGTTGTGCTTTGGATGACACGTAATTTCAACCAATCACATTTGTGCCTTTGATGAACTTCACATTTAATAACTATGTCAACCATACATTTTACCAATAAGCTGCATTCTTATTTATTTATTTAAAATAGAGTGCTTTTTAAAACAAAACAATTATAATTAATGCTCTTCTAAAACAACTCTATGAAGTCTCAAATGTACGAGTCCCAAGAGGTAGTTCAATCGGTCATGAACCACGCCTTATGAGCGTTGGTCACAAGATCGAATCCCCCTCCCCTACCCTTGTCTGACATGTCAAAAAAAAAAAAAATGTCGAGGTTAAATTGAATAAGATGCCTTGCTAAGAGAATTTCACATCATTGCATATGAAAGCTTTATTTATTTTAGAATTAAACTTTGGTCGGATGTGCTACAAAAGACCACTTTGCAACACTCAATCCCTAACTAACGCTCAATAAACCCTAAAAATTACACCAAAATATCATAAGCCCACATACACTATATTTCTTTCTCTCTCTTTTTTTTTTCTTTTCTTTTTCCTTCTTTCCTTTGTCTTCACTTTGTCGACACCATCATGATTTCATCACTTCTCTCTTTTTCTTTTTTTCTTTTTTTTTCTCTTTCTTCCTTCTCTCGACACCACACCTTCTTCTTCTTCCCTCTCTTTTTTCTTTTCTTCTTCAAGTTGCAACAATGGAGGTTCATTCTCTTTTTCTTTTCTTCTTCATTTTCTCAAGTGATTTTCCGATTGCGAGCCATTTTTCGGTTTTAGGGTGATTAAATCCTAAAGGGTTAACTTTTCCCTAGGTTTTAGATTTGAATTCAAAAATGAGTTTTGAGGCATTAGAAACGAGGGTGAAGCATTAAAACGGTTTTGAGGCATTAGAAACGGATTTTAGGCATTAGAATCGAGTTTTGAGGCGATTTCGACAATTACCTCATTCGTTGTTGGGTCATCCCTTGTGAGACGCTTTAGTTAACGCCGGCGTGGTCCGCTAGATCCACAGCTGGGTCCGCACCATTGCGGTGTGGGTCACGGGTGAGTCCGGTCGTTCATGTTGGTTTTTCTTTGTTTGGGTATTTCTCATTTTGATTTGGTGTGGTTGGGCTCTTTTTCAATTTTGCATTTGATGAAGTGTCATGAGAATTGATGATCTTTGTAAAATGGGAGGTTTGCGACGACACGACTATAGGGCTCTCTTTATTTTATTAGTTCTTGATTACTTATACAAAACATGCTTTATTTTATTTCATTGGAAATAATATATGGGTTATTCTACATTGCCAAAGTGAGGAGAGACTTTGGCGACTTGTATAAAAGGCTCATCCTTTGCCCCACATTACTAAGTAATGAAACTCGTTCCTCATGCTCATGTGCTCTCCTATAAATAGAAAACACTTATATATATATATATATATATATATATATATGTCCACATAAAGGGAAGGAAAGGAGATTGAACTTGTGACTTTCACTTCATTAGGCGTGGTTCACAGCTAATTGATCTAACCCTTGGGGACTTATATATTTAAATCATTCAGTAAAAGCAATATGTAGCCTATAGGGCTTAAGTATGGATCTTTCTTGATTACTTATAAAAAACATGCTTTATTTTATTTCGGTTGGAAATAATATATGGGTTGTTCCACATTGCCAAAGTGAGGAGAGGCTTTGGCAACTTGCATAAAAGGCCCATCCTCTTGTCCTACATTGCTAAGGAATGAAACTCATTCCTTATGTGCTCTCTATAAATAGAGAAGACACTTATATATTTAAATCATTCGATAAAAGCAATGTGTAGGGGTTAAGTGTGTGGATATATGCATATTACTAAACCACTTTAATCTTGTGTCTATTTATTATATTATGCTTTATATTTCTGCATTATAAAATCTTTTATGGTATTAGAGCTAATAGACTAATGTCAATTGTTAAATTTTATGTTAGAAACAAAAGAACTAACCCATTATCTAACAACTAACATGCCTTTTAGTTCTAATACCATAAAAGATTTTATAATGCGTTAATATAAATAAAGAAACACAAAATTAAGGTAGTTCAGCAATATCCCTACATCCATATATTAAAGCCCTATAGGTTACATATTGCTTTTATTGAATGATTTAAATACATAAGTCTTCTTTATTTATAGAGAACACCTGTGGAATATGTTTTATTCCTTAGTAATGTGGGACATGAGGATGAAGCTTTTATATAAGCCAATAACTGAAGCCTCTCCTCACTTAGGCACTGTGGGACAACTCATATATTATCTCTAACAATTTCTAATAAGTAATTTTCTCATAACCATTTTATGATAAAATAATACAAAGAACAGGAGAAAAAATAAAGGAAACAATCAAATTTAGTTCTTGAATTTTTCATTCGGTCTATATACTCTCCAGTTAATTAATGATATGCCATGATAGATCAATTTTTTTTTTTTTTTTTAACATGTCCATGCAAAGGTAGGGGGAGGGGGAATTCAAATTTATGACTTTCGCTTCATAAGACGTGGTTCACAGTTGATTGAGCTACCTCTTAAGGATTATGCTAGATCAATTATTAATACCACGTGATTCTCATTTAACACATTACTTACTAACCATACTTGCCAACATGACATAATTACTTAAAATGGTTTTTTTTTTTTAAAAAAAAAAATTAGTCTTTCCTCTATTTCCTAAACAAAATCCTCAAAAACATTAAAAAAAAAAAAAAAAAATCCTCAAAAACAATAACCAAACCATCGAAGGTCAAAGCTTTTAGGTTTAGACAAAAATAAAAAAAATATGGGTCAATGTGTCAACCCATGAACCCGGCGGATTGACACAACACGATATGTTTACTAAATGTGTTGTAAACGGGTGATGACCCATTTAATCCAAACCTAACCCGAATTTTACGTGTCAGGTTTGCATGTCATATGTTAAATTGTTAGCCCTACTTGTGACCCCGTGGGTCATTTTTTAAATAATAATAATATGACCCGTGGGTCACAAGGCAGGTGGGTTATATCCACCAGTGAACCCACCGCTCAAAAGTTTTTTTTTTTTAATAGAAAATGAGGATATTTTAAGAATTTCGTACCCCTCAGTTATGATTTAATAGAAAATTCTAATGGAAGACATAACTCGAATAAAATAAAAGTTTAATACACTAATGCAGAGACTTTAAATATTTGAGGAGCATTTACAAAAGACGTGACATTTCATAGCTAAGTAAAATCACCCTTTTCTTATATTTAAAATAAGCGTATGATTTTCTAATAATAAAACTTAATTATATTATTTATTGGTTTAATGTGATATGCATTCAATTAATTAGAAAATATTATTTGAAATACAAAAAGAAAACAATTTATTATTTATTGGTAAAAAGATTAAATTAATTAAAATCGCATCAAAACAAAACCCAAAACTAAATTTGTTTTCTCTAAAAATAAATGAAACGGCCCTCTGCAGAAGGAGGTCTCCGAGCAAACTAAGAAGAGAAAGCAGAAGAGAGTGAGAGAGCAGAGTCGCCGAAAACAAATGGGGTGGGTCGGTGAGCAATTGACTCCATCAAATCCTTCAGATCCGCCAGGTTCTCACTCAGGGTGTCAGCCTCGGTTCGCGTCCTTCTCTCTTTCTCTCTCTCTACACCCATATCTACACGTACATGTATAGGTGTATATGCCTTTGGTAGATTTTTCTTGATTTCTGCTTGAAATTGTTGAATGATACTGAACGAGGGGAGAGAAAAAATGGGGTGGAAACTTACGCGTTCTGTGCTCTGTTTGGGGGATGAGAAAATGTGGGCATAGATTAAAAATTGAAGCTCTTAACGATATATGTAATTTTTATGTTCTTTTGAGGCTCAATGGAGCAAAAACCTATGATTTACTGGGCCTGATGTGATTCTTTGGGCGTCGTTGAATTGGGATTTTCAATTTTTACCAATTAGGAGCCTCTGCCCTATATCTCTTCACCAATTAGGTTCTTCAACCGTGTTGCTTTAAGTTACATGCCTTTGTCACTGTTGTCTCCCGGTTTTTGATTGTAAAATGTTAGCATTGGTAGCCCAACATATGGTAATTGCTCCAATGTAGATTTTTCAAAACTCTGTTCATCAGAAGTAGCAGCAGAATCCAACGTATTAAAAATTCAAGCGTATATGTGAATCAAAATGTTTCAGATTTTATGGAGTTTGAACAATTAGATCTTCGAGATCCTCCAAAAAGTTGTTTAATTCCAAAAACATGGATTGTGGTTCTAAACCTTGTTTTCAAGGTAAAATGTGTTACCTTTTTTTTTTTTTTTTTTTGGGTGATTCTGTATTCAGTACAAATGGATGTAGCTTCGAGGTTATTTATCCTTTCTATCCCGAAGTATGTCAGTTTCTCAAATTTTCAGAACCTCTGAGATCTTAAATTGTTGATATTGAAAAGAATTTGTTGCTCTTCGATCAGAGGAACTCTGATCCAAAATTTTGACTAAGTCGTTTTTGTTTTTGTTTTTTTCCAAAACTTCTTTCTTGAATTGAACACATTTGTGTATGATGGTACAGATGTTTCACTTTGAAATATAATGCTGTAAATAACTATTCTCAATATTGTTGTTTCCTAGCCTGTCAGCATAAAATTTCTTTGCATAAATGGTTTTGTCCCAGGCATGATTGTTACATCTGCGCTAATAATATGGAAGGCATTAATGTGCATTACTGGCAGTGAATCTCCTGTTGTTGTCGTCCTTTCTGGGAGCATGGAACCTGGCTTCAAGAGGGTAAAGTCAATCTAATGTGTGAAAGCTTCAACTCTCTCTTTCATTTGTAAAGCTACTTCTGGAAGCATAGAGGAAAACTGCATACGACTATAATGTTTTTAAGA
The DNA here is from genome assembly GCA_013348765.1 of Carpinus viminea. Taxonomy (NCBI): domain Eukaryota; kingdom Viridiplantae; phylum Streptophyta; class Magnoliopsida; order Fagales; family Betulaceae; genus Carpinus; species Carpinus viminea. The sequence goes on along the minus strand of CP054667.1, from coordinate 38,542,495 downwards.
AAATTAGAGAAGAAATATTTTTTTTCTCCCTATTTTTTGTTTCCATCTTTAGGGAAGCACTGATTGGTTCTTTCTTTAGCAAAGTATCTTCTCAGAAAGTTGTTTTCCATGGTGGAATTTTAATGGAGGAGAAAGCAATTGCATTTATGCTTGCAATGGATCGTATTCTAAATAAGTCTGCTTCATATATTTGGTTATTTGATCGTAATGTTGTCCTCACCTTGTTTAAGTTTTAACCTTTCATGTCATATGCAGGGGGACATCTTGTTCTTGCACATGAGCAATGATCCTATTCGTGCAGGGGAGATTGTTGTTTTTAATGTCGATGTAAGTTCCTTTTAATATATTTTTTTTCTTTTATTCTTTGCACTCTAGTTCATTATGATATTGGCTTTGTATGCAAAATTGTTGATTGTTTTCTTTCAGTAAACACACTGGGTTGAAACCATTTTCATTTATCCCAAGCTCTTGGAGGGCAAGCATAATTGCTTCTGTTAGAAACTGAATAGTGATAGTGCTGTTGAGTTATCATTTTACATCTCCCTAGTCATGTTTAGACATCTATCAAATAGAAGGATCATATAGAGTGAAAGGGTATGTTCTACAAGTGAGAAGAAATTATGTAACTGATCATATTATTTAAGCTAACTTTATAGAAGCACTAGGTAATTTACTGAAGAAATGGTTCTAGATGAAGGGGATGTTGTAGATAGTGTATGAAAAATGGTTGGGTCTGGGTACTAGTTGAAGAACTTATGGGATTCAATTTCACTTGTATAGCATGCTATTAGGATTGATCCTTAAGTTCGTGGCTTCCTTCCAATGTGCCCTCTTATCATTTTTAGGTGCTTCAAGTTATATTTTGGCTTGTAAACTTAAGGCTTTGAAAGTTGATGTAAGAGTTTGGAATGAGGTGTGTGGCAATGTAGAGAAAGAAAAAGCTTCTCTTGGATGATTTACGAGTTTATGAAGGCTTGGAAGAAGAGAGAGGTTTCAGCGAGGACGAGAAAACAAGGAAGGCTATAGTGATTAATGATTTGGAGAGGTCAACTTTTGGAAGAGGTGAGTTGGAGGAAAAATCCAGGGCGCTATGGTTAAGAGAGGGTGACAAGTGCATAAAGTTCTTTCATCGAGTGACCAATTTGAATAGAAGATATAATTCTATTGATTAGTTGGTGGTTAATGATACAGTTTCTTTAGATCAGTTTGTGTTCAGAGAACACATTGTGCAGTTCTATGATAACTTGTTTACCTAACAACAATTTAGTTGGCGGCCTAGGTTGGATGGCCTTATTTTTAATTCCACTAGGGGGATGAGGCCATTTGGTTGGAGAGACCATTTGAAAAAGAAGAGGTCTTCATGGTGGTGAATGCCCTTAATTGTGACAAGGTTCTGACTCGATGGTTTTACTATGGGTTTCTTCCAATCTTGTTGGAAGGTGCTCAAAATAGACATAATGAATGTTTTCCATGATTTCATACTAGAGGTATGTTTGAGAAAAGCCTTAATACCACCTTCCTTTCCTTTATACTTGTTAAAATTTGTAGGAGGGGGAGTTTGAGAGGGAGAAGAGTATGGAGGCTGCTGCCTCTTCTTGTTATGAAGCTTCTTAAACCCTAATTCAAACATCACAATATATAGGCAAAACCCTAATGACACAAAGACCAAACTACCCTTGAAACCCTAATGATTCAAACCCTAATACCTCTTCTAATGCTCCCCCTCAAGCTAGAGCATATGCATCATAGGAGTCATGCTTGGAAGATACAAGCAAATGAAAAAAGCTTGTTTCGATTCTGGGCTAATATTTGGTTTTCTCTTGTTGGTGGCAGCACCGCCCGTGTGGGCCCTCGTAGAGCAGTTCTTCTTGTTTAGGGTTTAGGTTTCGATCATCTTCTTTTGGAGATAAAGTAGGTCATGCCCCATTAGGTGGTGGAGCTTTTGGCTTGTTGGAGAGATCAGCTTGAAAGCCACCACAATAAAGAAGTTTGGAAATTGGTTCGTCTGTGTTTAATATGGTGTATTTGGAGAGAACATAATGCTTCAACTTTGACAATTGTGAGAGGACAATGTTTGAATTAAAAGCTATTTTGTTCAAAACTCTTAATTTTTTGGATGGCTGCCCACAATAGTCCCAGATTTTTTAATATCTTAGAAATTTTAGATCTGTGTGTTTCTTTTTCTCTCTAGTGTGTTTCTCTTGTATGCACGACCCCTTTGCGCGTTTTTATAAGATTAACTTAATAAAAAAACAGGATTAATTCACAAACTGAAGGTTCTGCCACAAAGAAAATAAATAAAACAGTTATGTACAATGTCAAGAGGACTTGCACCTTTTATTTGTTAATCTGCTTAACTAATGAGCCAAAATTTGATACCTCCATGGTAATCCTGTCAGTTAAATGTTATGGAAAAAGAAAAAGGAATGTTTTGGTTGTAACTATTTGTCTTTCACGTCCCATTGTGGTATACTAGGAGGGTGAAGGAAAAGGTCGCAAAGCAGTTGAATAAGAATAAGGAATTGCTTGCGGAGGCTGTGGGTGATTTTCCAGTGGTAGGGGAGGATAGGGAGCTTAATGCGTTGAACCTCGCTCTTGTATTGGGGTTGTCTTGGGGAGGTGAAGACAAAAACTTGGGGACCTTCTTTCTGTCATTGATAAGAGGGAGCCTGTGGTTGAAGCTTTTGCTCCTAAGGTTAAGGGGTTGAGGGAGCTCAAAAATCTGGATTGCTCCATCTCTCTGGTGAAGGGCCAGCGGTGGCAGGGTTAGTTGGGATCGAAAAATGCATTTTCTTTTCCCCCTGAGGTGCACAAGGGTTTTTTTTTGGGATGAATATGTGATTTCATTTAAGCTCAACCAGCCTAAAACAGCTATCAACCAAACTTACACACAAACTGCAGCATAAACACACTGCAGAAACAATGCAGCACAAAACCACTGCAGAAAAACAGCATTACAAACCCCACCCTGCCTAAAATATAGCCTTCCAACAACAACTAAAAAATGTTCCAAAACAGAGACAAGGAGCTCAAAACAACCAAATAAAAACACCCAAAAGACCTATTCTGCAGCAGATAAACCTGCAGAAAAGACACAAAAACCAGCAAAACAAACCCACCCAAAGGCCAACTAAAACCTTACATCAATAATGACTAACTGCCAGCAACAGAACAAATAGAACCAAAATCAGCCAACCAACATCCATCAGCCTAATATCAGCAAAGAATATCTGCAGGCAGGTTCCACAAGGAGCAAAGTCCAAGGTTCTCCTCATTCTTTGGAAACTTTCCTTTCCCAGCAACTCTAGCTCGAATTTCCCACAAATTTTTTTTCAACAGTTGCTCCTCAGAACTTGGATGCCTTGCATGTTTGATTTCATTCCGAGTGTACCATATATTATACACCACAGAACCCAAAGCTAGTTTGCAAAGAATAGCTTTAAGAGACTTGCTGCACCAATCATTCAAGCCCAAAGTTAAAATATCCTTCCATATTATAGGAACATTTTCCACTCTGCATCTAGACATACAGAATTTCCAAAGTCTATAACTGAAACTGCATTCAAAGAAAAGATGATCATGGCTCTCTAACTGATTTCTGCAGAAAACACAATTCACATCTCCTTTATAACCCCAAGACAGCAACCTGTCCCCCATACTCAGCCTCCCTTTCTTAACAAGCCATAATATGAAAGCTTGTTTAGGAATAGAATAAGGAAACCAAACTAACTTCCACCAAGAAACTGGTTCGATTTTCTCCCTAAGAACCTCCCATGTATCTGAACTCACAAACACACCTTTCCTTGAAGCAGTCCATATAGGAATATCAACAAAACCCAAATTGATTTATGGGAGTCTAGCTTGAATTTCTACTAAACCCTTAGATCTAGCAGACCTCCAAAACCAGTCTCCATTGTGTATGACAGAAGAGAGTTTTGCCTCCACTCTACTATTAGCATCATAAACAGCTCTATATCCATATTTATCTATTAATATGCCATCAGGATGCCAAAAATCCAACCAAAGGTGTATATTCTCCCCATTTCCAACCTCAAACCTCAAAAACTGTTTTGCAATATCCCTAATATTGAGAAGCTTTCTCCAACACCAAGAACAATTTTGGTGAATGCCAATACTCCTAAAACTCTTTTGTCTTAGAAAGTTATTTTTAATCCAAGCTACCCATAAAGAACCAGATCTTGCAAAAATACTCCATATGTGCCTAAGCATAGAAGTCTTATTCCAAACTTCAAGCCTCTTCAACCTCAAACCACCCTCCTTTTTAGGAACACAAATTTCTGACCAAGCCACTTTAGCCTTTGCAGCCTTTACATCTTTCCCATTCCACAAAAACCTATTAAACTTTTGCTCAATAGTCTTTATAATATGCTTGGGGAGAAGAAAAATACCTGTCCAATAAACTTGCAGACTATACAAAACAGAAGAAAGCAATTGAAGTCTTCCTGCATAAGATAAGTTCTTAGATAACCAGGAGTCCATTCGACCAGTAATTCTATCCACAAGCACTCCACAATCTGCAAAAGAGAGGCTGGCAGAAATCAAGGGAACACCAAGGTATCTCACAGGAAAATTACCCTCTTTCATCTGCAAATCACTCAATAAAGTGTTCTTGAACCTATCTGAAATTCCAGAGCAGTAGAAAGAACTTTTAGCAGGATTTGCCTTCAAACCAGACAGCTCTTCAAACTCAGCTAAAGCATCTTTAATGACCTTTATGGAACTCACATTTGCTTCAGAAAAAATAAGCAAATCATCCGCAAAACACAAATGAGTAAGCTTCATCTTCAAGCAATTAGGGTGGAACTTAAAACCTGATTTGCTAGTGTATTCAGCCATGATTCTAGAAAAGACTTCCATAGCTACAACAAACAGATAAGGAGACAAAGGATCTCCCTGCCTTAACCCCTTATTCCCTTCAAAATATCCAACCAAAGTACCATTAAGACAAACAGAAAATCTAGGAGAAGTGATACACTCCTTTATCCAATTTAGAAATTTAATAGGAAATCCAAAACAGTGAAGACAATGAATCATAAACTCCCAATTAATTGAATCGTAAGCCTTCATGAGGTCCACTTTCATAGCACACCTAGGCTTTCCTGTTTCCTTATGATAGTTCCTAACAATTTCTTGAGCAAGAAGGACATTTTCAGAGATGCTCCTATTTGGAATAAAAGCAGACTGATTCATACTCACCAAATCTCCTAGCAAAGGCAGCATCCTATTAGCTATGATCTTAGTAATACATTTGTATATAACATTACAACAAGCTATACGTCTAAAATCCCCTATAGAAGAAGGATTAATCTTCTTAGGAACTAGAGTAAGAATAGTTGCATTTACTTCTTTTAACAACAAACCAGAAAGGAAAAAACCTTTTATAGCTGCCAACACATCACTTCCAACCACAGACCAAGCAACTTTAAAGAAATCTGTAGAAAACCCATCAGGACCAGGGGCCTTGTTTGCTTTCATACTAAATAAGGTCCTTCTAATCTCTTCTTATGTAATTTCTTTTTCCAACAAACTAGCCTTTTCAACAGGAATAGTTAAAGGAATCAATTGTCTTATACGATCTGCCTTAGACTCATTGAATATCCTCTGATCAGTCCCCAATAACTGCTTATAAAACTTCTTAGCTACCTGTTTTATTTGTTCCACATCTTCCACTCTATTCCCTTGCTCATCCCATAAGTATGTAATAGTATTTTTAGCTTGCTGAACTTTAAGAGAGCGATGAAAAAAACTGTTATTTTGATCACCTAACTGCAGCCATTGATTTCTGGTTTTCTGCTTTAAAAAAGCTTCTTCAGCTTTTGTTAAAGAAACATAGGCATGAAGACATTCCCTCTCCTTTAGCAAACAATCTGCCCTCCCATAATTTGCAATAACATCCTGCTGAGCTAGATCAAGATTATCCCTAGCTTGAGTAACTTTCTGTTTCAGATTGCCGAAACAAGTAATATTTTGTTCTTTCAACACAGTTTTAACAGATCTAAGCTTCTCATACAATTTATACATGTTGACACCATCAACTTGAATGTTCCAACCCTCCTTTACCCAATCTAAAAAACCTTTATACTCGGTCCAAAAAGAATAGAATTTAAAGGGCTTGGGACCAAAACTCTGCATAAGACTTGATGAGATAATGGCAGGAGAATGATCAGAAATACCACAAGATTTGAACTCCGCAATAGTCCTACCAAAAACACTCATCCAAGACTTATTTGCCAACACTTTATCAAGCTTTCTAGCCACAAACCTAGCTTTTCACTCTTATTAGTCCAAGTATAAAAACATCCACTGAAATTAAGATAGAGAACCTCAATATCATTCAAACATTTTCCAAACTCCACTTCATAAGAATTCAACTTATCCGGACCCCACTTTTCATTTAAGGATTTCACAACATTAAAATCACCACAAATCATTCAAGGATTAGCAGCTACTCTACCTTTTCTAGAAGCTAAACTAGCCCAAAGCAATTTTCTTTCCACCCCTTTATTGGCCCCATAAACAAAAGAATGAAACCAACAAGTATTATGTTTAAGAGATTTAATGAAACATTGAATACTCTGCTTGCACTTATCAATCACAGAAACTTCATAATCTGATTTCTTCCAACAAACCCAAATACTACCCAAAAAATGCTTATCATAATTAAAAGCATACTCCCAATCTGAAACAATAGCAGACCTTTACTCTAGTCTCAATCAAACAAATTAACCCAATCCTGTGTAGTTTAATCATGCTCCTTACCTCCTGTTGTTTTGAAGGGTGATTCAAACCCCTCACATTCCATATCATGAAATTCATGTAGTAGGAGAAAAACCTCTCATCAACACCTCCTCTTATTCCATTTTACTTTTCCCTTTATCCTTCAAGAGATTAGCATTTTCCTCATTCAAAGCATCCTCAATAACTTTTTGTAAAGACTGAGAAAATTGATCTGAGCCTCTCACCTCCCTTGATTCAAACCTACCATCAGCTCTAGCAAGCAAATGGAAAGAATTAGACCAATGCCTTTGACTATTCTTGGCAGAAAGTTTTGAGGCAGAAAAATTTCGTGAAGGTCTAACTACTTTCCAGTCTTCTGAATTCACAGCATTAGGCATATCCCCTTTCTTCATCTCATTAACCTTTTTTTTATCTCCAAACCAACTTGTTTTGAATGAGCAGGATTAGTCCTCTTAGGTAACCAAATCTGCTTCTCAATTTTTGTACATGTGTGAGCCAAGTGACCAAATGCCTTACACTTCTTGCATTTCACAGGTAACCAAGGATATTCAATGCCTACTGCCACCCTACTCCCATCAGCACCAACAATCTCAATTTCTTGAGGGAAATCTGAGTCAATGTTAACCTCAACCAACACCCTAGCAAACCCCAGTCTAAGCTGCTCTTCTGTGACAGAATCAGCACATAGAGGCTTACCAACACAACTACCCATAGCTCAAGTCAAGTATTACTCCCGAATTCAATAGGAAGATTATGCAACTTTATCCACATAGGGACATTTGAAAGTGAAAGCTTGAGCAACTGCATACCTAGAGTCCACTTTCTCAATATCAGAGGTTTATTTGCTATATTCCATAGCTTAGTTTCCATCACCTCATCTCTGGTCTTCTCGTGCTAAATCTGAACAAATATAACCCATTCTCCAATAGAAAGACCTCAACCTTTCCATATTGTGCCCACAAATTATCAACAAACCTCTTGACAATATAATAAGGCAGGGCTTATCAAGAAACTGACCAACCAAGGAAGGAGACCATTTTAAGATACCTTCCTCCATTGCTTCTTTCTTTGGCTTCACAACCACTTTACCATCCTCATGGGAAGGAGCAAAATATTTCAATGAACCAAAGACTTCTCAGACTGAAACAATTGACTCCAATCTAACTCTGTTTTCTTTTGTTCAATGTCAAATTCCCCTTCTAATAACCCTTCTTTACCCCAGAAACTTCCTCATGTCCCTCAGAAATAATCTCAACCCCAGGTAGAACAGTACATACCTCAACCTCAGGGAGATTTGATACAGCAAGCGCTTCAGCAAGCTCCTTTTCTTCCACCTCTTTTTCCCCTTGAGTTCCACTTTCCAGAAACTCACCATTCCATCTCTTCCTCACTCAAACCTGCTTCACCATCAACATCTTGTGAAGTCTCCTCCATAGCAGCCTTCACATCCTTCAAAGTCACCTTCAAGTTCTTTTTCCCACCACGGCCTCTTGCTGCCTGCCTGGCCATAGTTCACCAAATCTTCTCCACTACCTACTTTCTGCACACCCCAAGAGATTTCCAGCAAGCCCTCACCAGAATCACAGTCATCGGTAATGTCACGTGCAGTCTCACGCAGCTCCAAACGCAGGATTCTAACAAACTTCTAACTGCTCTCAGACGTGCACAAGGGTTTCCCCTGTTAGGGTGTTTGGTTGGGTTCCTTGTATTTTTTTGGGTTTCTTGTTTGGTGGGTTTCTTTTGGGTTGTTTCGGGTTTTGTTTTGGGATTTCATAGGCTATCCTTTGTATACTCTGTGTACTTAGAAGTGCTTTGCGTTTTTTTATGTAACACATTACTTATATATATATATATAAATAAAAAATAAAAAAAAAACCACCCTATTTGTCTTTCAGTTTTGATAGAGATCAACATTTTTTCTTTCTTCTTCATTTTGGTTTTTAACAGTAAAGCAATTGCATTTGGAAAAGAAAATGACGAACACAATTATCATGAAGATGAAACTGGACGGAAAACTTTAGTAGTGACTTTGAATTTTCATAATCTATTGCAGCTTTTCACAAACCTTTTATTTTATGTTATATGTTGACAATTAATAATAAATTCTATTTTTCTTCTTATACTATTTTTAAATTATTTTGTTATGCATGGATGTTTGCATGCATGAGATCTGCTGCTCTCTTGTTCTTCAACTCCCCCTCCCCCTTTTTTGTCCGGTTTTCTTGATGCTAATATTTTTCTTTTTTGTATGTATTCATTCAGGGCCGTGAGATTCCAATTGTCCACCGTGTAATTAAGGTAAATACATTTTGCTGACCTTATACAACACATTGATTCCCATGGAATGCTGGTATCATTGTTACCTTGGTGGAAGCTATGTGTTTTGATTGTAAACATGATTCTAAAGCTCATTTGTTTCTTCATTTAAAAAAGAAAAAAAAAGCTCATTTGTTTCCATCTTAGCTTGCACCTATTGAAGTGTATGAGACATAAGGTTGGGGTCTGACTTGCTGCACAATTTTCTGTTAGTACTTTGTTTGAGTTTTAAATTAGTGTATTAGACACTAGCTAACAGGCTTGCTCAATTGGATGCTTAAAATATCCGTCTACACCTGGACCCCACAGATGTTGATACTTAATGGCATGTTATGTTGGTGCTAAATTTGGAAAGAATATATTGACTTCATCAACTTTGATAAATATCAAATGTTTTGATCGCTGTTCTAGGCATTGGACTAATCCATAGAATGTTCAAACTGCGGTGTATTGGGGTTGGCTACATATGTCCAGTACCCTGTGAAACCTTTCTTGTTACAATCTGTAGCCCTTGGTTCAAGTGAATATACTGCAACTTTTGGTCTTGATAATTTTGAGTCATGGGAACTTCTCTCGATTATTTTAGATCTCCCCATCCAAACTCCCTTTTCTTGCTTGTCAGATGCACAACTCAAGTAAGCATTATTTCAATTGACTAGGCTTGGTCTATTGATTCTATTTTGGTAAGTAACTATAGGCATCCTTTTCCAAATTAATTGGAGTCGGGAGATACTTGGAAGAAAAAAAAGACCTCTCTCTCTTTGCATGACAGGAGCACATAGGACGGCGTTTTAGTTACTGAGTACAATTGAGGCATTATTTTAGCATTTAATGCCAAAAAACAGAAAGAATTGTTTGGAGTTAACTGGCAAAGACATTTTCATGTTTTGGTTATTACTAAGCTCGTCTTTTCTTTAGTAAGGTTTATTAATGATCAATAATAAGTTGTTTTGTGAGTCTTACAGTTAATTGTTTTTGCAGGTCCATGAACGAGAAGATACTGGAGAGGTTGATGTCCTCACAAAAGGTGCCAGCTTTTAGAAAATTGAACATTTTGTTTGGAATTTATTGAGTACTTTATATAGTTCCCCAAGGTCTTAAATGAAGGTTATTTCTGGAGGTGGTTGTGTATCGATATGGATGGGCTGGCTATAGTGTCATAAGTCATATTTTTGCTTGCTCTTTTCTGTTTCTGCTGTATTAAACATGTTACTCTCCTTTTCTGAGCAAATTCACCATTAGAGAGAAGAAAGAAAAAAGAAAAAAGAGACTACAAAAGGAGGGGGTGGGGGACCCCATTAACACCCCAAAAACAGCCATTACAATGTATAAAAATGAAGTTACAGATAAAATGAGAAATGGATCCAAACAGATCTCGTCCCATAGTTCCTTTACCAAAAGGCTGAGAAAATTTGCCCTTGATGGCGGTACGTAATGCAATTCAATGAATGGACCATTGAACTAGGGGTGCACTAAGGATGACTGCAAAGAGGTGGTTGATGATGATCACCTTTCCCGCATCCGTGGACAAAGGAGCATGCTTTGCGACAGTTTCAAAAGAGAGGACCATTTCCACTTTATTGAGGAAGAAGGTTGGGATGTGGGCTCTCGAGTGTGAACTGGAGCCGAAGCTACTGTAGGAGGCAGTGTGTGTGCCTTGTGCGCTGGTGGATTAGTTGGCTGGTGGTGGTACAAGGTGGATCTGGGGTGGGAAGTTAGTGAGGGGCGTGTGCATGGCAGGCGTGAACGGTTGTAGATCTAGCTTCCATCTTTCTAAAAAGGAGAAAAGAGAAGAAAAATGACCCAAAAAGAAAAAAAAAAAAAAAGCAAAAGAGGAAAACAGAGATCCTGTTTGCTGCAGTGTGGGGGAGGCGGAGGAGAGCAAGAAGGTTTTGGAAGAGGTTTCTGTAGGTCACACTTAGAGCAGTGAAACTATGTTATTTAGACATGTTAATGATATTATTACATTCACTGTAACCATTTGTGGGTCATCTGCTGTTACCTTAATGTTCTTCCATTTGATGTATTGTTGTGTATCTCAGGAGATAACAATTATGGGGATGACAGGCTTCTGTATGCTCATGGTCAGCTCTGGCTTCAACGGCACCACATAATGGGAAGAGCTGTGGGGTAAAAATCCTGGCAATAACCTTCCTCTTTAATGTTATTTATTTGTACGTATTTGGGCTATACTTGCACCATGTTAGCATGGAGACCTCATCATTTTGTGCAGCCTTGCTGAAAAACACTGTTTCATGCATGGACTCTTCACATCTTGTGTTTTTGTGTCTCATGGTTCTGGAATTAACTTTTTTTCTGGCTGCATAATAATCATCTGTTGCACATAAAAGGTTGATCACATCCTTCCAAATGGATTACAGAAAATGGATTTGTCACCAATCTGGTGCTAAATAGTAAAAGTATCGTTGTTTGATTAACCATAACTATTCCAATAAATTCTAAGAAAAGAAATTTGTTGAATGCTGCAAGAAACATGTGGACTTGTGTATACTGTGTCGGAAGCCTGATGCTCCAATCATACTATGAGCCTTCTGGTAACCTTTCTATCATCACCAGCTATTTTGCAATGCTGGATGAACAATGTACCTTATTGGTTGGTGATGAGTTAGGTTTGTGAAGAAGTTGGTATACAAGATCCTGAAAAAGACTTGAAACCAAGTTTAGAGTATGAGAAGCACCTAAGATTGCCACCAGTTTTTCTCATACATTGTCTTAATTTTTTTAGTAAATGTAGTGTGCTCAAAGGTGGAATAAAAAAAAGAACGGAACTGCACCGTTTATTTCTTGAATTTGAAAAAAATCTTCATATTGCTTACAAGACTGTTACTGGCAGGTTCCTACCTTATGTTGGCTGGGTGACAATTATCATGACTGAAAAGCCAATAATAAAGGTTTGATCTCTATCAACTTATTTTATTTAGATGGTTTGCACTTTTCAATAAATTCCATCTACTTATAAAATAAAAAAATAAAAAGAAAAATTTTGTCTGGTAATTCCCAAAGCCACTTTTTTCCTACCGTTTACTTCTGATTCCTAAGACTATTATTGCTTAGATTTTGTAATATTCCATTTATATTTGACAATATATTTAGACAAACTGTCCTCTTTGTTTTTGACTGTTTATTTACAGCGGATCTTTTGAGTTCAACCTTAGAATCCCTAAACTTACGCTGTTTATTGTAATTTTTGCAGTGTCACAATTAATTAGACTTCAGAATACCAAAACTGCTAAGCAATTGAATTTGTATGGAAAGTAACCTTTGCCATTTCTCTTGCAGTATATTCTTATTGGTGCGTTAGGGTTGCTCGTTATAACATCTAAAGATTGAAGACTGAAGCGAATTTAAGCTGTGGTTGATCTCCAATGCAGCTGTTTAGCAGTTGTTGCCCTCCTCTTGAATGTCTCTTGTTCGCTGGACAAGCTAAATTTTAAATATTAATTAATCTTGAATTGTTGGTTGAAGTTTTTGTTTTTTGGCCTTAATCTAAAGAGTTTGACAGGTGAGAGAGACATACATACATACATACCAAGTCAAAAGATTCATGCGTATAATGATTTATAGATGTGAAGCTCACTAATAAGGTATTTTCAAAGGGGTTTGAGACTAGTAATGCTAAATGTCATTTCAAAACTGATGTAGTTTTTAAAATTATTATTTGATCAAAATTAATAGCGATTTATCACAAATTCAATGGTGATTTTAGAATTCACATTAATTTTAAGGGACAAAACATTACTTGCTTGAGACAAGGTGGTTTGAAGTTTTAATTGATCTGTATGATCGTTAAGAGAAGATAATTAGGGAAACATCCCTTGCATATCTTAGCTTCTTTTTGCTCTTGGAAATCTTACCTATAGCATCATTCAAGAAATGCCCTTTTATTTCATTTGTCTGAATATACATTTTGTAAATTGCTTCATCACAAAATAAGGAAGATATAATATTCCTAAGATGTTTTCATCATCTTTGGTAAAAATCAAGGTTTATCAATAAATGGAGCAAGAATATTGAAATCAAGTTGAGCAATAAAATGTTGAGTTTAGTTGCGGGCTAATTCTAAAGTTAGCAACATTGATATGTTGAGACGGATACGGTGTAATCATCAATTTGAGTTGAGTTGAATTATTGTGATTCAACCTTTTATTTTTTGAAAGGAATTGTGATTCAACTTTAATATATGAAAGTTTTACTAAAAAATTAAGAATAGCACTTTTGTGCAAGTAATTAAAGAAAAAAGAGAAGGAGAAGGAAGGATAATTAGTTTTCAATTCTTAAAATTCTCTCTTTTTTTTTTTTTTTTTTTTTTTCTCAAAACAAAAATAACAAACAATATAAGACTTAAAATTGTCTTTATCTTTATAAAAAAACACATCAAAATACATTTTTTTTAAAAACAAAACCAAAAAACCAATCCCCTACTAGAGCAAATAAATCTCATATTAAATGTATGTATTTTAATCTTTTAGACACATAATTGCCGTGATCTCAATCCTTTAGGGCGAAATTGTGGTCGGACCAATCGCCATCAACTTTACAGCAGCCCACGCTTCCTTACTGTGAACTGCCCCGTAATAGAACGCGCTTACCAGACCAACCAAGCCCAAAACCTAAACCCCAAACCAAAACCCTCCGAAACCAGCAAGGCTACCGAAGCTCCAAGCGAATGAGCTTCCACTCGGATCCACCTCGTACATACCGGTACCGGTAACACTCATCTCCTTGCAACTTTCATTCCCTCTTACAAACTCTCCTCTGGCGTTTCCTTCGTACATATTCTACAGCAATGCAATAATACCTATGCAAACAACTTTAGCTATATAGGTTATCCCATTGCTACTTTGATCTGATATTAATTTCTTTTTCTTCCGTTTTGGGTGCATATTTCTGGGTTCTTCTATTTCTAACATGGGTGAATATTATCTCAAGTTAGTGCCTAGAATCTTGGTTTCAGCATCTGGGTATGTTTCGATTTGAGCAAAATCTTAATATTTTATTTTTTATATGGGAGTTAATGATTCTGGGATTTCAAATTTGTTATGTGGGTATTGGATATTTCATGAGAGTACTGATTAGATTCTTCATTTGGATGGATGGGCATGTTTCAGTCTTAGGAGATATCTAGAATATGCTCTCTCTGCGATCTTTTCGCAGATTTTGTCACACTGTAGCCTCCATTGCATCAACAGATACTACTGCAGCTGTATCAAACTGCATTCAAAATCTGAAACCATTGGAAGAACCTGCCCTTGTGAAGCTTAAGAATGAGCGGGACCCTGAGAGGCTGTTCCATTTATTTAAGACCAATGCACACAATCGGCTTGTAATTGAAAACCGTTTTGCATTTGAAGATACAGTGTCTAGGCTAGCTGGTGCAGGCCACTTTGATTACATTGAGCATTTGCTTGAGCATCAGAAGACTCTTCCGCAAGGTCGCCGTGAAGGGTTCATTGTGAGGATTATAATGTTGTATGGTAAGGCTGGGATGACTAAACATGCTATTGATACTTTTTATGATATGCATTTGTATGGGTGTCAAAGGACTGTTAAATCCTTCAATGCTGCACTTAAGGTTTTGACGAGTACACGTGATTTAGGAGCAATTGAAGAATTTCTTAACAATGTTCCTGAGAGGTTTTTTGTTGAATTGGACATTTTTTCAGTTAATATCGTTATAAAGGCTTTCTGTGACATGTATGTTTTGGATAAAGCGTATTTAGTCATGATAGAGATGGAAAAGTTGGGAATAAAGCCGGATGTGGTTACCTACACAACTCTTATTTCAGCATTCTATAAGGATAACCGGTGTGTGATTGGCAATGGGTTGTGGAATCTAATGGTGCTAAGGGGGTGTTTACCAAATCTTGCAACATTTAATGTTAGGATCCAGTATTTGGTTAATAGGAGACGAGCATGGCAAGCTAATAGTTTGATGGGCATGATGCAGAAACTTGGGATTACACCTGATGAGGTTACCTATAATTTGGTGATCAAAGGATTTTGCCAGGCTGGGTATCTTGAAATGGCCAAAAGGGTCTATTCTTCTTTCCATGCCAAGGGGTACAAGCCCAATGTTAAAATTTACCAGACCATGATTCATTATCTCTGTAAGGGAGGGGATTTTGATTTGGCATATACAATGTGTAAAGACTGCATGAGAAAGAATTGGTTTCCAAGTGTTGATACCATTCATACGTTGCTTGAAGGCCTTAAGAAGAATGGACAGCTTGGTAAGGCTAAGGTCATCCTGACTTTGGCTCAGAGTAGGGTGCCTTATTTTTCTTCAAATCAATTGAGTACTTTAAAGTCCATATTGTCCAGGAATGGAATAAGATGATGGACTTGTAAACCATTAATTTTTTGATTAATGTAACAGGAAAAAGCTCAGCAGGAGCTGGTATTCTTTGTACACGATTCATTTGTAAATTTACAAAGCTAATTGGACATGGATTATTAATGGGTTTACATCATACCAAAGCCATATGCTCTTTTAATTTGTTGTAAAACTCAATAAAGTTCGTGATGAAATGAGGAATTTTGATGGACGGTGGTCTCCCAAGTTTTTGTAAGTTCATTATGTAATGACTCTCTCTCTCTCTCTCTCTCTCTATATATATATATATATATATATTATATGTTTGTCTGTGCATATGTGTGTGTGTCATGAGCACTATATGAACTGTAGTAACTCTATTTCTTCTTTTTGTATTTTCTTTCACTGCAAATGTAATGCTATTCTTTGTCATTATGAGTGGCAAGTTTTCCACTCATAATTTCTGGATTTCCGTTCCTCTTTCTTTTTCTAAGTGGCTATTTTTTATATACTTCCTATATACTTAGATTACATCCTTTGTGCTTTTATAAGATTGATTTACTTATAAAAGACAAAATTAAGAGCAGCAAGTTTGCATGGACCATAGTGAATTGACTCCTGATATATAGTTTGAAACAATGTATGTTACCATGGGTTCATGTATGTCTACATGGATAGTAATATTGTGTTGCATTACTTGTATAAAAAAAAAATCCTGTTGCATCAATAGTTATGCGATGACATCCTTTGTTTATAGATCCATTTGCTGTTGCATGTGTTGACAATTGTCTACATCATTAGTATTCATATATTTCCTTCTTTTGTGTTATTCAAATGGAAAATAATTCATCATAGTTAGATATCAATCCAATCCTGATGGGTAGTTCCCAAGATTTTTCATTTTTTCAAAAATTTTCAGCTTTGGTGGTGAAGAACAGAGTGGTCTACGAAAGAAGGAAATTCATCCTTGTTTGATATCAATCGAATGATAAAATATCGGTTAATAAATATCTTGCTCTTTGTTGTTAGGTCAAATCATTTTGCAGATATTTAGGTATTTATGTCATATACTCGTAGTTCCAATTATATAGCTGCACTTGTATTTTAGATGTGGAACTTGTTATGCTCAATGTCAAAGAATCATGCTTATGGAAATAAGATGGTATGTGAGGAGAGTGATGGTTAAATGTTTTTACGTGCTTAATAACTATAGTGGGTTTTAAATGTATTCAGCTTTTTAAACTTGTGGTCATATCAAGGCAATTGCTGATAAAAAGATAGTGCGTCTGTGCAAATGTAAAAGTTTTCCAGCTTTGACTGACCATGTTCTTCCCATTTGCTTTTAATTAAGGCAGAAGTAAAGGATTGAAACACCATTGAGCTTAGATATGATGGTTCTTGTCACGCAAATAAGAAATACCTTTCAATAGTTATAGAAACTGAAAATGGATATGCAAAATATTTCGACTATCAATGAAAAAAGCATAGCATGGTCTAATGGGGCAGGCATAATGCTCAAGGGTCATGGAAACAGAGAAGATGATCCCTCTATAATCATGATGAATGTACAAGCAACAGAAAGCGGTTGGATTATATAGTTCCATAAACAGGTTCCTTTCATTGATTTTTCTTTTTCTTTTTCAATTGGTGGTGTGTTTTCTGTGTGGCAGTTGCTCTTAGCTGGACCGTACGAATCCAGAGTTTATGCAGAGGGTCATTTGATTGTGAACTGCACTTACATGAAACGAGTTATAATGACTCCATGATCTTCTGTTGCACTATTGGCTGTGAGGAAGTTTTGGACCCTTGATTTCTCATTACATGGAGTGGATTGGTGATGTCTCGATCATAAATTGAGCTGTACAAATGTTTGCAGGGGGTGGTTTTTTTGGCAAGGAGCGGGCCTGCTGGCTGGGAAGTTGTTCCATAGTGCTTAACATTGGTTCAATGGGTGGAGCTTGTTGGATTTGGGATTTTTCCTTTTAGGATTACTTTGGATATTTGTAATCTGAGTCTGAGTAGCTGTTATTGACCTTATCTTTGTGTGCTTCTTCTTATGTATTCAGATTGTGCCCCCTTATGTGCCTCAAGTAGTAAGCAGTAAGAGAGTGAGGGTGTATGTAGTATTAGTCATTATGTAAATAAGGTTTCAAATTCTTGACCTATAATATAGGAGTTGTTTATTTTATTAATATTCAACTTGCTACTTAAATTCCTCCTTTTGGATTACAAGACTAGCAATTTATTTTTAGAAGCATCAAAGATATCTCAACGTTGTAATTTATGTAGTAACAATAATTAATATTGTCATTTAGCTTGTTTATCATAAAGGTACGAAATTATTGTTTAAGGAGAGATAATAAACTAATATAATTTTTTTTTTTAATAATAGGGAGTAATTCCATACATAGCTAACCATAGAATTATATTGTGCTAAGGCACAGATAAACCCTAAACACTTGAATTGTCCTTTACCTAACTATTATACCAATTAGGAGATACGGGAGGAGGCAATGGCATTTGCTTGGCAAGCAAGCAGGGAGGCTGCGGCACCACACTACCAAAAAAAAATTTACTAAAATTAGTCATTTTATTGTTCAAACAACACTATTAATGCATTGAAAGGTGTTACTGTTCAAAAGACACTAATCATTTTTGAAAATTTTGGGCTTATAACAACCACACACTTGAGTTTTTTTTTATTAAAAAAAAAAAAAATAGAGGAGTGTCTACCAAGCGAGCCACCTGTGAGATGGGGGTGGCCTTTTGGGTGCGGAGAAAAAGACCCTCAATTTGTTACAAGTACTAATAGGGATGATTGTACTTAAGAATAAAGGGGGACTTGGGGGAGGGGGGGTGATGAAATGGATAGCAAGTTTATAAGGCTGTTGGAGTAATAGTAGGAGATTCGTTTATGTCAAGTGGAGGAATGTCAGCTGTGCAGTAACAGGGAAACAGATCGACAGGCTGGTGATGTTATTTGTTTAAACATACGTGCTCTTGAGTAGCTTGATTGTTGCAATGGCTTTAAATAATAAGAAAAGAAGAAGGGGTATCATAACTTGGACTCTGTGCTGTATTCAGAGTTGCCAAGAGACTCATCAATCATCATACAGATCAGGTTGCCTACAGTATAATGATAATTAATTAGATGTTGATAGTGAGTAAAATCTGCTCAAATCATTCATCCTTCGAGCAATCTGAAGAACTAAACAAAAAATCTTTTATGTGAGGTGAATTACCATTCTTGAGGACTTCCTTGGCGTTGTCGGCTTGAAGTTGTGCGGGCAAGTCATTCACATTGTGGGGACTAAAACAGCAAAAGGAGCCCTTTGCTGTTGATTCATCGTTCCACTTTGCTTGTGTGCTCCGAGATTGCCAAAAGAATGAGTTCTACTATGTTAGGGACAAATTGTTAGTGACATTTTTATGTATATATTCAACATCATTGTACCTCATCTTCTTTATAGGTGCTGCAGTTTCTGGAGTTCCATTTGAATTGAACCCATTTTGGGATAAAACCCTCTTGTTGTTTGGATTGATGTACGAATTGGCATTCTCTACCTGCCTGAAACCACTTTTGCGATTTCTATGATTTTATTCACCTGTTACCAAATATCTTTTGAGCCTGCTCTCAACATCAACATCTTCATATGCATCATTAGAGATGCATAAACAATTTGATAGAAATAAAAACTCTTATCTCCTTTGAATAAAATTAGGAGAAATTTTACTTTACCCCTCTGAAGTTTCAGAGGTTTTTCAATTTTAACCAAAAAGTTTAACAATTTGCAATGTACCCCCTTGAAGTTTCAAAAAGTTGCAATGTTAACCCTCGTTAACTTTGGCCGTCTAAATGGAAGGAAACCGTCTTACGTCGATCACATGACTTATTAACCCATTCCCTTCCAGTTTTACCCTCATTCCAAACTAAGGGCTTTTTTCCAACTCCAACACACGACACATCCTTTTTACTCTCGAACACCACACACTGCCCATCTCACTCGAACAACCCACATACCACACACTTGAATGACGACAAGAAGAAGAATGTTCTAGAACGTGGTCCCCTAGTTGATTCAAGTAGCAAATCGCGAGTACCCAAAGTGGGATTGTTGGTCTCCTTGTGTTGCTACCCCACCCACACGACACAAGCCGATAGTTTCAGAGAACAAATTCGTGGTCCCCTCTCGTTTGTGGATTTATTGCATGGAGAAAGGGGACATCAAACTATAGTTGCTTAAAATTAAATTTCACTTTCTTACAAGGTATGCCCCAATTTTCATTCTAATTTTTGACCATGTACTTTAGGGTTTTTTGTAAAATTGTGGGTTTTGGGGGAATGTTGGGTTTGTAGTTATTGGCAATTGTTTATTGAATATTTTGTAGGGTCCTTGTCCATTTGTCCCACACAACCCGTTATTCATGTTTGTTTGTGGCATGCACCCATTAGGTTGATAACCATGTTGGAACAATCTTAGGGATTTTGTGTTTTTTCATTTAATAGCGCCCTTTTTTTTTTTTTTTCTTCAACTGGTGGTTTTGGGTTTGCTTAGGGTTTATGATGAAATTCATTCTAAGATTAAGGTTTAGGGTTAAGGTTTTGTTGGCTTTTGGATGAAATTCATCATCTCAATTTTTGCAGCTAGCTCATTATCTTTGTTTAGCTGTGATTTGTTGGTTTTAACTGAGACATAGCTATCAATTGAAAAACCCAACAACTTTTATTATGTTAAGCTTTCAATGAGGCACTGTAAAAGCACTGGATTAGTAGGAAAAAAAAAAAAAAAACAACTAATGTTCCAAAAAAAAAAGGTAATAACGTTTATTGTGCTTGGACTTTAGGATACACACCACCTTCAATAATAATATTTATTCCAATTGGTAGGATGGCCAATTCAAGATTAGTGTTTAAGGTCCACTATGGTGGAACATTTGATAGGACAGTTGGATGTTAGTACATGGGGGGTGATGTGTGTAGTGACCCAAATTACTAACTAGGTATAAGTGGCTTAGTTGGGGAAGTTGATTTGGGCTTTGGGTCACTAAGGCTACTAGAGGGGTAATTTGGACCTTTGGGCGGACGTACACTAGGTTAGGGGGACGTCTGTTGTTGTATCAGGAGACGTCATGGGGACCAGACGTCGCTCAAACCGTCTTTGGCGGACGTACATGGGACCACTGGACATACACTACTTTTTGAACACCCTTTGGATAATACCTGGACGTACGAGACAGCCTTTGAACCATTGGGTAAGAACCACCGGACGTACGCCCCATGGCTGGACGTCCGCTGCTTTCTGGGCCTATAAATAGAGCCCTACCCCTTCGTATTTCACATAGTTTTCAGAACGCCCCTAGGCTGCCAAAGTAATTCCAGAGTGTTTCCAAACTTAGTGAGTGTTTGGTGAGCGTGTGTCCAAAGACTTTACGAGTTCAAAACGTTCGTGAAGCGAAACTCTTGAAGTTTTGTTTCAAGGAGGTAACGTTCGATCCATAGCTTTTATTTACATTATTATGCTGGTTGATTATTGTCTAAATGTAGTGGTTAGCCTAGTTGCACCTTAAAACCCGCTTGGGATAACGTTTGGTTAGTTTAGCGTTGTTACGTTGCATGGAAATTTTAAAATGGACTAAAAGGGTTTAGGTAGTACCCAGTAGCCCTAGGAGTCGGAGGATAGGCGGACAATGGAGAGAAAACGAGGTTCTCCCTGAGAACCCATACAACGATCATATGGTGTCGAGACCGGATGTACGGCTTGTCGTTTCACGATGGGACGTCACGCTTCCGAGCAGACGTCTGATCCGTGTGTGGCGAGAAACCTTATTTTCGCCAAATGTCCCATAGCTTATGTTTTCCTTGATTTAGGGCTGTTATAGTGGGATTAGGACTAATAGAAGGTTTTCCATAGATTTGGAGAACCCGGACCTTTCGGAATTTTCAGAGACGCGTATCGACCCAGGTAAGTTTTAACTCATATAATACGCGTTGTTATTTTCCATGCACGTTTATTTTGTGTACCAAGAAAACATGCATATTTTACAACTCTTACAGTTTGTACTTGTTGCACATGAATTCTGTCATTTTGAAAAAAAGTGCTGAATTTGTTAACCAAGTGAGGCTTGTAAAAAGACATGCATGTAAAATACAGACAAGATAATTTGCATTGTATGACATGGTACACTGGTACATGCGGTAGTAATGGCCATGGGCTTACTATACATGTTAGCTTTATGGTCAAATGTGTACGTTATGTGAGGGCTGTGGATCCATTGGTTTCGTGACTTTGATGCAACCATTCCCAATGGTTCGGTCATTACAGGACAGACGTCATTAGTTGGTGTGGGCCACTCAGGGTCGGACCCGATCGTGCCACTAATGTTACGAACGGTATGTTATGCAATGGTTGGGGCATTGGCATTGTATTATAGGTCCCTCGAGATAGCATCAACCCTGCTAAGAATAGATAATATCTCGGGTAGACCATACTGTTGAACTATGACTATTTTTGAGACCATATGCATATATCATTTTTATATATATATCACGCATAAATAATCTGTCATGGAGGAACTGTTTTGTTCAATAAATATCTGAGTTCATTTCCAAAAACTGGCATGGGCATTATCTGCATTAAAAATCACTAAGTCTTAAACTTACCCTTTTGTTTATGTCTTTTCCCATCATTACGAATAATTGTGCGGTTTAGCTGTACTAGACGAGGATGCTATCGGAAGTTACATGGTGATTGCTCAGGACCTAATACGAGTAATTTTTGAGGACATGGACCTAGTTTGGCTTAGGATGATGTAGAAGGATGGAAGATCTGCCTGTGCAGACATGATCGAGATTCTGATCTCGTTAGCTTTGTTAAAACTTAAGCCTAGGCTTTGATCTGTTGATCTTTTGAGAACTATGCTGATGTAACATATTTTGGGATGTATCTGTTTCTCTTATTGACGGTTTGATGACCGGTACATTGATGACTACTTATTATGTTATAAATGTATCATTCTATCTCTGGTATTGTTATGCGATGTTTTATTTACTATCTCTTAAATCCCATAGTCTTGGTAAAGTCTTCCGTTGCAGTTTTCTCGTTACGACGAGGAAAGTGATTTCCCGGAGGTCGTGTCTTGGAGGGATATGGCTGGGATGGCGCGCCGTGGGGTAAATTACTAATTAATTGATATTCCCACTAGGTGGGACGTCACAATGTGGCATCCATACAGAGAGTTTTGACCCTGATGAATTGTCCTACTTTGGATTGAAAGCCATATGCCAACCTTATAGGTACAAGTTAGGGGATTTAATATTTTTTCAAGATCCTGGTCAAAGTCTAGCAAATAGTTTGCATTTAATTACAATTGACCATAATGTACTATTTATGGTTGAACAACATAAATCTCATAACATTTTTCATTTATACATTGTTTCTTTCGAGGAGGGTATAGTTGAGGATTTTGACAAAGAGTGATGTAGATCAGGATAGCCTATCTTATTTTTCGGTCTTTTATTTGAATTAGGTTTATTTGTTAGTATTTTATTCTATCTTATCTTTCAATCTTTTATTTGAATTAGGTTTCTTTATTAATCTTTTAAATTGACTTTATTTCATTGTTATCTTAAGACTAGGAATCTTGGGTCTATAAATAAATGCTTAGAGCCTTGAGAATGAAGTTGTTATTGATTATTGATTTTTATTAATGAAAATACTCAGAGTTAAGTTTATTCATTTTTTTCCTTCAAAATGTTAGATAGTATCTAGATTTTCAAGAAGAATTCTTAGATCATTGATAGTCTCAAGATCTAGAATTAGCTATCCGTTGCGTATTTGTTGTTCTTTGCTGCAGTCCACTAAGTCGCGTTGCATCAATTGGTATCAGAGCCAGGTTACTTTCCATAAATGGGGAGGAGTGACCGTCTGGTAGACATGAACGAAGTGTATGTGCATACCAAGACAGCACGTAAGAAGCAACCGGCGATTTATTTGCGGCACATGGAGGAGAGGTTTGGTGGTCTAACCATGCCTAAGAAGGGGCGTGCGCGCACCCAACACGAGGTCCCTATTGATCACTTAGCCGACATGGATAGTCCAAACATTCGTCGTCGTCAACCAAGACCGTGGTACACGAGGGCAGGAGACAAATTTATTCTTGAATATCGACGACACATGGAGGTGCAATTCACTGTTTTGGGGGATCAAATCAAAGCCCTCGCTACCTAAATATCCAACTTGTATGGTCACAATGGGATTGGATCTAGAAACTTGTTTACAAAGCGCCGAACGCAAGGACGTCAGCACCTTGTGCAAGCTCATGCCAATTGATGGGTGAGTAGGTTCAAACTTGATACACTAGAATTCCAAGGTTGCTTGCAACCCAAAGAGTTCAAGGTAACAGAGAAAAATAGAAAATTTTCACAAAAAGAAGTACCTAGGAAGATGGTGGAGAAGGTGCCAAGAGAGGCAGCAAAGATTATGAGTCAATCGGTGGTAGAGGAGGAAGATGGCTTTATTGTGGAATATTGCTTGGTAGATTGAACCTCCCCACCAATCTATGACATTGATCCTGATTAAGAGAAGTCATTAGAAAAAGGTAAATTTCTCAGATACACATTATGTGCTTGATAAGAGCCCCGAAGATAAAGCCTTTGATTTGAGTGTAGCACCAATTAACTATGTCGATTTCATCGGGGTGGATGCTATTTTGTCAAATTCTTCTAACCAAATTGGTGATGAGATTTGTATGGCGGGAGAGAGACGAGAAGAGTATGACAACGTCAACAAACTTGACTTTTGGCAAACTGATGTGCGAGGCAATCAAGATTATCATCACCGTCTCCCGATGATTAGGGGCATCAAGTGTATTTTGGGGTTTTGCCTTGTTGTGATCTTGAGGAATGGAGAATGGAATGAGTTGATTGGACACCCGAAGGACTGTGGAAAAGACAGTTCGAATTCGTGGCGAATTCGTGGCAAATTCTCTCCAACATGGGGAGGATGATGTAGATCAGGACAACCTATCTTATTTTTCGATCTTTTATTTGAATTAAGTTTATTTGTTAGTCTTTTATTCTATCTTATCTTTTAGTCTTTTATTTGAATTAGGTTTCTTTATTAGTCTTTTAAATTGACTTTATTTCATTGTTATCTTAGAACTAGGAATCTTGGGGCTATAAATAAATGGTTAGAGCCTTAAGAATGAAGTTGTTATTGATTATTGATTTTTATTAATAAGAATACTCAGAGTTTAATTTATTCTTTTTTTTCCTTCAAAATGCTAGATAGTATCTAGATTTTCAAGAAGAGTTCTTAGATCATTGATAGTCTCAAGATCTAGAATTAGTTATCCGTTGACTATTTGTTATTCTTCGTTGTAGCCCACTAAGGCGCGCTGCATCACAGAGGATGAAGATGAGGATGGAGAGAGGGTTGACCTTAATGACCATTGGTGGCGTGATAAGATTAGTGATGATGAAGATCTATTTGATGTAGATGTTGATGACATTGATGGTGGGGCTAGACCATCAAAAACAGTACCAAATAGGACAATACCAAATAGGTCTAAGTGCCAGGAAGGGGAACAAGATAGAGATGAAATAGGTGATGATGATGGATGTGATCAACATGATAATGATGAGAGAGAGGGTGATGAAGATAATGATGAGGGAGATGCTGCTGTTAATGAAGATGAAAGGGGTAACAATAGGTTTAATTTGAAGAAGTCTTTTTATGATGATGATGATGATAATGACAGTGATGTTGACAATTCTTAGATGGGTAGGAGTGATATACTTGAGTCACCAGTACCTAGTGATGAAGATTGTGAAACACCATCTACTATACGCACAATAGATTTTCATGCTGTGGATCTATAAGATCTAGCCATTACAATTGGGATGAAATTCCCAAACATTCAAATGTTTAGGGAAACAATTAGGGTATATAGTGTAGAGAAGGGGAAAGATATCAAATTTAAAAGAAGTGAAAGAATGAAGTGTGTATGTGTATATAGAGATGCCAAATGTAAGTATAAGGTGTATGGAAGAAAGATGTCTAATGAAGAGTCATTTTAGGTTAGATCTATACAACTTAGACACATTTGTGATAGGAAATACAGAAACACCATTGTAAACTCCATTTGGATTGCACACAAACTACTTGACAAGTTTAGGGTTCAGCCAAACATGCCTTTGGATGTTATCCAAAACGAAGTGAAGGATAAATGACGCATGGATGTCAATCCAAGTATGATGTACAAAGCTAGGAGGAAGGCCAAACTGAAATTGTATGGGAAGCTTGAGAATCAGTATGAGAGGCTGTGAGACTATTGTGAAACTTTGAGATGTACTAACGGAAGTTGTGTTGTGATGAAAGTTGACTGGCCGAACCCTAATTTGCCTCCAAAATTTGAAAGAATGTATGTTTCCTTGGCAACCATAAAGAATGGCTTCTTAGAGGGTTGTAGGCCTATCATTGAGATAGACGAGTGCTTTTTTAAAAGGACCATTCAAGGGCCAACTACTTTATACTGTTAGGAGAGATGGGAACAACCACTACAAAAAAATAGAGATTTGGTGATGGTTTTTTGGTAATGGTTTAGAGCTAAAAACCGTCACTACAAAGATAGTGACGGTTTCTAATGGTAGCTAAACAAGGGTAGGAAAATAGGAGAAAGTGTGAGTTTAGGCAAAACCGACCGACACTAATTAGTGTCGGTTTGTTCAAATCGACACCTTTTAAAAGGTATCGGTTTAAAAACCATCACCTTAAAAAAGGTGTCGGTTTTTTAAAAAACCATCACCTTTTAAAAGGTGTCGTCTTTTTTTAAAAAAACCATCACCTTTAAAAAGGTGTCATTTTTTTAAAAAAAAACCGTCACCTTTTAAAAGGTGCCGGTTTTTTTAAAAAACCATCACTAATTAAAAGGTGTCAGTTTTTTAAAAAACCGACACTATTTTTTTTTTTTTCAATTTTTTCCAATTTTTCAAGCTCTTGCCAATTGTCCATTTTAAACATAATTGGAATTCTATAAATGCAGAGAATCAATGGTAAACTATATTAGACTATATTAGAATCAATAGTAAACATAATTGGAATTCTATAAATGCAGAGAATCAATGGTAAACTATAGTAGACTATATTAGATTTAGGTAGAATAGGGAATCATAGTTTACATTAACTAGTTTCCCTTTGAGCTCAAGAATGTCGTAATTAGATTTCTCTTGATTTAAAAGTGCTTGCTCTTCAGCCTTTAGTCTTGCTGCTTTCTCTTCTGCCAACTATTGCTCAAGCCTAGTCGTTGTCTCTTTGAGTTTCAACTCAATCTGCACAACAATACATCGATCATCAATAAACAGAATTAACTAAAACAAAATTCAAACTATGTATTTTTTGCAAAGCAAGATCCAAACTGCAGTCCCTTCTGCATAATTTTTTGTATTACTAACAAACAAACAATAGAAACACTCCAGTTAAAACCGGCAAGATCAAACTGCAATCCCTTCTGCAGAACAACATTACAATAACATGTACAATCAATCCCCCTAAATCTATAGACAAACAAAGCAACCAAACAATCAAGGATACAACAACAATTTCATTCTCCCGAGTTCTTTGAAATCTCCCAACACCCAGTACTCATGTTTACACTGCACATTTAATCTGCAAACAAATTTCCAATGATAAAAATCATAAAATATATATCTACACCACGAGACTAATTCAACTCAGCCGCGTGCAACTTTATCTATTGTTTGACGTGAATTCTTAACTTGAGTAATTCGAACATTCTAAAAATAGATGTCGCGACTCATGAGTCTAGAACACTTTTAGTGACCAATCAATATGCATGAGTAGCTAGCATTGGGCAAACTGACTTAAAAGAGTTAAACAAACTCAAGAACTGGATAGCGTAGAGGATTTGCTGCACTTAGATGCCTGAATTCATAGAGTGGAGGGCAGCAGGGCTCACATCCTCAGCTCATTCCCTGACCATGTAGAAGCTGTCTGAAATAAGTGAGATTCGCAACTCCCTCTCTATGCAGTTATCCGAATAACGAATTGCTAGCAATTATTCGGGTACCCTTAAGTAGTGACCTAGTTTCAATGCATTGTGACACTTGCATTGATAGTATACAAGCATTAATAATTCTCCAAGAGTCATTATATGATAAATAACACAAGCTCGCTGTTCAAGCTGAAGGTTTAAAGTTAAGCAATTCAACCCCAGATAAAGAAAGCGGCAGGTTAATTTGTTGGATTGATTTCAAACATGGGGCATCATTTGACTACAATTAATAAAACTAAAACGCAAATTGGATAATTAACGTCCCTGCAGCAACGGTCGCCCATCAACAAGCCCTCGGCTGGATGCCATGATTCCAATACTAAATCGGCTGCACCGAAGCAATGCTACAACATCTGTTACACATTTACTGAATAACTTAGAAACATCTAAATTATAAGTATGTAAATGAAATGAATTACGAAAAAAATTAAGAGTCCTTTAAAGAAGATAAATACTGAGAAAACATAATCCAAATAATCTAATTTAAAAATAATTATTAAAATTTTAGGAACTTTAATATAAAATTATTTTATAAAATCTAAGGGATCCTGATTTGTAAAATGTCAAAAATCACAAGCAATTAACCTTGGATTGTTCTGTTAACCTGCAATTGGGAGTAAAATAATCCGGCGAATCACAAAGCAATTTGTAGAAGAGCTCCCTCTGCGTGACACGTTTTCTTGAACCAGAATCCGAAAGCACATCTCCATCACCTTCCACACAATCACGTAGAAAAATGAAAACAAAAATGACATTATAATCTTCGAGCTCATCATTGTAGAGCAAGAAGCGGAAGATACTATTGAATTGAAATTAATACCTCGAATGAGGCTTTAGCGGTATTGGCTCTCATCAAAGACCTTGTGCAAAACGAGTGAGAGAGGAAAATCCATGACACTTGAGTCAATAGCCCTTGACTCACTCGGCTATTGCTTGAGTCTCTACTGATCTGTCAAATAATTGAGAGAAAAATTCCAACTTAATGTCCGTTTGGTTGCCGAGAAAATGCACAGAGAAAAGAAAACCTAAACATTTCCTAAATTCAATTTTCCTCTCTACTTTCCTGAGGTTTCTCAGCAACAAAGCAAAGGATATCATATGCTAATCAAGCAGCACAATGAAGTCAAATACTGAATGATTGATAAAAGTTCCAGAGACAGATCGGAAATCGCAGGAGCAGGAGTGGTCAAGATCCTGAGGAAATTAAGCACCGTCACTCCGATTCTCGCTCGAACCTGAACCAAAAAATTTCAAATTTGAACCAAACCAAAAGGAATGATCAATGATGATGAAGAAATTGTTACCTCAGAAGGAAAGAGGATATCGGCGTAGCAAAGGCTTTGTTCGGAGAAGAACCGCATCGAGGATTCACGTAGATCTTCCATTTTGTGGAGCGGACTGTACGTGCTCGCCGAGAAATTTGAAATTTGTGATTGGCGCACAAAGCCATGGGAAGTTAGAGAACCGCTGATTCAAAGGGCTTTTTCAAATTGATGAATACCCTGTATCCGTATGCCCAAAAATTTTAAGGGTACGTTTGGTATACATAATAGACTTATGGAATTAAATATATAATTATTGTTATAAAATAGCTATTGTGCTATTTGACAAGAAAGTTTTGTGCTATTTGGACCTCGAACTTATATATCAAATTGACAAAAAGAAGTAGCAATAGATCGCATAATAATGTTTGAGAGAGACCTGTTGGCACGAAGGCAAACGATGACGCCGGATTTGTGAATCTACGACAACATTTTGTCAATAGGAAACAGAGAGAAGAACGGGAGATGTAGCTCAATTGTTTAGCGAAGATGCAATTTTCGGCGAAGAAGTTAACGGCAATGGCAGTTCGGCAAGAAAGGGTCCAAGGGTGGTGAGAACGATTTGGCGTTTTGTAAAATGCTCTTTAGATAAATTTGCCAATCAAGGTTTTCAAAAGAAATATTAAATTACCAAATTAAATGCTAATCGTCCGATTTGGAAAAAAGAAAATAGAACTTCAATACCAGATCATCTAAAAAATAAAATTAAATGCCCCTGAATAATATATATATAATTCACTCATAAATAATTACATGCCTACATTTTGCTCTTATTTAAGTTCCTATTTGCACTGTAAGTATGTATATAATTTGGGTCTAATTTGGGCATAAACCAATATTAATTAGGGTTAAATACATTTTCGATCATCTTTGAGCCAAAATCAAATAACATCGGTTTTCAAAAATATCACAAGCCGTGGTTATCAAATAAACCCACTTGGTACTTACGATTAGTTAGTTTTTTAACAAATAATATTAAAATTATGTAAAAAAAATTAAAAGAACTCGTACTTCCTAAAAAAAAAAAATCCATCGTCATCTCCATCTCTCCCAACCACTTAGGTTTTTGCAAACCCAAATACTATCTTTGTCATCCCTCCCTCAATGATGATTTAAAGGAACTCTCACAACAGACTATTAACAAGAGCACAATCAAATAAAATTCAAGTACAAGGGTCCCAATTACAAACTTTGTTGCAGATTCTAGTGATTCTGAGGAAGATCTTCCTGAACAAGGTTCCATCGGCAATACTCGTCTAATTACCGGATTGTCTCGACGGACAAAAGCCTCTTCTCCAAATGCCAGTAGGAGTTCTTATTTAAATGCTAAGGGTATGTCCGAGGCATCATCGACTTTGAACTATGGAGCATAAAGGAAATCCTCTTCAATCGAAGCTCTATGAAAGCCCTTGTCTCAGACCCAAATACCACGTCACCCTTCCTTAGAGAAAATATTTTCCCCCATTATCCTTCATCTGAGGTAAGTCTGCTTCCCACTGTTTTTACAATTTGTTTTGATAAAGTTCATTTGCAAAAATAGATTTGGGTCTACAAAAACCTAAGTGGTTGGGGAGAGGAGAATGGAGAGGACAATGGATTTTATTTTATTTTATTTTATTTTCTTTTTTAGGAAGTACACAAGTTCTTTTAATTTTATATTTTTTACATAATTTTAATATTATTTAATCTGACGTGGCATCCAAAAACTTAGGTACCACGCCACGTGATGCCTTGAAACCGTACCACGAAGGGTGACGTGGCACCAAAACTAACGAATCCTACCAAGTGGGTTTATTTGATAACCACATGTACCATTTGTGATATTTTTGAAAATCAAGGTGGCTATTTGATTTTAGCTCAAAGTACAGGTACTATAAAAGGCATTTAACCCTTATTTAAGAGGTGTCGGTTTTAGAGAAACCAACACCAATTATTAGTGACAGTTTCAATGAAACCAACACCCCTTAAAAACGGGTGTCGGTTCTACAGTAACCAACACTAATTAATAGTGACGGTTTCAGTAAAACCAACACCCTCTAAAAAAGGGGTGTCGGTTCTACTTTAATCGACACTAATTAATGGTGACGGTTTTACTGAAACCGACACCCATTTTTTAAGGGGTGTCGGTTCTACTAAAATCGTCACCATTAATTGGTGTCGGTTTCAAAACCGTCACTTTATAGTGTTATTAGAGTCGGTTTCTTAAAACGACACTATACCAACCGTCACTAATCCTTTATTTTTTTGTAGTGAACAACATGTATCCAATTGTTTTTGTGATTATCGAGGCTGAGGTGAAAGACAGTTGGATCTAGTTTTTTGAAACCTTGGTGTCTGATCTTGGTACCCATACTAGGCATACTAGGCCTACATTCATTTCAGATCGATAAAAGATAACTTTTTTCTTTTTTTTTTGGAACACTTTATATATTCATTAAATTAGATTGAATGCTTTATTGGTAACATAACTTTTCTTTTTTTTTTTGTGGCAGGGTCTTATGCCAGCTTTTGATGTTGTTATGCCAATGATTGATCAAATGATATGTGTTAGGCATTTATATGCCAACTTTAGAGACATTGGGGGGCATCGAGGGTTGGCACTAAAGGAACCGTTGTAGGCTGCAACGTCTTCATATACATAGTATGAATTCACTGAACATATGGAAAAGAGTTGAAGATGGTCAATGAGAAGGCATATGAATTTTTGAATGAGGTTGACCCTAGTACGTGGTCTAGGGCATGGCTTAGTGACTACCCTAAGTCTAACCTATTAGTGAACAACATTTGTGAGTATTTCAACTCATACATTCTAAAGACTCGTGATAAGCTAATCTTAACCTTATTAGAGATGGTAAGAAAAAAGTTGATGAGGAGATATCAAGCTAAGAGGGAAGGGATAGAGTAGTTGACTGGGAAGTTATGTCCTAGGATTACTGCAAAGTTGGAAGAAATTGGGTTAGTGCAGTGGATTGCATTGCAAATTATGCTGATGATTCGATGTTTGAAGTGACTTGTTTGGATAATAGACAATTTATGGTAGACCTTGGTAGACGGAGGTGTGGTTGTAAGCAGTGGAAAATTACTGGAATCCCATGTTCCCATGCAGTGACAGCTATACTTTATGATTGTGGGGACCATGAGGACTATGCGGATGAATGCTTCACTATAGAAGTGTATAAAAAGGCATATGCTCCAATTATATACCCAATACCTAGTGAGGAATAGTAGATCAAGACAAGTCATGACAAATTAGAGCCTTCAAGAAGAAGAATTACACCTGGTAGGCCAAAGAAGCAAAGAAGAAGGGCTCCTGATGAGAGCAAAGACCCGAAAAACACAAATTGGATGAGGAAATTTGGGGTAATGATGAAATGTGGGAAGTGTCATGGTCTTGGACACTATAAAAGGTCATGTCCATTTAACAAAAGTGAAGCATTGAATGTAAGTTTCTCATAAATAGAAGTGTCATGTTCAAATGTTTTATAAGGTCATTTGACATTATACTCAACTTATTATTTTAATGTTGTGTGTGCAGGCAAGAAGTGTTGGTTCGAGGAGACCTAAAGTGACCAAAGGCAAAGGCAAACAAACTAATGTGGAAAAGTAATTGTATCACTAATATAATAGTGTTTACACACAACAGCCCACTGTTTGACTGAACTTTTTTGTTGTTGTTATGTGTGTAGTCACAAAGGGTTGGTTCAATTACACCTCAAGTGAACAAAGGCAAACAAACAGTTGCGGATAAGGTAGTTCAATGATTGAATGCTTTATTGAGCTTATTTGAGTATTAGGGTAGTCCACTGTTTTGGATTGTTTGTACTCTTCAAGTCCTCTCTATCACTTTTTTAGTGTACTTTGTAAAATATTACAGTCAAGTACAGAAATTTTAAGCAACTATTTTATCAAATGTATTTCCAATACTTGTTATGCAGAGGGGTCAACTGAGGAGTAGTGGTCGACTATCTAGTCCATAATCATCTACTGTTTTCAAAGTAATTAAATATAACTTGTTTTGTTTTGTTTTTTTGTTTTTTGTTTTTGTTTTTTATTTTTTTGTTTTTTGTTTTGTTTTATTTTGTCTTTGTTTTTGTTTTTATTTTGTTTTGTTTTTGTTTTTGTTTTTGTTTTGTTTTGTTTTTTGTTTTTTTTTTTTGACTTGTTTGGATACCATCATACTTAGGGATTCTTTTTATTACTGTTGATTTTTTTTTTTTTTTTAAATCATGTATAGAAGAAGGGCATATCCAGCACTAAAGCATCTACCAGCAAGGAAATCCACATTCCACACCTTGATGAGCGAGAGCACACACAACCTCCTAGATTTGCTGATGAACACAGAGAATTACCGCTTATCGGAGCTGCTGATGAAGGAAGAGTATCACCACCCTTTGGATTTGTTAATGAATAAGGATTTGGTGTAGGCATTGTACTACCTCCAGTATAGGGTGTGTCATTTAGAGCCTTAACAGATGATCTCATACTGCCCTCGGGTTTGTCCATAGAAGGGCCTACATCAAGGATTCGCTGTTTGGATCAGATAGCTGGTATTTGTCGCACTATTCCCATAAAAAACACTAGCCCAATACATATTGACCTAACTGAAGACCTTGGTAGTGAAAGTGAAACTGTTGCAAGAAGAGACACAAGGAAAAAAACTATTGTACATGAGAATACATTTCAAGCTTGATTAAACAGTCCATTCAAAATTTTAATTTAGCCAAACACATAACCCTTTTTATTAAAGCATTTTAGCGTTGTTTTAACATTCTAGTCTATATAGTTATACTATAATGCAATGTTATTTTAAGGCAATTTTGTTCTATTATAATTAATTGGATAATGGATGGTGCGAGTTTGAAGGTCTTGAATATTTCCAATTTATTGGGAAATACATAAAAAATATAACTCTATTATGAAAATACTCCAATGTCATATTGTGGCATACAAGTAACAGTTTCTTATAAACTATCCATTATAACACATTGGTTTCAAAGCCCTCAAAACTGTTACAAACCCCCCAAGAAGTCCAAAAAACAAGAAACACAATTTAGAGAGGAAAATGAGTTAGTAGCATTTCAAACTGTAGCTTAGGTGGGAACTCATCGAGTGACAAATGCAAGACTTTCTTAGTCAGCCACATAATGTGAAGAATTTGATAATTACATATAATATATATATATATATATATATAATCAAGGAAATCTTGTGGCTAATTAGAGGTGCATACCTTGTTCATCACTAAAATTCTACATGGCAGTTTGATGCTCCAAGATTCACCCTTGCAAACGCTCCCAATAACTCCGAGTCACCGAGCTTGTATATTTGATATCGTTCTCCTTTAATCCTATTCCTGAGACGGATAGTAGTTACCTTTTGAACTTTCCAATAATCTTCACCTTTATCAGGCTGCATGCAAAGCACAAATTCTCTATGCATTTCATAGAAGTCAACAAGCTTTAGGCTTTCAAGGTGCTAGATCCCAGTGGGTACCTCCTTCATTTGCGAGCATGGCCCAATCTCTAATTGCTCAAGACTAGATAGTGATCCTTTTTCTATTTCAACCATCTTTAATTTTTGCATCTCTCTGAGGGTGAGCCTCTTGAGTCTTCGAAAACCACCTTTCTCAAAATGCAGTTACTCCCCATTATATGTATGATTGAGGGAAAGGGTTAATAGATTTGGCAAAGCTTGGACACACGATAGTGGATGTTCCTCTAATGATGAGAAAGATAAGAGTAGTGTGACAAGATTCTGAAGCTTTGGAATCCATTTTGGCAGCTGCTCCACTCGCCCCCATAGAGAGAGATGCTCTAAAAATAGAGGTGGTGATTGATGTACAAAAATAAAAGTACTCGCAATAGCACGAGTCGTTTGTAATAAAGTGTTGTGCAAGTGCGAGGTCGATCCACAGGGAATTTGTGTTCTTGCAAAAATCAATTTCCTAATCAAATTGACTTTATCTTAACCTAGTTCCGAAGTTCGAAGTTGGTCGTGCAAAAATATAAATGAAGTAAAAATGAAATTGCTTAAATAATAAAAAGGCACTAAGGTTTTCTGAATCCACCTTATCAAATCAAAACTCACTCTCATGTTTTGTTCATACATTCGTCAAGAATTAAACCCTAAGCATTTTCTATTGTTTTTTATAAAATCCTATTAAAAGATTCGATGAATCCAACTCTATTGCGAAAGACAACGAATATCCAATTGAGATCAAAAGATCCAATGTATCCGTTTGAACAACGAAAGACAATGGATATCCAATTTCAATCAAAAGATTCGATGTATCCGCTGGATGAAACACAACGAATATCCAACGTTTAAACAATTCTATAAACAACAATCAATACAAGTTTTGTCACACAACTAGATTGAAACGAAAATACTTCATATTAAATTCAGAATTGTACGAACAAAAACATGAGAAATAATGAGTTTATCAATGATGAGGCTTCATCTTCAACCTTAGTTGAAGGTTTTAGCCTCTCATGGCATACAACAGACATAAACATATCAATTGAAATCAAAAAGAAACAAAAACTTACAAAGAAAAGCGTTTGAAAAGCTCAAGAACGACTCTCGGTCGAAGTTTTGGACTCTACGGCGCCCCCTAATGCGTTTACAATGAAAAAAGAAAGTATTTATAAGCTAATTTTAGGGTTTTAGCATTGCCAGGTTGGCCGAGTGTGATCGATCATACTCTAGGTGCGATCGTTCGCACTCGAGCATTCATTTTCAGTACTAATGGGCGCAAGTGCGAATGATCGTACTATATGTGCGATTGATCGCAAACGCTTCAGAATTTGCCTAATCTTGTGAAACATGAATTTGTAGATATTCGAGTTAGCTTTCCAATGACACCAAGATCACTCCAATCGAAGTTCTACAACTCAAGATATGACCATTTTGGTGGAAGTCATCGGACACGAATCATCGCTCGACTCAATTTTGCCGCCAAAGCTCCCCGAACTTTTTTAAGCCCCAGAGTTGATGGCATTAATACCAAATGCAACTTAACAACCTGTAAAACACTAAAACACCAAAACTAACCAAAAAATCAGAAAATAACAAAACTAAGGGTTTAACAAATACAAGCTAAGGGGCCCAAATATGCAATATTAGGCACTCATCAAATACCCCCAAGCTTACATTTTGCTAGTCCCTTAGCAAAACAAAATGAAAAATAAAACAAAATCAAGAAACATAAGTCCGCTGTTGTGGGAGAAACGGTTGCATTTAGCATATGCAACAAGCCTTTTAAACCCTTAGGAATTCCCTAGAGGACGAGTGAAGTCTCGTGAGGGTTTTTCAGGAATGACACCCACAAACATTTTATTGACACTATGTTATTGACACTATGTTATTGACAGACAAAACCTTTCACTTAAACACATGGTTCATATATCATTAGCAAATTTAACAAGTCGAACATACAAACCACATCATCTAGGCATTCAAACACCATTCAACTCACGGCTGGAAAATTGAGACAACACATGCTCAAAGAAGTGAAAAGTGAACTAACACAAGGTCCTGGAGTTTCAATCATTCTCAAAGAAAATGTGCACCCAAAAATTCATAAGATTGCACTATGATGAAAACAACCAAGGCTCTCTATTTTTTTTTTGTGTGTAGGCTGTGCAATGCTTGACTCCCTTAAGCTTCTAAATGACTTATGTAACGAGTGTTGGGCCAATGACTCCCAAACCAGGTGGCTTTAGGGCACTAGATGTAAAGACATCCCTAAGGGCTTAATTACTCAAGTCAAAAAGAGCTACGAAGCCTAACTAGCCATACAATCACTCAGTTGGACTTTTTCATCTTTTTACGCGAACACTCACTGCTTGGTGAGGCAAGAGGTCCGTTACTTGACAAAAGCTCAACTTATGATTTTTTTTTTTGGAATTTAGTTTTCTCATCACATCAACCACAAATCTCTAGAGCCACACTCACCTTAAGTTAAGTCTCATACCTCATGAGACCCTAATGCTAGTGTGCATGTGAAAAATCTATCCAAGACATGGAGTCTCTCTAATCCAACAAATGAGTCAAACTGGGATTTCTAATGATATGCAATGTTCAAACATGTTAAAATACCAATGACATGCAAACCTAGTTATGATGTTAGGTCAAGGCCAATCAACAACATAGCAAATTTTTTTTTTTTTTTTTTAACAACACAAATAAATAGATAAAATGACAAATATGTCTACCCTAACCCCAAACTAAAATGACACATTGTCCCCAATGTGTTTGGATAAAATACCAGATGGGCGGCATAAGTTGGGTGTAATGTAGGAGAACACTCCCCCAAACTTGAACGGTAGATAGATTTCCTGAAAAACACAATAACAACAAAGACAAAATAGGAAAACCAAATCAAATGACAACAAAAACTAAAAGGAACAATGGGTTGCCTCCCATAAGCGCTAAGTTTATAGTCTTCAGCTAGACTTTCTATTGCAGGTGTGTTGCATGATTCATACGGCATATGACAACCGGCAAACACACCAAAGGCAGATGTGAGAGTGGTGTTCTCTTGCTTGCCGGGATCCAAAGTAACATGGTTGTAGCTGGAGTAACCATCAAACACACAGTAGTAAGAATATCTAGCTGACCGTGCCACCAATGGATCAATGAATGGGGGAGGCAAGTGATATTTCCTTATGATGGCCTTTAACTTACTGTTATGAATGCACCCTGGCCATCCTCTTTGAACACGAGTTTGGAACAACTCGTTATTCTTTTTCCTCCCCATGGTCACACTTGGCCACCTAGGCCACACATGAATGGGTCCAACCCATTTACTCTCAGAAATCAACTCGGGAAGCTCAACTGCTGAAGAATATGGTGTGGGGAATGATAACTCAGTAATTTCCCCACATTCTGCCTGCGACTCAGGAACGGGATCCAAAATGGCCTTAGCTTGCTCAATTAATTCATCAAAATCCACATCATATCCTAATTGAGCAAAACTTTCCAGCATAGTGTCCTCCAAACTTGGCTCACCTACACCCCTAACTGGCTCAAGTAACCCTTCGAAGTCCATGTCTTCTCTATGCTGAGCAAAACACTCTATCTCAGGATTCTCAATACTTGGCTCATGCATAGTTCCAGTTTGTTGAAGTAACTCACCAATATCAAAATCCCCTCCAGATGGTACAAAACACTCCATCTCAGGGTCCTCCAAGCTAGCCTCATACAGAACATCATCTTGCCCAAGTAGCCTATCAAGATCTAGGTCATTTTCATCTTGAGTAAAACATTCCACCTCAGGATCCTTCAAGCTAAACTCATTTTCGACCTCATCAGTGATCTCTTCAATCAAACACACAGGGTGAACCTCATCATAATCAAGTGGCTGCTTATTGATGTCAAATATGTTGAGCTCCACTGTCATATTCTCGAATGAGATTTTCATTACCCTGCCCTGCAATTTATCAGGGCATTAGCCGTAGCTAAGAAAGGTCACCCTAAAATAACTGGAATCTGGCTCCCAACATTATGCACTGGTTCTGTGTCTATCACTATGAAGTCCATAGGGAAATAAAACTTATCAACTTTGATCAATACGTCCTCAATTATTCCCCGTGGTCTCTTCACCGATCTGTCAGCCAATTGGAGTATCATAGAAGTGGGCTTCAATTCTCCCAACCCCAATTGTAGATAAAATGAATAGGGGAAGAGATTCACACTTGCACCCAGATCCAATAGTGCCCTTTCTATCTGATTGGTTCCTATCCTGCAAG
Source organism: Carpinus viminea (assembly GCA_013348765.1). Taxonomy (NCBI): domain Eukaryota; kingdom Viridiplantae; phylum Streptophyta; class Magnoliopsida; order Fagales; family Betulaceae; genus Carpinus; species Carpinus viminea. Next base: position 38,503,940 of record CP054667.1, on the reverse strand, counting down.
AAATGGTTGGACACCCAGGGTCCTTATACTTAATGGGCAACTTGCACTGGAGGATGGAACTCACTTGCTCGGTCAAAAATGCTTTCTTTGGAATGTTATTCTTCCACTTGACCGTGACCAAGTCCTTCAAGAACTTAGCATATGATGGCACTTGCTGAATTGCATCCAAAAAAAGGATGTTTATCTGAACCTGCTTAAACACCTCCAAAATTTCAGCAAATTGTGCATTTTTCTTCGGAGCTCTCAATCGCTCAGGGTATGGAGCCTTTGGAATAAATGACCTTGAGGGATCCTCAACAGTAGGTATGGCTCTAGAAGGCTCAACTTCTCCCTCTTTATCCCTGCCACTCTCATTACCTTGCGGCATAACTAGGTCTTCTTCTTCTTGGCCAACTTTATTATCCACTTATCTCCCTGATCGAAGTGTGACAATGGATTGCACTTGTTCATGCTCGTGCGCAGAATTTGAAGAATTTTCAATTGTGAGTGCCTTAAGATTAGGCATGGGCTGGCTTGGGAACTTCCCCTTTTCTCTCTCACCCAGGTGATTCGCTAATTGTCCCATCTGCATCTCTAACTTTGCGATCGCCTGGGTGTTCACCATAGTAGACTCCCTCACATCACTGATTGATTGACCAGTCATTTTCATGAATTCTTTCATGGTCTCTTCCAGTGACTGGGTTAATGAAGCTGGGGCTTGGGTAGGGGCTTGATAAGATGATGATGATGCTGGCGGAACCGAGCGTCCATGATTCTGATAAGGAGCAGAAAATCCTAGAGAATAGTGATTTTGAGTATGAAGAGCTCCTCCTTGATTTGTGGTGGGTTGATTCTGTTTCCAAGAGAAATTAGGGTGGTTCCTCCACCCCGGATTATATGTCTCAGAATATGTCCCACTGGACGGCTTTTGGAAGTTGTTGAAGGCATTCACTTGTTCCATCTCAGTAAAAACTATCATCGATGGACAATTCTGTGCTTGGTGCATGGGACTAGCACAGACAGAACAACTCTCAACAGGAAAAGTGTTTGCCGCATTGACGGACTTCCCTACACTCAGAGCATCCAATCTCTTAACGATGGCATCCATCCTTTGTGCCAACTCTGTTTCTCCTTTTGATTCCAGGATGCCCCCTTTTTTAGGGGTTCGGGCTGATTTATCTCGACAACTCGTGAAATCCCAGTGTTGGGAGTTGTCGGCAATTTTCTCCAGAGCCTTGTAGGCTAAATCTCCCGTCAAGTTGAGAAATGCTCCCCCATTCATCAGCTCAATCATACTACGGTTGGGCTGAGACAGCCCTTGGTAGAAGAATTGCACCAGACGCCATTTTTCATATCCATGAGGGGGACATTTCATCAGCAGGTCTTTGAATCGTGCCCAACATTCTGAGAATTTCTCATCCTCATCTTGAGTAAAGGAACTGATTCCCTTTCTTGCCTCGTTTACTCTGGACATTGGGAAAAACTTGTTGTAAAACTGCTTCAACAGTTCTTCCCAGGATGTGATGGAGCTAGGTGCGTTGGAGTCCAACCACTCCGTGGCTCTATCATGAAGTGAGAGAGGAAAGAGTCTGAGGTGGATAGATTCCTCAGAAAAATTCTGAAATTTGGTGGTAGCACAGATGTTTTTGAATTTTTTAACATGAGAGTAAAGGTTTTCGTGATCTAAGCCGTAAAAGGAGGGTAACATTTGGATTACATGTGGCTTAAGATCATAGTGGGTTGCATTAGTCGGTGGTAACACAATGCACGAATGGGAACTGACCGCAGTAGGTGCGAACAATTCCCGGAGTGACGTCGTGAAATCCACGTCATAAGCTCTTCTCTGCTCCCCGTTCCCTTCTCTTGCATCTTGGTGCTCCTCGTGCTCCTCCACTCTCGGATTTCTTTGATTATCTCCCATCTCCACTTGAGCTCGACGTGCTCTCCTAATGGTTCTTTCTAATTCGGGATCTAATGATGTTAACTCTAAGTTTACGGATCGCCGACCAAGCATAAACCAACAAAAAGTTTTTTTTTTAATAAGAAAATAAAAATAAAGAATGAAAATAAATAAATAAGTAAACAAAATAAACTAATTAAGCAAAAATAAAGAACTCAAATGGAATATGAAAGAAAAATCGGCACAAAAATAATTAAAGAAAAATAACAAAAAATAGAAACTAATAAAACAAAGTGTGGCTTAGCTGCTGACTGCAGCCCTGCGTTCGATCGCTGCAGGTGTGCGTTCATTCGCAACTGCGTTCGAACGTCTAGCACTTGCGTTCGAGCGTCCGCTGGATGTGCGTTCGTGCGTCTGTTTCACCGTTGTCAAACGTAGGCGCTTAGGATGGTCCAGAGTGCGTTCGAGCGCGATACTTTATCAATGATGAGGCTTCATCTTCAACCTTAGTTGAAGGTTTTAGCCTCTCATGATGACAACAAACATAAACATATCAATTGAAATCATAAAGAAACAAAAACTTACAAAGAAAAGCGTTTGAAAAGCTCAAGAACGACTCTCGGTCGAAGTTTTGGACTCTACGGCGCCCCCTAATGCGTTTACAATGAAAAAAGAAATTATTTATAAGCTAATTTTAGGGTTTCAGCATTGCAAGGTCGGCCGAGTGTGATCGATCGTACTCTAGGTGCGATCGTTCGCACTCGAGCATTCATTTTCAGTACTAATGGGCGCAAGTGCGAACGATCGCACTATATGTGCGATCGATCGCAAACGCTTCAGAATTTGCCTATTCTTATGAAACATGAATTTGTAGATCTTCGAGTTAGCTTTCCAATGACACCAAGATCACTCCAATCGGAGTTTTACAATTCAAGATATGGCTGTTTTGATGGAATTCGTTGGATGCGAATCATCGCTCGACTCAATTTTGCCGCCAAATCTCCCCGAACTGTTTTAAGTCCCAGAGTTGATGCCATTAATACCAAATGCAACTTAACAACCTGCAAAACACTAAAACACTAAAACTAACCAAACAATCAGAAAATAACAAAACTAAGGGTTTAACAAATACAAGCTAAGGGGCCCAAATATGCAATATTAGGCACTCATCAGTGATGAAATTGATTGTAAGTCTATAACCTCATCTTTACTAATTGAGCCTACACCCAACACTTTAAGGTGGACCATATTTTGTATCGAGTCACACAAAGGCCTCCCACATTCTGTAGTCATATTTGAAATAGCCAACACCCTTAATTGACTCAACTTTCCGAGCTCTTCAAATAAACAAACCCCATGATGATTTGCCTCAATAACTAATAGTTCCTGCAATTCGTTTAAACATCCAACCCATTCATGTACTTTTACTCCTCGCATTGAATAAAAGCTACTTTTAATTTCGACGTCATGAGTTAAAGCCAAAATCTGTCTTAGCTTATAAAGCCTAAATATCTTAATTGGAAGCTCACGCACTAAGGTTTCTGCGACATTTAGTGTCTGCAGATTATGTAGCCTACCCACTGACTTTGGAAGTATCTTCACTTTTTTTCTTCTCAAACTTAAGTACTTCAAATGGAATAAATTACCCACTTCTCGAGGAAGATAATCAATAGGAGCATCTTCAAAATCTAACACTTTCAAAAGCTTGAACTTTTTGAACAATTTGACAATGAAAGACCTAGGCATTCTATTTGCTCCAAATGGAATAAACTTATTGTAAAAATTTCCTTAGTTGGGTAATTAGTGTGATCTCGCTTGTCATGTCTATTTGCTCCAAGGCATTCTCTTTTGCTTGGTAGATTTGGTCTATCATGGACATGAGTATCTTCTGCACGTTGTATGATTGAGACAAAGTGATCCAAACACGACAGTCAAAATGTTCCTTCACAGATTCATTCTCGTATACTTTCTTAGCAAGAGTTGTCTTGCCAATTCTGCCCATGCCAACAACTGACATTACGGTGCGTTTAGATGCTTCCCCCACCAACCAGCTTACAAGTTCATCCCTCTTAGACTCAATCCCCACAACTTCATCTCCTTCAATGAAAAGTGCACCCACTCGAGGATCATGCCACACATCATTTGTTTCACTATTACTTGATCCTTGCTTTGAGGAACTAAAACCATATCTTTCACTTCGTTCCTTGATTTCACGAAATGATATTTTGATATCTTGAATCTTTGAAACTATGTCGTGGAGTGGTTTTAGTGTTTTCAATAAGTGGCCAATTTTGTTGAGGAAAGCAAGAAAACTTTGCTAATGGTGATGTTGTGCCACGTGAAGAACATATTCATCTATGACATCCTCTATATTATAAGCTGCTTCTCTCACTTGTTTTACGCACATTTTGGCACCGTCTTGAAGGTCTCCTTTATCGACATCTTTGAGGAAATACTGGATGCTCTCTGGTTCATCTTTAATGTCCACAACTTCCTGCTGGATAGCCTTGAGCAAATTTGATTCACGAGCGATTAATTGAGTTAACTCATTGACGACAAGGGCTACAATGGTTTCTGTCATGGTTTCCTCTTTGATCTTCACCTAGTAAATGATATTGTCACTATTAGAAAAGAACTGATTTATTTATTTATTTATTTTTTGTTATAAGCAATTAAAATATCATTAAAAATTGAAATCACAACTTAGTTACACATGAACTAGAAGGAAAAAAAGAATATGAAAATCCTGAAAGCTAAGCAAATTAATAAACACAAACACATTTGTCCAAAGGTAATTAAAGAGTATTAAAGAACAAAGGCTATTTATTCTAAGAACTAATATTAAACCTAATTGAAACATTCTTTAGAATTCTTATTTATCCAATCAGAACCAACCATTTATACTATACCAAATTGCTTATAAAACATCAATTAGAGATTTATAAATATATAATCCAACAAAACCTTATAACAAAATACATTTTATTGTTAAAGTGCTCCATAATTGTCAAACACAATAAATCAAAAATCTCAATTTGTCTCTAAGATATATTCTCCTAGCAGGATATATAATCTAGATAATCTCAACTCGAGGACCTCCTATACTAATTCAAATTATATGATTATAAAAACTAAAAAAAAAAAACAAGAGCTAATCCCCCATAAGCGGCATGGATAATTGGGTTGGAATTGCAAGTTCAAACATCTCCAATTGCACTCCTAAAGTAATTACTAAACTCATAATTTCACAACTTAAAACCAACATATTGATTAAGTTTGTTCAATAAAAATAATTTTAAAAGAAAGTAAATTTTGTTTTGTGCAAATTAAATTATAGAGGAAATTAGCTTTACCCCATGAACTACCACTCTCTCTCCATTTGCCCCCATGAACTACCAAGGTCACCTAAGACCCCATGAATTGCCATTTTGCTATGATTTTTTAAAAATATACTTTGAACATTAAAACAAAAAACAATCGTTTTGTTGCTTCTTCTTTTTTTTAAATGATTTGAGCATAAAACAAAAACGCAGCCGTTTTGGTTATTTTAAAAGAAAATAATATAAAAAGTAAAATTACTCATGTGCCCTTATCCGAATTGCTATTAATAACCTTACAATACGTATGAAAATACTAAAATGCCCGATAAAATTAAACAATTTGATTCGAGTCCTTGGGTAAACACGACATCACGTTACATTAAGTGTTAACCTCATCTTCCCCAAATTAAACTCAACCCTAGAACGATTTTGAGACATCTTCGCCCATTCTGGAACCCGAACCCATATGAAACCCTAAGAATGAACGATGGAGCTTTTAGGACTGAAATCAAGCCGGCGTAGCTAATGCTAGAGTGTAATGATCGTGACACCAAACCCTAGAACGGCGCAACACTTTTTTGTAAGTATCGCCTACTTCGAACCTTTTTTTAAGCAAAAAGTAATTTTTTAGAGTGAAAGCAACCGTTCATGTCGGATTACCCTTTAGTACAGAATGATATATTGATTGGTTTAGGGTTTGTTTACTTCAAGTCTTCAATTATAAAAAAGTTTGGTGTGGTCCCGTGATAGGCACCAGTTGTCATCGATTTCACGGTTGTTGGTGGTCCACATGTTTGGGCATTTACTTCTTTATTGTATTTGACTGTCTTTATCTGTTATTTATTCGAAGTGGTCCCGAATGGCAGTGCACTATTTTTGTTGTTTTGTTCGGAGGATAAGTTGTTTCTATGCCTTGGTTTGGTTTATTTCTTTGTCTTTTATGAGTCCCAGACAGTGCCTTTTTTTTAGTAGTCTTTTTGGAGTCTTTTATGATAAGTCACAGATAGTACAAATTATGTCCATTATAGTGGATTGTTTTGTCTTGTTTTAGGTTTACTTTTTTTGTTTTGTCTTTATCATAAATTCAGAAGTGAATATTATATGATACTGTGGCATTAATTTATTTGTTATTATTATTTTTTTTGGGTATTGTTTGTGAAATTGTCTTGTAGGTCCAACAATATTACACAATGGGACTTGGAAGGGTCACGTTCAGGGTTCATTATGGGGGTAAGTTTGATAGGAAATATAATTGTGTCTACCTTGGTGGAAAAATAGAGTTGGTTGATGAGAATTATGATTTAGGCCAGCTATCATTCATTGAATTGGAAAAAATACTTAACCCATTTGGATACCAAGAAGGTGATATGATTTACTATCTTCAACCTGATAAATCCTTAGATGATGGCTTGGTGCTTTTAATGTCTAATGATAGTGTCATCGGAATGGTTGAGTGCTTGCGACGATGTAAATCTGATATTCCCATTGTATGTTTGTACATTGTGTCATATCATACTTCTGATGAACAAGTAAATGATGATGAGGATGATCAAGGTGGTGATGACACCCAAAGGATGAAATTTATAAATGACCCATTTTGGAAGTCATTGATGAGTGATGAGGGTGATGCATGGGATGATGGTGATGATCAACCAGTGGCTTGTTCTATCACCCTAGATAATGATGCATTGGATGATGGTGTTGATGAATTAATGGCTAATATTGGTGATGACATGGATAGTGATGAAGAGGAGGTTGGTAATGAGGGGGATGGTGATGAGGATGTTGGTCATGAGGGGGGCGGTGATGAAGATGTGGAGTGTGATGATGGTGATGATGGTGATGGTGATGAAGATGTGGAGTGTGATGATGAGGATGTTGAGGAAAGTGAACCTACTGCTCATACAGTCCCATCAAATGCTGACCAATTGTTGTATGATGAGGAAGAGGATGCATCATCCTCTAATTTGATGAGAAGTGATATATTGGTAACTCCAGGTAATAGTGATGATGATAATGAGGTGGTGAGTAATGCTAGGTGTGTGCCTACATTTGTTGAATTCCAGGATGTTGACATGGCTGACCCCAACTTGCATGTAGGTGTGTCATTTGCTTCGAAGCAATTTAGAAGAAAGTGAGAACATACAACCTCATAAGAGGAAAGACATACAATTCACCAAAAATGATGGGGATAGGGTGATTGGAATTTGTAGGAGTAAGAGTGAAGGTTGTCCATGGAGAGTTTACGGTTCATTTATCACAGGTGAAAAAACATTCATGGTTAAGTCATTGAACTCCACTCATAGTTGCACAAGAAAGTATAAGTCCTCAATTGTCACATCTAAGTGGATTGCTGATAGGATGGTCCACAAGTTTAGGACACAACTAGACTACCCATTGGAAGCACTTCGTGAAGATGTTAAAGAAAAATGGAATGTGGATGTTAGTACTAGACAGTTATACATGGCTAGGGTGAAGGCTAAGAGACAAATAAAAGGGAAGCTAAGGGAACAATACCATCAGCTTAGGGATTATTGTGAAACTGTGAGACAAACAAATAGAGGGAGTTGTTTGTTTATAAAGGTTGAAAGGCCGAGTTTAGAGCTACCACCCACTTTTCAAAGGCTATATATGTCTTTGGCAGCATGCAAAGATGGTTTTAAAGCGGCTTGTAGGCCCGTTGTAGGAGTTGATGGGTGTTTTTTGAAAGGATACTATAAAGAGATACTTTTGACTGCTGTTGGAAGAGATCCAAACGACAACATTTATCCGATTGCAATGGCGGTTGTTGAGGCTGAATGTAAGGATAGTTGGTGTTGGTTTCTGGAGACTTTAGTAGTTGATCTTGGTCCACATGGCACACGGGGGTGGACATTTATTTCTGACAGACAAAAGGTAATTTATTATTGCATGACTTCCCTTTTTAATTTGAATTGAAAAACATCTACATTAAATTGTTTTATTACATTAACATATTTCCTTCTCTAATTTTGTATGAAGGGGTTGATTCCAAGCTTTAAGACAATCGTGCAAATTACCATCGCATATGCATAAGACATTTATATGCGAACTTGAGTGAGGGTCATAAAGGTGTGATGTTGAAAAAGAAATTGTGGAGGGCAGCTGCAGCATACACAATCCATGAATTTCAAAGGGAAATGGAAGAGTTGAAAAGGATGAGTGAACCTGCTCATGATTTCTTGGTGAAGGTTGATCCAAATGGATGGGCTAGGGCTTTTTTCGACACCGCCCCAAAGTGTGACTTGCTCATGAACAACATATGTGAGTGCTTTAATTCGTATATTATTAAAGCCCGGGGCAAGACTATTATTACAATGCTTGAGATGATTAGAAAGAAACTAATGAGGCGGTATCAAATGAAGAGGGATGGAATAAGGACATATGTCGGAAATTGGTGCCCTAAGATATTGGAAAAGTTGGATGAGTGTGGAAAGGTGGCTGCTGATTGCATTTCAACCTATGCTGGAGAGGGATTATTTGAGGTGGTCTGCAAGAATAAACAATTTGTGGTTGATTTGTCACATCGATCTTGTGGGTGTAGGTAGTGGGAGATGACTGGCTTCCTTGCCCACATGCTATATCTGTTATATTGTTTAATGGCTCTAAACCTGAAGACTACTTGCATGAATACTTCAGTGTAGAGATGTACAAAAGGGCTTATGACCCAATGATTTTTCCAATGCCAAGTCAAGACCAATGGGTGAGGACCAATCAAGATATCATTGAACCACCTGAGTATAGAGTTGCCCCAGGTAGGCCTAAGAAGATAAGGAGAAGGGGCGATGAGCCAAGGAATCCATATGCAATCGAGAAAGGGTGGGGTGGTTATGAGATGTTCAAAGTGTAGAGAGGTTGGACATAATGCTAGGACTTGCCCTAGGAGGTCAACATAGGCTGCTAGAAACCGATCGGCGGAGAAGTTCATCAACTAGCATTGAAGACGCTTGATGTAATGATGTAAGTAAATTGTAATTTGACTTTTGTAACCCATCTTTACTAGTTTACTACAATTTCTATAATATTGTACCATTTGTTCTCACTATCTTGTAGGTTCCATCCCAACCACTTGCAAGTGGATCACATCCTACTCAACCAACAATACGTACACAAGAGGTATAGGACAAGTGATTTACTGATTGTATTTATAATTGGTATAGCTTGGTAATTCATATTGTGGATGATGTTGAATTTGATTTTTATTATGAATTTGGTTGTTTTGTAACTAGAATATATCTCAGCAAATGCACCATGCAGAAGACACTATCTCAAGGGCCAATAAGAGAAAACAATCTATTACTCATGATGTATGTGATTTTTAATAACCTTTATTGAAGTAATATTGTTGGTTTCCTTTTTATTGTGAAAATGACCAAAAATACACATGCATGCAGGCTACTATGACCAAAAGGATGAAGACAAGGGTTAATACACAACAGATGAGCTCTAGACTTTGATATGGAAAAGTGGTTGTACCAACCGTGGGAAAGGGAATTCAGCAAAGAGATAAAAAGAAGAAACCTCCATTGCCTGCATGGCAACATTAATGGACATTGAAACCTTTTGTTTGGGCTGTAACACCTTTATCAAACATTTGTGTTGGCTGTGAAACACCTTATCCCACTTATGTGTGGGCTGTTGAACACCTTATCATTTTTTGGTTTAGCTGTAATATATTAGATGATGTGTATGTTAGGCCCATACTCACATGGCAACAAACCTATGTGAGTTGTTGTTTAATGTGAATGGTTAAGTAGGTGATGTCAATATTGTGAACATTTTAGGATGGTAAATATTACGAGGCTTTTGTTAAGGTTTTGTTATTATGAATAGGTATGCCTATGTGAGTTGTTGTTTAATGTGAATGATTAAGTAGGTGATGTCAATATTGTGAACATTTTAGGATGGTGAATATTATTGCAGGCTTTTGTTAAGGCTTTTGTTATTATGAATAGGTATGCCTATGTGAGTTGTTGTTTAATGTGAATGATTAAGTAGGTGATGTCAATATTGTGAACATTTTAGGATGGTAAATATTATTGCTAGGTATGGTGAATATTGTGACCATTTTGGTCTCAATTTGTTTAGTTAATTATATTGTATGTTTATGTGAATTGATATGAATAGTTGAATAAAATATTGCATGTGAATTAGCATTATCAATGATGGTCAATTCCCATCATATCTATTTACAAATTGCAAAAAATAAACAGGTAACGAAGTCTACTACTCATGATAAACACAAAAATGTTTGCAATAACTTGGAGGTTGTTAGTTGGCTTACAACATGATGAACAAGTTCATCTTAACATTCGTTGACTACCACTATATTGAGTGTAACCACTAACATAAAATAGTATAATAATAATCAAAAAACCTAAGGCAGCTTGATACAGCTTCTCCCTAGACTGGTACAACTTTACCCTAGTTTGATACAACTCTAACTTCAATTGAAATTGGATACATTGATTCTCCATCTCAGCACGCATTATTTCTCCTTTGTCGTGTAGTCGTTTCATTTCAGCACGCATTCTTCATTCGTAATTGCATATTTCGTTATTAGCCCACTGAAAAAACTTACAATCTCCAGGTTTCTGCAAGATTAAAAAATTAAAATAAATCTCATACATTATCAGCCTCAACATAAAACATGCAGTAAATTGAAACAATTACCTTGTAGTTTAGACACCCGTACCACTTTCTACCGAAATTTATTTCTGTCCAGGAGGTCCTTACATAGGCAAGAAATCCACAATAACATTGCGGCCATCCACTTGACGCATCGCTATTTGTAGACATTATTTTCCCCCCTTTTTTTATTTTTATGCCTACACAAAAGATAGAAGCTTACAAAAACTTATAAACCATGTTCCACAGTGTCCGAATTTACACAATTTGATCCAAAAAAAAAATTTGGTTCTCAAAGGATGAAGGGGCAGTGTGTTGATATGAATAAGGACAATGCTTCAACCATTAATAACACATACATGGGCTAAGTAGAGAAAGAATCAAGCATTGCAACTAACTTTACGTTTAAAAGGGCGGCTAACCTTTTGGGAGAGAGAGAGAGAAACCGTGTTGGTGTCAGCTTCTTTGTGGTGGCCAGATGCTGGATTGTTGTGGGTGGCCGGCGATTTCGGAGACAGAGGCACTGTGTTCAGGGTGGTGGCCGGACGCCGTATTGTGGTGGCCCGCGATTTTTGAGACAATGATAAACAGTGTTCGAGGTAGGTTCCTTGTGGTCAACGTCGGAGACACAGAGAAAATGTGTTCGGGGTTGGGTCAGTGGTGGGCTCTGCTTGGTGGAACGCAAGGCCGACAATGGGCATCCACGGTTGATGGTGTAGCCGGAGGTTGTGGTGGTGGGTGGGTGGGAGTGGGTGGGAGAACTTGAGATAGACAGAGAACAGAGATGGGGGCAGAGGTCTGTGATTTGGTGGATGATGTGTATACGGTTGCATTTTTTGTTTTACTGTTCAAATCATTTAAAAAAAAAAGAAAAAAGAAGAAGCAACAAAAATGACTGTGTTTTTGTTTTAATGTTCAAAGTATATATATATTTTTTAAAAAAATCAAAATAGCTCCGTTTCACAAGTAAGGGCAAAATGGGAAGAGAAAACCAGAGGAATGCACGTGCAGAGCACGTGACCCGTTGACCGTCACTTTTGACACCCTTGACTAACGGTAGGGGGTCATTGGTAGCGAAATAGCAATTCATGGGGGGTCTTAGGTGACCTTGGTAGTTTATGGGGGCAAATGGAGAGAGAGTGGTAGTTCATGGGGGGTAAAGCTAATTTCCCCTAAATTATAATTAAATATACTCAGCACAAAATATAACATCCGTTGAAATTAAATGTCTCATAAAAGATACGAAATTTGCAAGTCATTTGAAAAAATATTAAGGCCAAAGCAAGAAAGAATGATTTAAAATTTAAATTATTTAATTAACTATTTAAACATTAAAAAAATGGTAATACCTAAGTTTGTCGCTGTAGACCTCAAAATCTATTAAGCCGGCCAGCTCCCATCACATGCAGAAGCAGATCGAAGCAAGCCCATGATAGTCGAGCCAAATAGCAACAATAATATTGGCAAGCCTTCTTCTTAGCTTCTGTCAAGAGTTGGTGTACGTTCAAATAGAATAAATAATCTTACAGCTGATTCTGCAATAAGCGTCAGAAGCTCCTACACCATTTAGTTCTACAAAGCCCAGAGAAGCATCAAGAACACCCACAATCTAAATCTTCCCCTTTGAAGCAAACCCATTGAAAACAAGAACACCCACAAACCAAAAATAGAAACCCCATATCAAAATTATCCAATCTTTAAAGCAAAAGAAAAGAATGCCCAAAAATAAGAGTCACGTTCAACAAACCCAAATATATATATATATATATATATATATATATATGCTCAAAAGAACAACGCAGAAAACTAAGGGAATTTGAGGCTTTTACCTTGAATTACGTACGTTGGGTATATATATATGGCTGCATTGAGTTTGACAAAACTGTTGCCAGAGGAAGGTAGCTTGCGGATGGTGAGATCAATGGCTGCCTTTTTTAACTTGTGTGGTAGCCCAAATGATGGAGAAATTAGCTTCAGTTTAGTTGAAAGCATGGAAAAGTTAGACACAAAACTCTATCTTAACCACAAATAAGAGTATTATTATATATGCTTCTGATATTTACTTCCTAGTGGCTCGTGCAACTAGTTTCCTTTTTCCATATTCCTATATATGCCTTAGAGAGTGGGTTGGAGAAATTTAGTCCACTCAAGAAATTTCTGTCCAATTAAGGAATTCTCCTTTGAAAGTAAACTCATTCCCACTTGACCATTTCTTACTCTTGACTAACAAGCTCACAATTCAATTGAACCAGAATACACGCACTAATGTTTGCAACTCTTTTGAGATTTTTTAGAGGGTAAAAAGAATACTAGGTTGTAATTTTATTTTTATTTTTTTTTAACAATGTTTTTCTCTATTCATTTCATAAAAGTAGAGAATGTTGCTCTAATAAAAAAAATCATAGATATAATGAAAATTTATTCCATCTAAATTTAATCTATACTTTGTTTAATTCTTTGAATGTCACCATCCCAATCAATTTCCAAATCTGAAGCATATTACAGCAAATCATGCCTTTGATGTCCAATAACATCACAACTTTTTCAACTAAACAGTGATTTCTTGGCTTTTCCATCTCTGCTACAAGTGCATTCCCAAACAAAATCTCTTTGCTACCTATACCATCAATGACAATTCTTTTATATGCATGATAATGTTTTCACCATCGGTTAATGATTTGCTCCAAAAAAAGAAGCAAATAAAAAACAAAAGATAGGTCGAAAATTTAAGATCGTTACTCTTAAGGTTTGATATAAACAAACCTTTAGAAAACGACTAAAAGAAATTGGAAAAAAAAAAAAATCACCCCATAGATCATTGCTAAAAGCATATATAGAAAGAAGACAAACAAGAACTATTGTCGAGCCTAAACATCAACATATCATCACTATATTATACCCAAAAAAAAAAATTGAGAGGGGTTTCTTCCTTCCTTCCTCCTAGAATGATTTGCTAGCGGATAGGATTTTTTTTTAAGAGCATTCACATTGCTCAACAAATATTTAGCTAAAATTTAGTTTAAAACATATTTTTCTATTTTAACTATCCACTTTTTCAAATCATTTACATCCGGCTCAATATTTTAGCTATTTACTTTCACTTTTCTATTTAAAATATTATTTATTTATTTACTTTTCCTATTCCCAAGGAAGAGAGAGCAAGATTACTTTTATTATTAATATAAATAAGGATTTGTTGAGCTATAGCGAGTAGCAAACTTTTTTTTTTTTGACATATCCACACAAGGGAAGGGGGAGGGAGGATTCAATTAATTAGGCATGTGCTTCATACGGCATTGTTTACAATTAATTGAGTTACCCTTTGAGGACTATGGTGATTAGCAAATTAGCAGTTCAACAAATCCTTAATCATTTTATTGGGTTGGATGTGAAACAATTTTTTTTTTTTTACATTGTTAGTTAAAATAGCAAAAAAAACTAATTTGTTGAGGTCAATGTGAATGCTGTATTTTTCTAGTCTATCATATTCTTCAAAAGTCACTTGAACCAGGATGCACGCAACAGATTTGAGATTTGAAAAAGGGTAAAGAGAATACTACATTACTGTATTTTTCTGGTTTATCATCATATTCTTCAACAGCAAATAAGCATTACAATCCTCTTCTTTTCCTTCGACCAACCAAAAGTCTGGTCCAATATTATTCAGTTGACCATCAGACAAGATAAAAATGGTCGGCTAAGTAATAAGGTCAAGCTTTCGTTTGGTTTGGGCTTAATTTGTGGTGGCAGAGACGACAACGCGCGTCACTCACAAAGAAAAAACAAAACAAAAAGAGTCAAAAGCCATCGTATGACCACGCGTTCTTCTCACTACTGATCGTAAAGGAAAAGGCGATATTGAAGTATGTGCCCAACTACGTGGTTCCGAGATCGTGAAGATATTGAGAGTTGGTCAGTGGCTGCTGCTTTGTCCATGGCATGGTATGGTGGATAATTGATGTTTGAGTGTTAAAGTTCACGTCATGGTCATCTAAAAATATGATAAACTTTAATTTAATTTCTTGAATGATGGATTTACTTGTCTTAACTTTTCCTATGATGGTTTTGAACACAATATAGAAGCAAATATTCTAAGTTTAACAATGCAGGTAAAGTATTTTCTGATTGAGCCAACATTGAAATCTGGAGTACGAGCGATGTTGGTAAGATATTTTCATATGCAATCTGCTTTGGAATTTAGAGGATCTACTTGCCTTAACTTTTCCTATGATGGTAATTAAGATGGCTTCTATTTTTAACTTGTGTGGTTAGCCCAAACGATGAAAAAATTAGCTTCAGTTTCAATTAAAAGTTTGGAAAGGTAACACTGTTACAGACAAAAAACAGGGAGTCCTGGCTTTACTTAACAATATGGTGATGTGATGCTATCTTAACCACAGATAAAGAGTATTATTATATAAGCTTCTGATTTGCTCTTCTATTGACTATTGACTTTAACTAGTTTTCTTTTCCATATTCTTATGATGCTTTAGAGAGTATGTTGGAGGAGGAAATTTCTGTCCAATAAGTAATTCTCCTTGGAAACTCATTCCCTATTGACCATTATTTCTTAATACCTCTCAGTAGTCTAGGAGAAACGAAATCTAAAGGAACCAGTGCTACAGTAAACGCATCGGTGCAGGAGGATCATGCTGATGCTGGCTGTGAATATTCAGATCCATTTGACAGTTCTTGGTATTCAAAGGACAGATCCTGTTCTTCCTACACCATGACACTTCAGGATAATTTGATGAGCTATCTACATACAAAGACGTTCTTCATAGAGCACTTTCTCTGTGTAAAGACAGCTGTTGAGATGTAAATCTATGTTTTGAGGAGAAACCACAATTGATCTAATGATAAGTACAAAATAAATAAGGAAAAGGAAAGAGAAATTAGGATTGGTTAAGAGCCGTTTGGGATTGTATTTGAGAAACAGAGTTTTTAAGTCAAAAAAAGTTTTTGGACAAAAGTTTCATTTTTAAGTTTTTGTCAAAAGTGTTTTTTAACAATTTTTAGGCTTTTTGGATAGTCAAAAATGCTTTTAATTTTTTTACGGAATGAATATATATATTTTCAAACGGACTTTTTGAGTGTTAAAAGTATTTTTAGGCCACATAAACACAATTTCAAACATGCTCTAAATAAGATTTGGCATCCATAACTCACAAGACAAATGTTTTTCTTACAAACAAATTTTGAACATGGGAGCTGTACTTGTTAGCATTAGAAACTGTTAAAAGTTCATAAACAGACAAAGTTTGACTCGTAAATTTCTCTCAAGGTTGGTTTGTTTATTAGATTAATCGAACTCCAACATAAATCTAGGTTCATTTACTAAATGCGACAAACTCGTATAACTTTGTATTTATTATTTTGTTTACTATTGTTCTTAACAGACATAGGTCGAATGCTTGTGATTGTGATATTAGTGTATGTGCATGTGTATATATATATATATACACACTGTAGAGATTGAATTGTTTTAGATTTTAGAACAAGTTAGAAGTTATATGATGGATAATCCGGATAGTTCAATCGTGGATTATGAAATGAAATTACTAGTTTGAATCCCCCCATTCCCTTGTGTGGACATATAGTTGGTGACATTAATTATATGATATAATCAAAATTTGATTAATGATTAGTATAATCTTAAATAGTATGAAAAAAATGATGATATTTACTTTATATAAAAAACAATGAATAACTCAATTAAGCAACTCTTGAATAAATTCAAACTCATTCAATAAATAAATGAACCAAAGTTGAACAAATTATTAAGTTTAGTGCAAAACTGAACATTCAATATTTGAATTAATTAAATTCGATTAAAGCCCTAAAGACTCTAGTTATGTTTAAAGTTGCTATTTGCAGAGTACGAACAGTATTGTGTACCGAAGGTACAAACACTTAGCATACAATGATTTCCTTTTGTTTAGTTACCCATTTATGTTCAAATTTATTGGATGAAAAATGTTAGTCTTGCAAAACTTGTAAGAAAAAAAAAAAAAAAAAAAAAACCCTTACCAAGTGTTTTGAAATTTGGATTCATTTCATTTTCAATTATGTTGTGCCACCTCACTTTGTAAGAGGGTTTTTTTTTTTTTTTAATAAAATATTTTGTAAGCCTAGCATTCCTCTTATTGAATTGTCCATTGAGTGTACTGTGGATGCAATATTACTGAAATAAACAAACAAATAGGAAATCCCATGCAAAAGAAACAAGCCTCATAGAATTAGAAACGAGGCAACAAATATAACAGACAAAAACCAAACATGATCTGTAGCAGCTAGGAGAGTATTATTGCACAACCTTTGTATGAGATAGGTAGCTTCATGTTCTTGCAAGAAGAACCACTCAAATCTAGCATCTGGCACAAATGTCTGAATAAAGTTTCTTCAAGTTCCATATTATTAACATCACAACAGGCAGTTCTTTCAATCCATATGCGATAAATGAGAGCCAAAACCACTATCATAGAAAAGATGAATATTCTTTCAACAGAATCTCTACAGAAACAGCATAATAACACATCGTCATGATGATCACATTCACAACAACAAAAATGAAGACAATTGTGGGTACATGAGAAAGGATTAAGCTAAAAACTAATCTTGTTTCTTTTCTGACTGGGAAGAATCCTCAGCTTGATTTGTGGACCGACTGACACTAGCTTTGGCTTCAGCAAGGAATGCAGGATCCGGCTCATGTTTATCGGATGGTTCCTTCATCGCCATATATATATATATATATAGAATGCAATAACCATGTTGACTGAGATGACAACAAGGAAGCCACTCACCAGTGTCAAAGAATAGGAGACAAATGGGCTGAACCTGTTCAAGATAATTAAATATTGATTGAGGTCATCTGACCTGTAACGCCTAGAAAGAAACTTCAGAATCTGATCAAGTTAAACCAAAGCACATTGAAAATTAATATGAAAATGACATTTTGCTCCCTAAAGAAAGTAGAAGAAATTTCATCCAAACAAAACTCTAAAAGCTACGCTTGGCTCGCAGAACAGTTCAGCTAACAATATCTTAATGGTCACAAGAACATATTTACAACTTGCCTGAAAGAGGCTCTAGACAGCCTTTAAAAGTCACATAAATGGCTTGCATTGGCCACTGTAACTAGCAATTTTCCTAGTGATCATAAATGAGATGTAACTTGCTAAAACATTGAGTAACTACATGGAAAAGTGGATTTACCTTTTAGCTAAACTCAAAGGGTCCAAATTAGGTTTTGGTTAGAAAATATTTCAGACTAATTATTATCTCACAATCCTCCAAGGGTTTTGAGATCGATTATTGCTCTAACAAGAAAAGACTGAAAAATATGCTACGCACAAACCATAAAATGGGACATTAAGGTTGATGCCTCTCTCTCTCTCTCCAACGCCTCATTGTACGATAAGTTATGATAATGATGTATCCACTAAAGTATGTCTTTAGTTTGATAAACAAATGAGAAAGTAGAAACCTTCTACAATTACCATAGAATTTTATTTGCACTGTCAATGATGGAGGAGAAACCCAATAAACCCAATTTTATTTGCATTGGCCACTGTAACTAGCAATTTTCCCAGTGATCATACAATTTCCTGCATTATTAATGGTTTTCTGTTTTCCCATTTTGTCTTGGCTAGGTATGCTTAATACCCAAGACATCAATATAAACTATGTAGTACTTTTCATGCCCTGAATAAATCTTATAATTCGACCTTCTTAGGAAACAAGAAGAAATAATTTTGTCCTAGAAGCTCATACAAAAACAATAAGTTATCAGTACGATTCTGGGAAAATATCACATAAACTTGCATCAAACAATCAAATTAAATGGATTTGTGGTAAGATTGTTCTACATCAACTTCAACAACTAGGAGTTCTCTTTCCATCAATCTCTAATTTTATTATAAAGAAACAGAACTCAAATTGAATAATTAACAACTCTGTATGAGAACCTCAATTTCACAACCGGAATCATCATGAATCCCTAATGTAACTATGTCAACTAAGTCAGGCCCAATATACGATTTCCAGCCCATTTCTTCTAATTCTGAACCTTGATTGACTCTATTGTGGCAGATACTTACCAAAGCTTTTTTGTTTTTACCAAACTATTTGAAGCTGAAGTCCCATGATAAATTGCCAACATTCAGGCAGATTCAAGATATTTGCATACTCAATTTAATCATGTTTCCTTGTTAAATATGTTGGCAAGCCAACAGTGCCATAAGTGCACTTGCCAATTATAGGCATTCGTTGACTTATCTCAACTAGGACTCTTAAGCTTCCAAGCAAGTACCTTTTAACAACAAGGAAAAAAAAAAAAAATGTAATCCCTTTACTCTAAAAGATAACAGATAATAGAAATCTATATACATTGTAATTAACTTAGCACATTAGAAAACTAAAATGTATGGTTTAAACATTAACAAGAGAATCTTACCAGGAAGCAAATTATGGTTAAAACCAAATAAAATTGCAACAGAACAATCCACATAAACATTGACGCAAAGAAAAACTTCTTTATCACTCCACCCATTGTTGCATATAACCTAGAAAGAATAAAGAACAAGCACTAATTTCACCAAGACTATCTGTAAACATGCTTTGCTCAAAGAAACAAATGATTGTAGAAACATGTATGCTAGTTGGAAACAAATAAATCAATTTTTAAAATAATTTGTTGGGCCTTCCTTAGTTTAATAAAATCCCCATATTTTAACAACTGACCTTGTATAAACGATTCATCGAACAGGTGGTGTGTAAATTCTAAAAATTAGTACTTTAGAGCAGAATTGAATTTAAAGAACAAATGAAAAGAAATAGATCCCAAATTACCGTATTACGTGGTGGTTTCGGCTATGGAAAATGGTCTTTAGAACTGAGTAAAAAACCTAAAAATGGAATTTTGGTGGTCAAGTTAACTCAACCCTTGAACTTGAAAGAGAGAGACCTGGTGGTGGCAATTAGGCTGTAACTCGTGCCAAAGGGTAGCCGAAACCCAAGCCGAAATTACAAGTTTCCCAAGTGATATGATCCTCTTGATCTTACTTGACAACAATATCCACAAATCATCTTAGCTTAGAACTAGAGGATCGTCCAGGTGCTATGGCTGGAATTGAGTCTAGCCAGTAAATTCCTAATGCGATGTCTCATAAAGGGTCTAGACAGTAAAAGGATCTTCCTCTAATCCCTTGAACGTTCAATTGAAATTGATACTATCCAAAAATTCTCCCGGATTGTTTTCATCCTATTTCTTCAATTCAAGTGATTCAACCTACTTTGAATGACGAGGCAACATCTACGGGTTAATGTACCCGATGTTAGTTCAATTGGCTGTGGATGAGGCCTCACGAAGCAAGGGCTATAAAGCAAAGATTATTAATTCGAATCTTCTTCCTTTTTTTATATTAATATGTCAAAAAAAAAAAAAAAAATCTATGAGTTAATGGATGGGATATAGATAAATAAATACAAGCAAAATATAAGCTCTATAGTAGCTCAATTTACTAAAAATTACGCCTAATGAAGAAAAAGTCTCTAATTCAAATTCTCGTACCCCTATTATATATATATAACTATTATGAATGCATTCATGTCATCTTTTGGAATTCCTATAACATTTATGTATTACATTGATGTACCCTATTGATTGGTGTACTACTCTTTCATATTCCCCTTTTCATATTCTTTAGCCTCTCATTATGATTCTATGTCTATAAAAGGGATCATTGGGGTTGTTTGTAAGACACACAATAATAAAGAAGAATCATACATAGTTCCTGAAGAACTAGTTTTACATATTGCAATTTCTTTATCTTGTCTTATTATTTTCTTTGATTTTACAACACGTTATCAGCACGAAGCTCTAGCCAATTGTTATGTTCTTTTGATCTTCAACATCAAAAGCTATTCGTGAGGTATTCTCAATTCATTGTAAGTTTCTTTAACATTTAATAATCTTATTATCTATTTTGTTAATTAACATTCTAACATATGCTTATAAATTTTTAGTGTTTTAAGAATCATATTATAATATTTGCATATTATGTTTCATGTGAGATTTATATGAACTAGAATGTTATCATACTAAAGTTATAAATATGATGTCTTATAATTTTATATGCCTGAAGCATATAAAAATTGAGTACCTTATGGTAAAAGATCCCATGACCTTGTGGAATAATATAATTGAGAGATATGAGTACCAGAAGGCAATTATCCTCCCAAAAGCTCGTTATAATTGGATGCACTTGGAGTTGCACATTTTATGCACCTGAAGTTGCATATTTCATGCACTTGAAGTTGCACATGTCATGCTTCGAATGTGCTCCTGTAGCAGTAATATCGAAAGCATAATTTCACAAGATATTCGGAACTAAGCAAAACAATGAGCTATAAAATCATTAATCTCGTCCAACGGGTTCTACACCATTTCCTAAAGCAAATGGAACATAATTTCATGGTAATAGAGGAAACCAAGGTCATGGATATGGATGAGGTAGAAAAATTATAGAGGTCAAGGGGAATGTATTCATAATTCTTACAAAAAGAAATATTACATACCACCAAAAGTGGAACCACACTGAGGCGAAACAAAATGAAAACAATGGTTTACAGAATAAACCTATAAATAACTATGGAGATAAATGTTATAAGTGTGGTATAAAAGGGCATTGATCGCGTACCTGTCGTACGCATAAATATCCAGAAGAACTATATTATGCCTCCATAAAAAACAAAGAAAAGATGATTGAAATGAATTTTACTAATTACAATAATCCTGTCGATTCTCCAATTTATTTCTTGATACTTATCTTATTGTTTCTGATTTCTTTATAGACTCTAATACAAAAACTAATCTTTTGATTAGTGATGAATATTTCTACAACAATTAATATATTTTCATTTGATCTTAATCACAGTATGTTCACATTGTCAAATTTAATTGTATTTTTTTTATTTTTTTTATTAATGAAATTTAATATATATATTTTATTTATGGAAGCATGGATCATATTGATGGAATGATTAATTCCAAGATGATTAGTGAAGATTTGTGTCTAGCAGACAGTTATACAACTCACACAATTTTTAGAGATAAGAAATATTTTCAAAACTTGATATTAAACAAAGCTAGTGTCAATACAATATCTGGTTTATCAAACCTAATCGAAGGTTCTGAAGAGCTAATATCATATTGCCAAAAGGAACAAAATTTTGTATTGATGATGTTTTGTATTCTTCTAAATCTAGAAGAAATTTAATCAGTTTTAAGGATATTCGTCTAAATGGTTATCATGTTAAAACTACTAATGAAGGCAGTGACGAATATCTTTATATTACTTCAATAATTTCAGGCCAGAAGCTCATATTGGAAAAACTGCCTGCTTTTTCTTCCGGGTTGTATTATATAACAATAAGAACAATTGAATCACATGTTGTGATACACCAAAAGTGCTCTAATCCAAAGATGTTTATGCTTTGGCATGATCGTCTTGGACATCCGGGAACAATTATGATGCGTCAAATAATTGAGAACTCTCATGGGCATCCCTTAAAGAACCAGAAGATTCTTTTACCAAGTGATTATCCTTGTGCTACATGTTCTCAAGGTAAACTTATTATCAAACCATCCCCTTCTAAGGTAACTGTTGAATCTCCATCATTTTTACAAAGAATTCAAGGGGATATATGTGGGCCAATTCATCCTGCATGTGGGGCATTTAGATATTTTATGGTTTTAATTGATGCATCAACTAGGTGGTCACATGTTTGCTTGCTTTCTACTCGTAATATTGCATTTACTAGACTTCTTGCTCAAATAATTATATTACGAGCACAATTTTCTGATTATCCAATTCAATCTATTCAGATGGATAATGCGGGTGAATTTACATCTCAAGCATTTTATGACTATTGCATGTCAATTGGAATTAATGTTGAACATCCTGTTGCTCATATTCATACTCAAAATGGTTTAGCTGAATCGTTTATTAAACGACTTCAATTAATTGCTCGACCTTTGCTTATGAAAACAAAATTACCTGTTTTTGCTTGGGGACATGCAATATTACATGCTGCATCATTAGTTCGGATCAGACCAACAACTTATCAAAAATATTTCCCTTTGCAACTTGCATTTGGTCAACCACCAAATATTTCTCATTTTCGTATTTTTGGTTGTGCTACATATGTTCCAATTGCACCACCTCAATGCACTAAGATGGGACCTCAACGTAGACTTGGAATTTATGTTGGTTTTGATTCTCCTTCTATCATTAGATACCTTGAGCCTTTAACTGGTGATATTTTTAAAGCACGTTTTGAAGATTACCATTTTGATGAAAACATATTCCCATCATTAGGGAAAGAAAAGTCGTTGCCAGAAGTACGACAAGAAATCACTTGGAATAATTCGACATTATCTCATTTTGATCCTCGTACAAATGAATGTAAACTAGAAGTTCAGAGGATCATTCATTTGCAGAGTATTACAAATCAATTGCCGGATGCATTTATCGATAACAAGAAAATAGTTAAATCTCACATTCCATTGCTAATACTCCAAATAAGATAGAAGTCCTCAGAGAACAATCAATTAATACAAGAAATGAGTCTAAGGCACACCGCGTGGAAGACCTATTGGTGCAAAGGATAAGATTCCTCAAGAGAAAAGCACAAGGAAATGAAATAAGCGCTCAAGAGGCTTTACCCATAAAAAACAGTAACGAAAATTGATCCATCCAAACTTTCCGCATAAAATTCTCCCGAAATAAATCCTCAAGAGGAACCTCTTGAAGAGGAATCTCCCAAGAGTTACCTCAAGAGGAACAAAAATGAGATCTCAATAAATTATGTAAGTATAGGAGAAATATTGGATAGAAACAAAATTGTTGTCAACATATTTTCATTTAAAGTTGCATTTGACATTACCAGAAGTAATGATGGTATTGAACCACAAACCGTCAAAGAATGTTGACGTAAAAATGATTAGTCAATGTGGAAATAGGCAATTCGAGTAATTGAACTCACTAGCTAAACGTGAATATTTGGACCTATTGTCCAAACACAAGGTGTATCGCCTGTTGGATACAAGTGGGTATTTGTACGAACGTAATAAGAAAAATGAAATTGTGAGATACAAAGCAAGACTTGTTGCACAAGGTTTCTTGAGACACGTATTGATTATGAAGAAACATATTCCCTGTAGTGGATGCAATTACATTCAGATTTTTGATCGACTTGGTAGTTGTAAAGTTTGGATATGCGTTTAATGGATGTGGTTATTGCATATTTATATGGATCACTTGATAATGATATATACATGAAAATCCTCAAGGATACAAAATGCCCAAGCATATAATTCCAAATCAAGTATTTATTCTATCAAGCTACAAAGATCTTTATATGGGTTAAAGCAATCCGGACGCATGTGGTAAAGAATATTTATTGAAAGAAGGATTTGAGAATAATCCAATTTGTCCATGCGTTTTTATTAAGAAATCGGAATTTGGAGTTGTTATCATTGCAATTTATGTAGATGATTTAAATCTTGTTGGAACTCTAGAAGAGCTCATAAAAACTGCCACTTACTTAAAAAGTGAGTTTGAAATGAAAGATCTCAGAAAGACAAAATTCTATCTTGGCTTACAAATTGAACATTTTCCAAATGGAATTCTCGTTCATCAGTCAACATACACAGAAAAAGTCCTGAAGCACTTTTATATGGAGAAGGCTCATCCTTTGAACACTCCAATGGTTGTTCGATCACTTGATGTGAAAAAGGACCCTTTTCGCCCTCGAGAAGATGGTGAAGAAATTCTTGGTCTTGAAGTACCATATCTTAGTGCAATTGGTGCTCTGATGTATCTTGCAAATTGCACATGACCTGATATTGCATTTTCAGTTAATTTACTAGCAAGATACAGTTCTGCACCAACTCGAAGGCATTGGAATGGGGTCAAATATGTTCTACGTTATTTTTGTGGAACAACTGACATAGGATTATTTTATTCAAGTGGTTCAAATTCACAATTAGTTGGATATGTAGATGCAGGTTTTCTTTCTGATCCACATAAAGGTAGATCACAAATAAGATATCTATTTACTTGTGAAAATACTATTATTTCATGGAGATCTGTCAAGCAAACACTTGTTGCTACTTCTTCAAATCACTCAGAGATTATGCCATTCATGAAGCAAGCCGAGAATGCATATGGCTAAGATCATTAAATCAACATATTCGAGAAAAGTGTGGTTTGTCTACAATTAAAGATAACCCGACAATATTATATGAAGATAATGCTGTTTGTATCACACTGATCAGATGAGGATATATTAAAGGTGATAGAACCAAACATATTTCACCAAAGTTCTTTTATACACATGAGCTCCAGAAGAGTGGTGAAATTGATGTCAAGCAGATATGATCAAGTGACAACTTGTCAGATTTATTTACCAAAACATTACCAACTACAACATTCAAGAAGTTGGTGAATAACATTGGAATGCACCGACTCAAGGATCTTTCATCATAAACAATTGAAGCTTTTCATGCTAATGAGGGGGAGTAATATGCTGATTGTACTCTTTTTCCTTCGCTAAGGTTTTTCCCACTGGGTTTTTCTTTGCAAGGTTTTAATGAGGCAATCTTAAAGCATACGAAGGCATACAAGAATATTGTACTCTTTTTCCTTTGCCACAGGTTTTTTCCCATTTGGTTTTCCTTGGCACGGTTTTAACGAGGCATATTCTTTGTGTATGGTCATCAAAGGGGGAGTGTTATGAATGCATTCATGTATTTGATGGATGACCATCTCTTGGAATTCTACACATTCATGTCATTTTTTAGAATTCCTATAACATTCATGTATTACACTGATGTACCCTATTGATTGGTGTACTACTCTTTCATATTCCCCTTTTCATAATCTTTAGCCTCTCATTATGATTCTATGTCTATAAAAGGGATTATTGGGGTTGTTTGTAAGACACACAATAATAGAGAAGAATCATACATAGTTCCTGAAGAACTAGTTTTACATATTGCAATCTCTTTATCTTGTCTTGTTATTTTTTTTTGATTTTACAACAATAACTAGTTTGTTTAAAGATTACTTAAAATTCTTAATTAGGGTGAAAAGGTTTGATATCACGATATGTCATATCAATAAACCCATTTAAATCTCTTTTAGAAGAATATGTTGATTCGAAAAATGTGACAAATTCATCATATTAGAGTAATGAAATTGAAATCATCTTTAGTTTAAGACTAAGTAACACCTTTTGGCTATGATCACAATGCTTCGGACTTTCTTTTTATTATTAATGTACAATTTAAGTGCACTGAATCGTTTATAATATAATGGTTTTGCAAGCAGGTCGAACTCCATTGTGGAATTGTATTTTGAAAGCAAATTTAAATCTAAACTAATTTAATCCTAATCTAGTTCCAAAAGGTTTTGAAATTGGGTTTTTAAAATTAAAAGACAAAACATAAAATAAATAAAATAAAACAAAAGGTAAAGTTACTAAGGTTTGGGAATTCACACTCACCACTTCATAACAACATATTATATGCTCATTAATATCAATCAAGTTCTCACAATTAAAATCTTAGATATGTTTTACTACGCTCAAAGAATTAATCAAAAGCATCCTATGTATCCATTCATTGATCAAATCACAAAAGGAATCCAAATCTAATTGAAACACCAGATGTATCCAGAGAACAAATCACAAGGGATATCCAATTTTTATGAGTTAAAACCAAGCAATCAATCATATGAAATTATCTCAAATCATCACATGTATCCTTGAATCACAAGAGATATCTAAGAATCACTCCACATAATTAATTAGAGTAAAACAATTGAAACAATAAACTCTATAAAATCAGATTAATAAAACTTACATAACAGCAATGATGTTCTTCAATGGTGAGGCTTCATCCCCAACCTTAGTTGGGGGTTAGACATAAAAATAAATCCTAAACTACGTAAAAACTAAACTAAAGAGAAGCTGTGAATTTTTGCCTCTAGGCTTGTGTCTTTTTTTTCTTGAATGCAAATAGGTCTATTTATAGGCTTAGAGAAGTCCTAAAAGCCCAAGTAAACCTAGATAATAGGTCACTCCTGTCCAATTAGAAGTCTGAAATCCGGATAAGATTCGCTCAAATTTGCGTTCTCATATTGTGGGACGATTTTGACAAAGTAAACGTCCGAATTAGGAAAATCCTATTTCACAATAAATTGTCGCATTTTGAACGAGCTTTCCACTGCCATTTGAATCATCTCAATCCGATATTTGAGCAGAAAGTTATGGTCAAAACACTGAGACGTGTGCAGAATCTGAATTTGAATCAAATCCGAAATTATCTCCATTTAGGAAATTCCGATTTTCTCCTTCATTTGATTTGGTCAAGCTTAACCACATCTTCTAGATCTTCTCAAAGTATGTTTTATTCCAAGACTTTGCAATTTTCCCTTTTAAGATGCAGTTTCTTCAGCAACCTACAAAACACTAAAACACAAATCTAACACAAAGCGTTAGATAACTACATAGCTAAAGGATTAACTAATGCAAATTAAGGGGTCCAAATATACAATATTTAGCCTTATCTGGTTTATGGGTTTTAAAATAGGTGATAGTTCTTGAGGCCTTTTGAGGCAATGGTGAATTTGGTGCCAAGAGATTTGGGGAGGGGTTTATAGGCTTTGAGAGAGGCAAGGATTAATGAGGCCTTAAGGATGTTGTTGGTGATGAGAAAGAAGGTTTATGGATTGTTGGATCACATGATTGTGCTAAGCATTTGTGTTATAGGTTGTGGCTTGTGGTTGTTTAGAGATAAATTGCTAGAATGGATAGTATGCTGCAATGTTGATTTTCTTAAATTGAAAATTTAGGACAATTTTTTATCCTTTATATACAGATTTTGACGTAGATCCATTGGGACTAGATATTTTCTTGAACTAAGATGGCAACCAGGTTGCATCCTTTGAAGATTGGCACTAATTATTTGTTGTTCAAAGTTCATTCACACCTAGGGCTGGGCAAGGATCTGCAAAACCCGCAAATTCGCACCGACCCGACTGGATTTTTAATGATTTTTGCGGGTTACGGGTTGGATTTTAGTTTTTTTTACGGGGCGGGGCAGGTTGCTGGTTCACAAATTTTTTGATGCGGATACCCATCCCGCCCCACCCCGCACTGCGATTTACAACCTCCCTAAAAAAATACCTTAGCCTCTCTCATTTTCTCACGACACATTCAGATGCCTCTTCACTCTCCAGCCACCATGACACCTCGTGAGTCTCGAGACCTCTCCAAATCTCACTTCTACTCTCTCGGGCTCTCTTCTCTTCTTCTTCCCACAAGACCGCTCCTCCTCAGTCTCAAAGCATCGACTATGTCGCTCCTGTGTTTCTCTCTCAACTCTTTCTCTCTCTCTGTGAGAAAATATTTTCAGATTTCTCTCTTACTTTTCTTGTAAAATATTTTATGGGTTTGTAGTGATTTCTGCTTTGTGGGTTTTATGGGTTTGTAGTGATTTTTTGATTTATGTTTTGTGGGTTTGTAGTGATTTCTGTTTTGTGGGTTTGTAGTGATTTCTGATCTTGTTCAATTTTTTCTCTATGAAGTTGTAGAATGAAATGCCTGTTGTCCTCTTGCAATTTGGAAATCTGCTTGTATTGATCACTCACCATGCTGTGCTAAAATTTGTTTGTTAAGGCTTTACTTGGTCGTTTTGCTATTTGTTAGTTTGGGAGTGATGCCTTTCTGTACAGGGAACTATGGTTATGGAGCTTATGCTCTTTCTTCTAGTGCTTCGATTTTGCATTCTATTTATGGGGAAAATAAAGAAATCGCATTGAATATTCTTTCTTCTAGTTGTTTAGATCAAATGATCTTTTCTTTGCCTTGGATTTCCTTCATTCGAACCATTCTTTACTTTGCCTTTTCAGGTAGTTGCCTTTTTTTTTTCTTTTTTTTTTTCTCGCATAAATAAATTGGGGAATCAAGCCATTGCCTACTATACCTCTTTGCCCGTTTATTGACTTAGTTATTTAAATTCTTCTCCTTCTGTAATTTTTTTCACCTGTTTGTTGGTTGTTGTGAAATAATTGTGTTACTTGAAGATGGTCAATTTTATGAATTTTTATGCTCTCCTCATATATATATATGCGGCATTGAATTTTTCATAGAGAACATGATTATATTTCATGTTTGCGTTTGTTATTATATTCATTAATTTGAGATGAAAATTTTGGTGAAATTTAGGTAAATATGTGCTGTCCAAATTATAATGTGTTTTAACTATTTTCCAAGCTAGTCGATTTGATATGAAAGGATATATATATATATATATATATATATATATATATATGTCTATTGATTGTCTTTGAAGAAAAAGAAAAAGAAAAGGCGAAGGAAACTCTTTGACAACTGCAATTCGCGAAAGAGAGAGACCATTTTTAACAATCTAACCCTTTTCCCCCTTTTGAAAGGATTGGTTGTGTATAGCTGTTATTTCACCTTGGTTATGGTGCAGACTTATCTGCATATATAATTATTTGTTTAACATACACCTGAGTGTAAGAAAAGATTGAGTATTAGCCTCTTGAGTTGAGTGGTATTCTAGCATGTTATATTTTGGTCTCATTATTTTTCGTTTTGTCTTTTAAGCTTTTGATTTCTGCCTCATCTTACTGAAATTAATCACTTTGATAGGGACTTAAGCTTCAACAAACTGACTGGCCTAATACCAAACACATTCCAAGATTTTTCTTCATTGCAATATCTGTAAGTAAATGAACATGTTTCCTACCTAGTATCCTTATGACCAGCATGTTATACTTTGTTTATGATACACAATCTATATGTTTGATGTTAGCAATTTCATATTGACTATCAATCTTTGTTGTCATTTTAATGTTATTTATAAATTGTTGTAACTCATCATTTTAAGTTTATTTATAAGTTTTAAGTTTTTTTTTTTTTTTTTTTTCACTTATTGTAGACTCATCATGGATGGTCATTTAGCTAGTGCTATTGGTTCTAATTTTGATTCATCTACTCATAGTGATAGTGTTAGCACTCAAAACCCTAGTTCAACTCTCCCACCAAAACCAAAAAAATCTGAGCAAACGTCAATGGTTTGGGAACATTTTACCAGGGTAGAGGGGGGTGATCCTGAGGATCCTAAATCACAATGCAAGTATTGTAACAAAATTGTTTAGCTGTCACACTAGAAGGCTAGGTACTTCATCCATGCTTACGCATTTGAAGAATGCTTGCAAAAAATATCCTGGTAGGTTTGATAAAGGTGACAAGTCGTAGGGGTGTAAAGGCAGTTACGGTTAGCGGTTATTGACAAAAACCTCTAACGTAACCGCTTTAGCGGTTATTAAATTTCACTAACCGTATCCGCTAGGCGGTTAGCGGTTAGTAAAATAGTTAACCGCCCGCTATAACTCCTTTTTTAAAATTGGGCTTTTTGGGCCTTTTTTGGGAGTTTTTGGGATTTTTTTAAGCACTATAGCATTTTTCACTCTCATTTGTTTTTGTTTTTGTTTTGTTTTGTTTTGTTTTTTTGTATTTTTAGTGTCTTCTTGGGCTAAATTGCTATAAAAAATCTCATATTAAAAAATAAAAAATATTTGACCTACTTTAAATTTTTTTTAAAAAATAATTAAATATTAAATCATAAGTTCATAACCGGTTAACTTAACTTAACTTAAAAACACACACACACACACACACACACAACATATAAAAAAAAAAAAAAATCAACACAACATACAAAAAAATATAAAAAAAAGTTCAATAAAACATATAAAAAAAAAAGTTCAAATAAAACATTAAAACTGTGAGATAAAGAGAGTCAGAGAGAAAGAGGTGATGATAGAGAGATGATCCAGAGGTAGAGTCTGAGGGACGGCCAACGGAGTGAGTGAGATAGGGAAGGGGAAGAGAATAAGATAAAAATCCCTACCCTAACCCTTAATGCATTTTTCTCTCAAAATTGACGTCGTTTTGATGTGAAGTTCATTCTTATTATTATTAATATAAAATAGAAAATATATATGGAAAATTAAATAAATAAATGTTAAAAGATATAAAATATATACAGTTTCAAAAATATTTTATTCAATTACAAACTTATATCTTTGATATTATATAATCATATGATCTCATTAAATTATATCATATGATTAATGATTTAAATTATTATCATATTTACTTATAGTCTTTTTTTTTTTAATTGAACTTATTATCTAATGATAATGCTCAAACACCTAAGTCCTAAATTCCTAATGATTTAATGGTCATACACTCATACTTAAATTATATAATCATATTATCTCATAAATCACAATTTATATTAATATAATAAATTATCTTAAATCTAAAAATCTAAGATAATGTGATATGTGTTTTCTAAGTATAAAGTATCTAATAATGCCTTGATTCAATTGTAGTTATAGGTAACACATTATTTAATTTAATTGTAAGTACCATACTATCATTATACATGAATAATATGAATCATATGATTAACTTGTAAACTTATAACTTATGAATTATGTCATATTATATATATATATAATTTGTTATTATATAATCGAATGATTTAATGATCAATTGATCATGTGATATAATCATATAAATTATAGTAATAATATATTAATACTCAATTTGTGATTTAATTATTGAAAACAAAAATGTGATTTAATCATTAATAATCAATTGATTAAGTTATATCTATAAATATTATTATAATTATAATTATCAAAATATATTATATAAAAAGCGGTTAGTGGTTACAGTTATTAAACCCAATAACCACTAATCGCTGACCGCTAGGCGGTTATAATGGTTAGCGATTAGCGGTTAAGACGGTTAGCAGTTAAGTGGTTAAATGGTTAGCGGTTAGCGGGCGGTTATTTAACCGCCCGCCTTTATACCCTTAACAAGTTAGTCGCAATCAAAGTTAAGTTTTGAGGTTAAAAGGGAAGGACAATCGACAGTGGGAGATGAATCTGTTGATAATTTGGTAATTACGAAATATAATACTACAAAAATAAAGGAAGCAATTGCTAGGATGATAACTAAGGATGAGTTGCCATTTAGGTTTGTGGAAGGTGAAGGGTTTCAGGATTTCATGAAGACAGTTGAGCCTAGGTTTTCAATTCCTTCGTTATATCTTGTGATGAGAGATTGTGTTAGGTTTTTCATGTTTGAGAAGGAAAAGCTGAGGGCAATGTTCAGGACACCTGGTGTTCGGGTTTGTCTTACTACTGATACGTGGACTTTGGTGCAGAAGCTTAATTACATAGTAATCACCTCTCATTTTATTGATAGTGATTGGAATTTATATAAAAGAATTTTAAACTTTTGTTTAATTCCTAATCACAAAGGTGATACCATTAGGGAGATGATTTTGTCGGTATGCTTGAGTGGGGTATTCGTAACATTTTCGCTATCACAGTTGACAATGCTACTGCCAATGATGCTGCTTTGGATCATGTGAAGAAGAGAACTTGTAGTAAGGAGGGCACCATATTAGAGAGTGAGTTTATGCATATGGGGTGTTATGCACACATTCAAAATCTTATTGTCACTGAAGGTTTGAAAGAGGTTGATGACTCCGTTGTGAGGGTTAGAAGTGCGGTGAAGTATGTGAAGTCTTCACCTGCAAGATTTGAGAAGTTTAAGCTTTGCATTGAAAGTGAACAACTTGATTTCAAAGGTTTGTTGTGTCTTGATGTTCCAACTAGATGGAACTCAACATTTTTTATGTTGGAAGGTGTTGAAAAATGTAGAGCTGCTTTCCAACTTTTGCAAGAGGTTGATGGTAAATTTACGACTACATTGAATGAGGAAAAGAATGAGAAAGAGGGTTTG
This sequence comes from Carpinus viminea, assembly GCA_013348765.1. Lineage (NCBI taxonomy): Eukaryota > Viridiplantae > Streptophyta > Magnoliopsida > Fagales > Betulaceae > Carpinus > Carpinus viminea. The sequence continues at coordinate 38,471,171 of CP054667.1, read as the reverse complement.
GGACCTCCTACATATTTTGATTGGAATCGTGTTAAGATTTTTCTAAAGTTTCTCAAACTTTTTTATGATGCCACAATGCGAATTTCAGGGTCTTTGTATTGTACATCTAATATGTACTTTCAAGAAATTTGTGGCATTCAAATGCATTTACAAGAGTATATTGATAATGATGATCATGTGTTGAGTTCTATGGCAGAGAGGATGATGGAGAAGTACAATAAATATTGGGGGGATCTTGAAAAGAATGATAAGGTTAACATGATGATTTTTATTGCGGTTATACTTGATCCACGAACCAAATTGGTGTCATTAGAATTTTGGTTCAAAGAAGTTCTTGGTCCCGATAGATGTGTTAACATGAAAAAAAGATTGAGGTCAATTCTTGACAAATTATATGATCACTACAGCTTTGAAGAGAGTTCATCTCAAGTTCAACATAGTAATGCATTATCTCAAGGTTCCTCAATGACAATAGAAGAAACTGAGAGTGCTAACCTTTACTTCATGAATAGGTTTCATGAGTACTTCTCTTCAACTAGTGATATTGAAAGCCAATCGGAAATGGATCGATATTTGACGGAGGATGTTGAAAAAGCAAGTGCAAATTTTGATATTTTAACTTGGTGGAAGGTGAACTCAACCAAATTCCCAATAGTTGCCAAAATAGCACGAGATGTGTTGGCTATTCCCATTACAACAGTTGCTTTAGAGTTGGCTTTAGCACAGGAGGACGTGTGTTGGATCCTTTTCGAAGTTTATTGGCCCCAAAAATGGTTGGAGCATTGATATGTTTACAAAATTGGTTAAGATCAACACCCCTAAGTTATGACTTAGATATGATTGATGAGGTTGAAAGTTATAAGCTCGATTCAGGTCAGTGTTTTGATCATTTTAGTTTACTTAATGATATCTTGCTATTTACAAATTTCATTTATCGATTTCAATTGATATTGTAATATTTTTGTTTCATTTTTTGTAGAAGTAATTATGAAGAACACTAGCATTTTACTTGAGGATTATTAGTGTCTTACCAACTTGAAGTTGCATTTGGATCTTGGTGGTCACGGTTGAAGCATTTGTTTTGTTGGCTACTAGCCTATTAGCCTTAATTTTATTTGTTGGTTTTTGAATTTTATTTTTGATGTCTCTTTAGTTTTATGTGTGTATGGACTTTAATTTTATTTTATTTTTTTTGCTAGTTGTGCAACTTGTGTTTAATTTTTTGTAATTGTAGAATCTTAGAACTTTGTAGAACTTGTAGTTGAATTTTAGTTTTGTGTATGGACTTTAAATTTTTTTTTTTTTGGATAGTTAGACTAGTTGTGTTTAATTTTTTGTAATTGTAGCATCCTAGAACTGTAGAACTTGTAGTTGAATTTTTTTTTTTTTAGTTGTGTATGGACTTTAAATTGTTTTTTTTTTTGTAGTGTTTAATTTTTTGTAATTGCTACATTCCTAGAGGCTAGAAATGTAGAACTTTTAGTTGAATTTTTGCATTTTTATTGGTTTTATTTTGCATATTTGATTCACACAATAATAACACTCATTATTTTTATGAAAATTTTAACAAATACAAAACAAAGAAAAAAAGCCCATTATTTATATGAGAAATGAAAATAAATAAAAAAAAAAGCCCATATACTTTTGGTCTTTTGGACTTGGCCCATTCAGCAAATTAGAAAAAGCCCAATCAAATGAATAAAATTACCAAAATTGCCATTAGTGTAAAACCCGACCTGCAAATCCGCAAACCTGCAATACCCGCACGGTTTTTACCCGCCCTGCATACCCGATACCCGCATGGATTTTAGGTCTTTTGGGGGGGGTCACGGGTTAGAAAATCCAAACCCGCACAGTGCGGGGCGGGTTTGAAAAAAAGGCAATACCTGCCCTGCCCCGACCCGTGCACAGCCCTATTCACACTTGTCTAGTGTGATAGAAGAAAGAGAATTGCTTGAAATTTTTTCTAACAATTGCTACTTGTAAAATGATAATACATAACTATTGTTGTTTGCTTAAAGCACTGCTTTTGTCCTTCTAGCCTTTTGTAATTATTTCTTGTGAATCAAGGTTGTTGCACCATTCATTGTTGCAAAGCCATAGACCAAGAATCAAGGCTTATGATTATAAAAGGTCCAGTGTGCTGGTTAATGTCTAATTATCAAATCTAGATCCTTTTTAAACAATAGATTAATATGAATCATTTTTCAATGGTGAAAACATCAAATATTAATATATAGAAACTACAAAAAATAGAAAGGACCACAATTATAAGTGTTGAAGCTGTGGTAATTTATTCAACTATTGCTTTGGTCGGAAATCATTGGCCAAAGCAAATCTTAGGCATGAAAATTTGGTTAGTGAAGACTCTTGTCATTACATATAGTGTACCAAATTTGGTATCAATAATAGCGAACCATGGTTCAGATAGCGTTCTTATGCAAGTACCGTGTTTGTATCCACAGAGAACCGTGAGTGTTTAAACAAACTAACTTTACGTCTAGATTTATGTTACCTTAACCTAGCTCCAAGTGGGTGTTTGTGTAACAAACATAAACATAAACTAAATTAACACAGTCAAATAAACAAAATAAAACACTAAGATTAAGGAATCCACATCACCAAATCAAGAATGCTAGATAAAAACACTACATTAATTAATTCGTCTATTGAATGAATGAGAACTTAATCTCTTGCGCCTATTGAAGGATTCAAAGAATCCGTCCCTTTGACAAAAGACAAACCATAAACAGTTTAGGCCAAAGGATCCAAAGTGAATGTGATTTAACACAAACTACAATGGATATATGAACGTAAACCAAAGGATGGAATGTATCCATTGGATGAAAAACTAAGAATAAACGACTACGGTGAAATCAACTTTGATTTTTTGTCACTAAACCAAGTTGAAACGACTAAGCTAAATGTAAAAGACAGAATTTAACCAATATAATGTAAATACTAACATTAACGTTTACGCAAGTACCATGTTCGTATCCACAGAGAACCGTGAGTGTTTAAACAAACTAACTTTACGTCTAGATTTATGTTACCTTAACCTAGCTCTAAGTGGATAAACATAAACATAAACTAAATTAACGCAGTAAAATAAACAAAATAAAACACTAAGATTAAGGAATCAACCTCACCAAATCAAGAATGCTAGATAAAAACACTACATTGATTAATTCGTCTATCGAATGAATGAGAACTTAATCTTTTGCACCTATCGAAGGATTCAAAGAATTCGTTCCTTTGACAAAAGACAAACCATAAACGGTTTAGGCCAAAGGATCCAAAAGTGAATGTGATTTAACACAAACTACAATGGATATATGAACGTGAACCGAAGGATGAAATGTATCTTATGTAGCACGACTTAGTGGGCTGCAGCGAAGAACAACAAGTAACGCAGCGGATAAATAATTCCAGATCATGAGTCTATCAATGACCTGAGAACTCTTCTTAAAAATCTAGATACTCTCTAGCATTTTTAAGGAAAAAGGGGAAAAAACTCAACTATGAGTAATTTTCATTTATAAAATCAATACTAAACATAAACTCCCTTGTTTGGGGGCTATAAGCATATATTTATAGCCACAAAACCCTAAACTTAATAAAAATATTACATAAATAACCCTTATAACCCTAAACCTAATAAAATAACGAAATAAAGACTCCCTAAACTTAATAAACACTTAAAACAAGGAAATAGAGTCCTAATTAATAACTAAAATGCAGAAATTAACATAGATGTCCAATGTGCGATCGATCACAGGGACGAGTGCGATCGTTCGTAGATGGGCGAACGATCAGGCGGTCGATCTCCTTTCATTTGTCACTTCCACAGAAGGTTTGGATGTTATGGTGCAAGTTCTACGATCGTTCGCTGGCTTGGTGCGATTGTTCGCTAGCTTGGTGCGATCGTTTGTTGGCTTAGTGTGATCGTTCACACTCACAGAGGAGCTCCGAACTATCTTCTAATCTGCATCAGTATCCATTGGATGAAAAATTAAGAATAAACGACTACGGTGCAATCAACTTTGATTTTTGTCACTAAACCAAGTTGAAACGACTAAGCTAAATATAAAAGACAGAATTTAACCAACATAATGTAATACTAACATTAAATCAATGGTGAGGCTTCATCTTCAACCTTAGTTGAGGAGTTAGCCTCCCATGTAAAAAAGAAGCAAGAACAACATAAAGTAAAACATTAAATTAATTAAAGTTATAAAGTTCTACAATAAAATGGGTAGAGCAGAGCCTAAACAGAGGCAAAAGCTCTTAAAAATGCGCCCAGAAAAATGTCTACATGAAAATTTACACAAGTGACTTATTTATAAAAAACTAGTGTGCTGCCAGGTCAGAGGGCTACGCTTGATTGTGATTTTCATGATCGAACGCTCGCAACTGCCACGGCGCAAGGCTAGAAGTGATGGAAGCTAGGGCTGGCTAGGGCAACCATGCGAGACAGGGGTTTATGTGGAGTGCGATTGATCTTGCCCCTTGCGTTCGACCGTAGTGCGCTCGATCGCACCAAGTGTGCTCAAGCACATTGGTAGGAACTCCAAACTTCTCTTTAAGCCCATTTCGCCCTTTGTAGCCGTGTATTGAATGCATTGACCTGCAACACCACAAAACACTAAAACAACAAAAATGTTAGATATTAACAACGCTAAAGGCTTAACAAATATAAGTTAAGGGTGGTCAAATATCAATATTTGGTACTGATCAACATATAAAGGAACAGCTAAAATTTTAGAGGCACTCTTGTGACATGGAGGCTCATACTTGTCTTTCAGTGAACTGCATGGCTATTGGTCCTCCAAGACTCAACCTTGCAGACGCTCCAACAAATCCAAGTCATTGAGCTTGTATATTTGATATCGTTCTCCTTTAATCCTACACCTGAAATGGATGATAGGTATCTTCTCGACTATCCAATAATCTTTGCCTCCATCTGGTTGCATACCCAACACAAGGTTTCATGACGCTTCAGAAAAGTTTAAAGTCTTGAGATTTTCCAGGTGCTGGATTTCGGAGGGTACCTCCAGCTTCAGGCATGGTCTAATCTCTAGTTGTTCAAGAAGGGGTAATGCTCCTTTGTATATTTTCACCTTTTTTAATCTATCCAACTTTTTGGGTGTGAGCTTTTTGAGTTTTCGGAAACCACCTTCCTTAAAATGCAGCTCTTCCCCATCATAGCCCTGATTAAGGAAAAGATTAGTTAAATTAGGCAAAGGTAGAAGATATTTTAAAGGATCTTCCTTTAACTTTAAGAAATATAAACCTAATGTGTCAAGATTCTGAAGCTTTGGAATCCAGTTGGGCAACTCCTCCAACCACCCCCTTAGAATGATGTGCTCTAAAAATTGAGGTATAGATGAAATGGATTGTAAAATTAAAATTACATCTTCACTGATCGAGCTTAAAGCCAAAATTTTAAGGTGATCCATACTTTTTATGGAGGCACATAGAGCCCTCCCATGTTCTGCTATTATATTTGAGATGCCCAACATCCTCAACTGCCTCAACTTTCCTAGCTCCTTGATTAGACCAAGACCATGGTGATTTGCCTCCACAAGAGTCAATGACTGCAAGTCCTTTAAAAATTCTACCCCCTCATGTATTTTCACTCCTTTAATTGAATACAAACTACTTTCAATTTCAAAGTCATAATAGTGTGCCAAAAGATGTCTCAACATATGGAGCCTAAATATCTCAATCGGTAGCTCATGCACTGAGGTCTCAGTGAGATTTAATGTCTGTAGGTTTTGTAGCCTACCCATCGACTTAGGAAGCATCTTCAATTTTTTATTCCTCAAACTTAAGTGTTTCAAGAGGAACAAATTCCCCACTTCTTTAGAAAGATAATCAATAGGAGCATATTCGAAATCCAACACTTTTAAAAGCTTGAACTTTTTAAACAAGTTGACAAGGAAAGACCTTGGGATTACAATAATGCTTAAAAGAAAGATAGAACGAACCCGAGAGTACTCAATGTTCTTTAAGACATTTTCTCTAGCATCATGGATTGATAGACACAGGCTTTTCCCATTGAAATTTGAGTCATCTGTCTGCAAAACTTGACATAAATTCAACTCTTCAGCCTTTGATAGGATGATTTCGTGTAACAGGCCATGGATTATGTACTTTCTACATACTTGATAATCAAGCTCTCCAAATGACACTTGAACCAAGTTTCTGTGGAGGAGTTCCATTAAGTATTCTTCTGCAACCTCTTCTAATTGTTTACCCTTGTTTCCTTTTATGAAGCCCTTAGCTATCCATAACCAAAACAATCTTGAATCAGTAATTGAATAGTCCTATAGAAAAAGACCAAAGTACAAGAATCAAGACTTGAGGTAGTAAGGTAGATCGTGATAATTGAGAGAGAGAATTTCTGTAATACTTGTAAGGTGGGGATTACTGTCTAGCTTAGAATTGAGACCATCATACAACTTTTGCCATTCTAATGGAACCTTCTCCTTTGTTGACAGAAGACCACCTATGGTAACGATTGCAAGTGGCAAGCCCTCACATTTTCTAACAATGTCCAATGACAATCTCACCAACTCCCTGGGACAATGCCTCTGAAACTCAGATTGAAATGCCTTTCTGCAAAACAATTCTCAAGCCTTTTCCTGAGATAGAGGTTGCAGCTTGTGGACCTGATCGGATGAAGATTCTTTACAACAAACACCAACATGATCACTGGGGGTTGTGATGATTATCCCGCTGCCTCTGTTATTGCATGGTAAAGCATGTTTCACAATTTCCCAAAACTATAACTCCTAGACATCATCAAAAACCACAATATACTTCTTTTGTTCAAAATATTGCCTTAGTTGGCTAATTAGTATGATTTCGTCCATCATGTCTATTTCCCCTTGAGCCAATTTTTTTGCCTAGTGGATTTGCTTTGTCATGGCCATGAGTATCTTCTTTATGTTGTATGATTGATACATGGTGATACAACCTCTGCAATCAAAGTTTCCCTTCACTGAGTCATTCTCGTATACTTTCTTGGCAAGAGTGGTCTTACCAATCCCGCCCATGCCTACCACTAAAATCACTAAGCGCCTAGTTGCTCCCCCTAGCAGCCAGCTTACAAGTTCATCCCTTGTAGATTCAATACCCACAACTTCACCTTCTTCAATGAAAAGGGAACCCACTCGAGGGTCATGCCATGTGGCATTTGTTGCTCCACCACACGATCCTTGCTCTAAGGAATTTATACCATATCTTTCCATTTGTTCCTTGATTTTTCGGACTGATGTTTTGATATCTTGAATCTTGATGGCTATATCATGATGTGGTTTTAGTTTTTTTAGCAAGCAACCAATTTTGTGGAGGAAAGCAACAAAGCCATGTTGATGACAATGTTGTGCTACATGAAGAATGTATTCGTCTAGAACATCTTCAATATGAAAGGCTACCTCCCCCTCACTTGCTTCACCCACACTTTCATGCCATCTTGGCGGTCTCCTCCTTTCTTGGCCCTTGCATCGACATCTTTCAGGAAGCACATGATGCTCTCCAGTTCATCACTAATACCCACAACTTCCCTGTGGACACCGTCAAGCAGTTTTGCTTCTTGAACAAGCAATTGAACCAACTTGTCAATGAGGAGGGTCACAGCTATCTCTGCCATTGTTTCTTGTCTTCTAAATCTGGTTAATGATACCATTGGCATTAGCAATGAATTTTGCTTTAACTATATATGCCAAATTAGAAAGTGGAATGAAGTTTTTCTTGTATACTTCATGCATACCTTGAGTAGCTTATGCTTTTAATGATATCTGGATTACTTTTATAAAAGTGGAATGGAGCTCTCCTTGTAATGCTTGTCATTTACTTTTTGTTGACATAGCTAGTTTCTTTTACGATATATTTATGGTGATTGAAAGACCTGCAGTTTATTTGTTATCCTGGAAGGTGACTTCCCCTTTAACCATGTTTTCATTACCTCCCAATCTTTCTGCCTGCCACCTATAAAGACCATTCACATTTCCAAGTCATATCTCAACTTTATTTGTAGTGAAAAATTCTAGAAATAGAATTTACAAATCGATAGCATTGTCTTAAGGAATTAAAAATTTCAGCTCAACCAGTAAGAGTCTCTCTTTTTTATCTTTTTTTGGGGTATGTAGACCGGGAAACGTAGTTTGAACCAGTCTAAATACTGTTAATGTTTGCAAGTGTCTGGAGATGTGCAAGGGGTTTGATGAGATGGTAGGGTCCTTGAAATGCTAACTTTATATTTGAAGGGAAGGAAGTTCATGCATGAATCCATAGTTTGTATTTTTTTTCCATTCTATAATGATGTTAGTTAGGCACTGGAAAAGAAAAAAAAAAGGTTCAACTAAATAAGGTCAAGTTCCCATTTGGGACTTGACTTGCAACTAAAACGATTTTTTTTTTTTTTAAAAAAAAACCCCTCACCTCAAAGATCAAATAGTAATGCTAGAAGTCTATTGTATGTTCCTCCAAAAACCGATATGACCTTAAACTTCTCATTAAATTTGTGATAAATCATTTTATTGGATTTTGATTGTTTTGAAAGTTATATCAGTTTTGAAGGGATAAAAGAAGAATATGAGAAAGACTTCTAGCATTACTCAAGATCAAACACACCAAGAGATACAATTGAACACTCCTCATTAAGACAACGTAGGAATAAAACGTTGGTTGAGTCTCGGCCAAACGCAGCCATGGGTCTGCTGACCCATTGTGGATCTCTAGTCAAGACCTAGCGTGGGTCACGGCTAGACCTGTGTGGCTCTGGCCTGACCAACAGGTCACAAGGCTAGAATTTTATTATTATTATTTTTCTTTTTTACTTTTTTCTTAAAGTTTTATTATTATTATTTTTAAGGGAAAGAATATTAAAATACTTTGGGTTGGCCGCCGGATTTTTTTAAATCCATAAGTTTTTTTTTTTTCCGACAATTTACTCCCTAAGTAAATCGATTTTACAATAAAATTCAATCCGTCAAATTTTGTTAAAAGCCGTTAGTCTCGGTCAAAATACACCGTTTTGACCCATTAAAATATTAATTTTATTTTAAAAATTAAATCTATAAAAAATTTAAAAAAAAAAAAAGAAAAAAGAAGAAGAAGAAGAAGAAAGAATTCAGGGGTTTGTCTCTTCTCTGGTATGGATGCGATCAATGGGTACGCGGTTTCCCTCTTCTTTTATGATTACCTTCATTTTGAAGTCTGCCTCTCTGCCTCAAGGTAAACTTTGTACTCTCTCTCTCGTTTTCTCTCTTCTCTGGCATGGATGCAATCAAGAATCCCCTCCCCATTGACCCCATTTCGTTCTTCACCAGAAAAGGCCGAGAGAGAGAATGGATATGGATTTTAGCCTTTTTTAAGTTGTGGGCAGGGTGGGTTAGCCGAAATATTATGGGTATGGTTGGGTTAGCCCGAATAGCAGAAAGCAATGGGTATTCGATTAGGTCCCCTGTTTCCCCTTCTTCTTTGAAATCCATCTCCCTCCCCATTTCCGTTGTAGCTCATTTTTCACCAAACAAGACCGAGAGAGGGAGAGTGTGATAGAAAGACAAAAGTCACAGAACTGAGACAGAATCAACAAGAGAGTTATTTGGTTTTTTGGGTGGTTGGGTTTTGCTTCATTTTATGCTTTTGTGTTTGTTGTGGAAATCTTGGAGTGTTACTCTTCGAGAAAGAAGCGTTTCTCGGATGCGATGAGGATGAAACTTGATTTTTGTCGTTGTGGTTGTGGTTTGGAGCAGACCCAATTGGGACGCCATGAGAATTCATTGCTCAGGCAAGAGAACGATAAGCTTAGGGCCGAAAATATGTCTATTTGGGATGCAATGAGGAACCCCATTTGCTCAAACTGCGGCGGCCCAGCAATTATTGGAGAAATTTCACTCGAAGAGCAGCATCTTAGGATTGAGAATGCCCGGTTAAAAGATCACACAAGCTAGCTCGAACTCTAGGAGTCGGTGAACCTGTTGGGGCACCGACCTTGTGCCGCGGCTGTGGCCTGAGACTCGGACATGGTGAGCCCGAGGCTGGGTCGGCGTTTCGACGAGGCAAATTCGGCGATGTGATATAGTCGGCAGACTTGGTTTGTTGCAGAGAGAGCAGAGGCCTGGGCTCGCGCCTCGCGGGTTGGTGATCGTCGAAACGGTGAGTCTGCCGGAAAGAGACTGGGCGTCCGAAGAAGGCTCGGTGAGCCCTAGTCCAAGTAAGGCCCAGTCACTGACAGCGACGAGGCAAGGTCGGAGCTAGCGGGGCCTCTGGAGGGAGCTTGCCGGAATGTTGGTTCGCCGACGAATTTGGAGGGAGTTCGCAGGCATGTCTGCTGGCGTCAGAGGGCTTGCCCGTCCTCTTCACTTCCGTTTCTGAGGAGCCATGGCTTAAGGGTTTAATTTTTTAAAAAATTAATATTTTAATGGATCAAAACAGTGCGTTTTGACCCAGACTAATAGCAGTTAACAAAATTTGACAGATTGGATTTTATTGTAAATTTGATTTACTCAGGGAGTAAATTGTTGAAAAAAAAAACTTAAGGATTTAAAAAAATCCGGCAGCCGATCCAAGGTGTTTTAATATTATTTCCCTATTTTTTATTTAATTTGGAATTAAGAGTAAATTTGAAATTTTATAAAAAAAGTCAAGGTATAAACGTCATTGTCTCACTTTTAACGTTTAAAATCTAATGAAGGGATTCAAATTGATTGTAATTAAACGTTTAGGGGTCCAAATTGAGAGGTTTTGAAGTTTGAGATTGCTTGTCAAATTGCGTGCTAATTTATGTGTATAAAATGAAGCTAACCCAAACATTTTTATTCAATTCTATTTCATCCAAGAACCAACTATTTGTACTACATAATCATATCATATACAATTCGACTTGCGTTGCCTGACTCAAAGTTAATAATAATAATAAAAAAAAAGGTGGAAAACTATAGTTTGACCATCTGAAATTCCAGTCCATTGTACAAACCCTCCATGAACTTTCAAAACTTTCACTTAGGCCCCCTAAACTTTTATTTGCTTTTACTTAGAACCCTCACGTTAAAATTACACTGTTTTAAGCCCCAAACTTCAGCACTCACCTAATCCAAAATGACACCGTTTTGGGCATTAAAATTATCTATAATGGGTCCAAAGTGAGAGCAAATTAAAGTTCAGAGAGCCTAAATGATAGTTTTGAAAGTTCAGGGAGAGTTTGTACAATTGGCTGGAAATTCGGGGGGCAAATTGAAGTTTCCCAAGAAAAAAAAAAAAGAAAAACATAAAAATCTTCCACCAAAACATGCATCCCCAAAAAAAAAAAAAAAGAAGAAGGAAAACCGAAAGATCAATATATAGCTATATGAAACATGATAATTCACAAATTCAATATTCATAACCAAAAACGAAACAAAAACCCTTGGCTTGCTTATTTGGAGCGAGCAATGGCCTTCTTGGCCTCTATAATCTCCAACATCAAACCCCCATCCACGTGCTTCGGCCCCTCCGCCTGCATGTGCGCCACCATCGTGTTTCCAGGTCTATCTCTCTCTGTCTAAGAGGCTGCGCCAAGACCTTTCTTGCCAATAGATCTTTCGTTGACTTGCAACTGTTTCGGATATGAAGAATGGGACACTCTTGTCTTGAGAAGCATTTGAAACAAATGGCATAAAAAGAGAAATGACCCTTCATAGATCTCACCTCGTTAGCCACTGAAGACACGTGGATTGACACAACAAAACCATCCTCAAACCCCTTGTTTTCTAATCCAATTATACATGTGATCAGTATCTTAATCCCTCCATTCTAATTTTCTAATCAATTCCTTTTCAAATCTCAGCAATTTTGGTGAGACAGGGTGGAATAAAATATACTTATCAAAGGGAAGGCGATTAACCTTAATAAAGAGTACATTAACTAATCTCCCGACTTATTACTTATCTTTAGGGAAAAGTACTGTTCATCCCATTGAAGTTTACAGCGATTTTCAATTCAGCCACCGATGTTTCAATTTTCATAATTGAACCCTCCAAAGTTTCAAAATCTCTCAATCCAGGCACTCCGTCAGTCAAACCTTCATTGACCTACGGAATAGGCACGTGACCACTTTTGATTTTTTTTCCCAAAATACCCCCACAAACAGTGATTCCAGCAATAACCCGTCGGATTCCAGCGAAATCTGGCGAGATTTTTTTCTCTCTTTTTTTTTTTTTTTTTTCTAAATAGATTTGGGGGTCGATTTGCGAGTGGCATGAAGCGGGAGTTGGCGGTGGGTGATTCACTGGCCCGGTTTGGGCGATTCACTGGCGCGGTTTGGGTCCAGTGGTGGGTGATTCACCACTCTCGCCCTCATTTCTGTCTCTCTCTCGCTCTCTCTCTCTCTCTTACTCACTCACTCATAGTCTCCCTCTCACACTCACACATGTAAGGGTCTCTCTCTCTCTTGCTCACTCACAGTCTCCCTTACACACTCACACATATAGGGATACATTCCAGTGACTTCTCTTGGGCGATATATAGGGGCGAGTTGGTGAAAGATGGGAAGAGAATGAGAAGGTGCGATTGGCGATCATGTCGGACTCGTACTCGGACCGCTTCTTGGACTTACTCTGCAGCGAGGGCTTCGAATTCCTGTCGGGAGAGTCGCCAGAGTGCTCGTCAGACATTGATTTCGGACCAAATTAGATAAAAAAAATTAAAAAAAAAAAGCTTGCAAGATTTCGCCAGAATCTAGTGGGGTATCTCCGGAATCATTGTTGAGGTTCGCCGGAATCACTGTTTGAGGGGGTATTTTGGGAAAAAAAATCAAAAGTGGTCACATGTGACGCACGTAGCTATTGTTCCGTCGGTAGTGATGGTTTGACTGACAGAGTGCCTGAATTGAGAGATTTTGAAACTTTAGGGCGGTAAATTGCGAAAATTGAAACATCAGTGACCGAATTGAAAATTGTTGTAAACTTCAGGGGGTGAATAGTACTTTTTCCTTATCTTTATTTCCGGTTCCTATGTGTGTGGCTAATAGGATCGAGAAATTCGAAGAGATTTTTTATGGGGAGGAATGGGAGATGAACAGAAATTGCATCTTATTAGTTGAAATCAAGTTTGCCGTCCTTTAAGGGCCAGTGGCCTTGGCATTCGAAATGTGCTAAAGTTTAATAAAGCTTTGTTGGGAAAATGGTTATGGAGATATGCGGCTGAAAGTGAGTGATGTAGATTAGGATGACCTATCTTATCTTTTAGTCTTTTATTTACATTAGGTTTCTTTTTATTAGTCTTTTAATTGTTTTAGTTTACTTTTCAGATTACTTTTTCCTTCTAGTACGGGTTTTAGATTACTTTTCCTTCTAGGATGTGTAATCCTAGTTTATCTTAGATTACTTTTCCTTCTAGGATATGTAATCCTAGTTTATGTTAACCTCTTTTATGTTTTAGCCTCTAAGCCTATAAATCTATAAGCTTAGACCCTTTGGAAAAACAGTTATTATTATTATTGGTTTTGTTTAATAAGAATACTCGAGTTGAGTTTCTTGGTTCTTTTTCCTTCAGCTTTAGATAGCATCTATTGCTTAGAGAAGATTTCTTTGATTTTGTGATAGTCTCACAATCTTAGGAATATTTATCCTTCATTTACTGCTTTCTTGATTATACATGATCTAACCCCGCATCAGCTTGGTATCAGCCCCTCTTTCCATGGCGCCACACAAGGGAAGGGTAACCGCTGGCACACTTGGAAGACGTGAATAATCGCCAAGAACCAGTTAGAGAAGAACCACCGGCAACCTATCAAGCACAATCGAAGGTACAATTTGCAGCTTGAGGAACAAATTGCAGCCCTCACAAAACTATTGTCCATCGAGAGTGGTCGAGACAGGTCGGCATATACCTCACCGCACTAATCGGAAGAGGATGACGAATTGTGGAGGATGAAGACGAGACCCTTTTGTGGAGCGTGGAGTGCATGCATCAACCCTTGTACAAGTTCTCAAAATCGGTGGGAATCTGGTTTCAAACTCGATACACCAGAATTCCAAAGTTATGGCAACCCAAAGAGTTCATGGTGGCAAAAAAATAAAAACATTCCACCAAAAGAAGTACCAAGGAAGATGGCAAAGATGGTGCCTAAGGAGGCGGAGATAAAGCATCAATCGGTGTCTCGATACATTGGAGGTAATGCGCCAACAATTTCAACATACATGCATCTTGGGAGGCAAGGTGGCCAAGCTTATCATAGATCCAAGGAGTGGTATGAATATCGCCTGAGGAAGCGGTAAGAAAGCTAGGGCTTGAGACCAAAAGTCATCCTAGTCCCTATCAATTGGAGTGGCTCACTAAAGGAAACGAGGTAAGGGTATCTAAATATTGCCAAGTTCCTTTTTCTATTGGGGCTAAATATATGGATCATGTGGTGTGACGTGGTCGACATGACTATGTGTCACTTGTTATTGGGCAAACCGTGGCAAGATGATAAACTGTCTATAATGAAACCAAGAATACGTACAGCTTCTTGTTGGGTAAAACCAAGTTGACGTTGTTACAAAGCCCATGGCCGGAGCCACAACCTTCACAAGGAAATACAGAATCTGTGGATGAAGAGCGTCAGAATCCGAAGTCATTGATGAAGAGTTCGAGCGTGAATGTGTTGAAGATGTAGATCCTTCACAAGGGTTTGTAGATTGGGATTCTCCACCAACCTATGATGAAGACATCAATGAGAAAGATCCAATTGAAGAACCTTTGGCATTCACCTAGAGGAAGAGCATGAAGAATTAGGCAAACAAGTGGACGAGGTAACTGCCGGAGAGTTTTGCACTTTTTGACAACAATTCTACATATTATGTGCCTGTTAAGAGCCTCGAAGGTAAAGTCTTCGATTTTAGTGTTGAGCCAATTGACTACGTTGATTTCATTGGGATAGATGCTATTTTATCAAATTATTCTAGCCAAAACTGTGATGAAATCTATATGGTGGAAGAGGCTTTTTTGTCAAAGATTGAAAGGGTCTTTGTGAGTTCTTTGGGGATTCGTATGGCTTGTGGGAAGAGCAAAGCACGAGAGAAGCATAACAAGTCTACAGAAAAGAGGTGTGTGGGGATTTCACAACAACCATCAAGATACTCCACTAATGAAGATCACTATGATTATTATGGGGCGTGGCCTTGCTGTAAAGTTGAGAAGAGACGATTGGAATGAGTTGACCGGACATCCAAAAGACCGTGGAAGAGACCGGCCGAATTCGAGGACGAATTCTCTCCAACCTGGGGAGGATGATGTAGATTAGGATGACCTATCTTATCTTTTAGTCTTTTATTTAAATTAGGTTTCTTTATTAGTCTTTTAATTGTTTTAGTTTACTTTTCCTTCTAGTACGCGGTTTTAGATTACTTTTCCTTCTAGGATGTGTAATCCTAGTTTATCTTAGATTACTTTTCCTTCTAGGATATGTAATCCTAGTTTATGTTAACCTCTTTTATGTTTTAGCCTCTAAGCCTATAAATACAGGCTTAGACCCTTTGGAAAAACAGTTTATTATTATTATTGAGTTTGTTTAATAAGAATACTCAGAGTTGAGTTTCTTGGTTCTTTTTCCTTCAGGCTTTAGATAGCATCTTTTTGCTTAGAGAAGATTTCTTTGATTTTGTGATAGTCTCACAATCTTAGGAATATTTATCCTTCTATTTATCTTTTCTTGATTATAATCTTACTATCAAGGATAAGGAGGATTTGCAATTTTAGGTAAATATAGATTTAATGTGGAAGATGGTGAAAATTCAATTTTAGTGGGTTATTGGAAGAAAAATCACATTGTTTTGAGCACCAAAAAATTCAATGAGAGACTTTAAGCAAAACTGTTTTAATACCTTGTAAAATGATGAGAAATGAAGATTTTAAAAGTGGTTTCATGATTTTTGGAAGCTTGTAGAAAGAGTTATGATTTTAGAAGTTGCAAGTGTCAAAATAGGAATTTTGGTCAAGCAGAGACACTAAATTTTGAGGGACTTTTGAGGTATCAAAAAGTTATGGATTGCTATGAATTTTGGATATATTGTGGACCTTTGAATGAGGAAAATTTCAAGACAAATTTCATATCATTCGGAGTTAAACTGAAAAAGTTATGAATTTTTTAAGTTTAATAGGTTAATCTGGCAAGTAGTTAGAACACTTAAGATTTGGAAAATTAATTGGATGAGTTAACGATTTCAGTAGGCCACGAATTTTATGTATATTATAGTGGACATGCTTAGCTTCACTAGTGAAAAACACTAAACAGATAAATATCACAGTTTATGCAGAATTAACGGATATTTAAATCTAAGCAAGCAATCACCAAAATATGAAAAATCAAACACAAAGATTTTGGTGACGAAGAGGAAATCTTTTAGAAACAGATCTAAAAGTAAAACCTCTCCAGGGCAGCCAAACCCAGGAAATTACTATCAAAAGATTATCCAGAGATTACAAACACTAGGAACACTTACAACCCTTTGCAAGACCTTGGCTCTGTAAGATCGACAAGCCTACAACTCGTCTCCTTGCTCACAATCTTCTTCAACGTGATTCTCCTTTACGACCTTCCGATAGACTTCTCAATTACGCCACAAACAAACTAACAAAGATCCTCTAAGAGGAATAACAAGGCTCATAATAATTTCTCTTTAAGCACAGCCTCACAACTCTGGGTGAAAATTGCACTTCTCTATTTCTATAGAAATGTATTTATAATAGCCTCACAATCCCTAGACCTAGGACACAGGTTTGAAATCATTTAAAACTACAGTTGGATGTCCGGACATGTTAATTGGATGTCCGGACATGGCCTTACGGAGCAAAAATCAAGCATGTTCATGACACATGAATCCTCATTATGAACGGTGAAGATTGGATTCGGATTACTCTATATTAGTGTTTGATCCCGTAAACAGTAACCTCTGTATTTTGGAACCGAATTGAGTCAACAAAAAAACTAACAACTAGAAATTAATTGTTGGATTTATGGGCACCTTTAGGAAATTACATCTTATCTTGACAGCACAAGAGTCGTGTTGTCAAGTTTGGAACAACATTGGTGATTAGTAGGAGACGTTGTGGGATACCTGCTCCACAAGGGGATTAACCTGTCCCACGTTTTCATTAGATGGGCAACACAACAGGATGCTTTTATGACTCTTTCGGATGACACTTGGGCTGCAGGTGTCATATTGCGTGTCCTTTTCTTTCTCTTGAAGACATATGGGCTAAAGTTGTCATGAGGAGGTACTAAAGTGTCATGCACGTAGGACAAGTGTCCCACAACCAGCAGGTACCGACCACTATATAAGAAGATGCTTTTCATCTTTTTTCAACAGCAAGTGAGCGTGAGAAAGAGAGAAGAGAGGAAAGAAAGGGAAAGACAGAGGAGGAAAGGAAGAGAGGAGAAAAGAAGAGAAAAGAAAGAGGAAAAGAAGAAAGGAAGGAGAGAAAGAGGAAAGAAAAATAGGAGGACTTTAAGGTAATATTTTTATCCATTATGATATTTTTAGTATGAAGCTAAATTTATAGAGTTAAATTGGAGCTTTTAGTGTATGCATATTCGAATTGTTATTTGGAGGGATTGGTTATAATTAGAGTAATTATTGTAAACATTTCTAAGCTTTTGATATTGAGAGCAAATTGATAAATTAAATGGCTCAAGAAAAGAGCGATGTTATGGCTAGGTAGACTTCTTAATTATAGTCGGATAATTTTGGATGCTTTATTGAAACCTTAGATGAGTTGATTATTAGAATTTTATGAGGCTATAAATCAAGCATGGTGAGGTTTGATGTTAAGGATAAATAAATTGATGACTAAGGTATTTTTACCTCCGTTGTAGGAATTATGAGTTGGATGCAGAATCAAATTAAGGACATGTGATGCCAGGTAAGGGGACAGAATACCAAAAACCTTAACAGATTTTATAATAAATCTTTGGAAAATGAAAATGTTGGGGATTTTATAAATAATCCACTTACATGATTTTTAAGTGCACTTCCTATTTTTAATACATAGTTTTATTCAATCATATTGCATGATTACAGAAATGTTACATTTTTATAATAAATTGTGCATGGATGCGATTATGAATAAAAGAGCTTATGATATGTTATACAAATGTACAATTACAGAAATATTACATGAATGAAATATAAAGTTATTGATGAGCTTACAGAAATGTTATAGTGCATTCATAAATGTTTAACCCCGAGACACGATTATAGTTTTGGTACCGCATAGGGTAGCAGGGCAAGCACACTGAAGGACGGTTACGAGAAGGTATGTGCTACCGGCCGGGTGGCCTTCACCTAAGGGGAGTTTCCAACCCGATAGTTCTCCCCTGTAAAGACAGGATAAGCATATAGGTCCCTCGGGACACACCAACGTGCGCCACTCACGATAAACGGCAGTGTAGGGTCACAAGGGTAAAACGATCATTATTTTGACAGAAAAGTAAGAAGGAAGTGGTGATTACTCATGCTTTAACCTGTATGGCATGTTTTATAGCATTTGGTATTGTGGCTACTTACTAAGTTGTCGAACTCACCCCTTCTCCTTATACATCTTTTTTTTAGATTGCTCTATAAATTATAATACTCAGGACAAAGGTACTAGAGGGATACTTGGACTTATTGCTTTGAGGACTAGCAAAAGTAGTAGTAGTAGAAATTGTTGGGACTCTATTTCATGGTTTAGACTGCTTGGGACGAGCATAAATTGTGTAACTGTATTTTTATGAGATTATTGTACACTAGCACATTATGTATTTGGGGATAATAGTACTATAGTAATGTTATGTTTCTATGGTGATCTTATGGGAAAATTTTATTTTATTAAGAATATGTTGCAATTCTCCCAGTCACTCTACCTCTAGAACTTGGGGCGTTACAATACGTGGTGTGAAAATCAACAATTGAAGCATGCATTCCCTTCATTGTATCGTATCTCAACAAAGAAGCACAGATGAAGGATAACTTTATATGGAGGGATGGGGCTGTGGAGTGGAATGTCATTTTTGTTTGCTCTATACAAGATTGGGAGATGGATGTAATATCGACTTTCTTTGAACTGCTATGCTCATGTAAGCTCTCACAGGGTAATGTAGATCGGATTTGTTGGTCCCCATCTAAAAAAGGTATATTTGAGGTGAAGATGTTCTATATGGCCTTGTCCAATCCAGCCAACAAGACGTTCCCATGGAAGAGTATTTAGTGAACCAAGGTGCCATCAAGAGTGGCGTTCTTTGGGTGGAATGCGGCACTTGGGAAAATCATGACACATGAAAATTTGTGAAAGAGACGTATTGTAGTAGTGGAGTGGTGCTGTATGTGTAAGAAGAATGGGGAATCCATAGATCATTTATTGCTCCATTGTGAAGTAGCAACTCAACTATGGCATTATCTTCACTTTATTTGGCATTGGGTGGATTATGTTGCAAAAGGTCCTAGATCTGTTTGCTTGTTGGAATAAGGTGGGGGGCAGGGATCTTGTTAAAGTTATTTGGAGGATGGCTCCTTTGTGTGTCATTTGGTGCATATGAAGGGAGAGGAATGCATGACTTTTTAAGGATAAGGAATGCTTAGTGGATGTGGTGAGGAAAAATATGATTTCTGTGGTACACTTGTGAGTGATGGCGCATTACCATGCTGAGATACCGACTATTGAAGAATTATTGAATATGTGTTCTTTGTATATTTCGAAGGAATCTATTATACATATTTTTTCTTTAGGGCTGTGCCCCTCTGCGTGTTTCAATAAAATTCACATTACTTACAAAACAAAAACAATAAATAATTAAAAAAAAAGGATGGTAGCATTTAACTTGGCTCAACTGCAAAATAGCAAATTTCCACTTGCTTTATTTTGTTGAAGATTTGGAGAGTTGTGTCATTGTTGCTATCTCCACATTAACATGTTCAGACAATTTTAAACTTATTATCACTAAATTTTAGACAAAAGTTTTACAATCCCGATTAGAGAGGGAAAATCTTGCAAGTGATTCAAGCAAAAGTTTCAAAATGCTTTAAATGAACTAGCTAATTTACATATGAAGTGTTTAATTACTTGTAAAGTACACCAACAGGTATAGCATGAAACAACATAGAACTATAAAGTAAATTGCAATTGTTTATAGGTTCTTGAAATTAGCGAAATGGATTTTCTACAGCACCATTGATCTGTTGTCCAAGCCAAGCCATGAACTAAAAGATTTGATGTCGAATCAAAGCACCAAGAAGAACAACTGCAAAAGACATAAGGAAAAACTATTGTACATGAGAATGCATTTCAAGTTCCTCACCCTGATTAAACATTGTCCACTCAAGATGCCAGTTTAGCCAAATACATAACCCTTTTAACATTTTAGTCTATGTAGTTATACTATAATGCAATGTTATTTTAAGGCAATTTTGTTCTATTATAATTAATTGCATAATGGATGGTTCAATTTAGAAGGTCTTGAATCTTGTGGCTAATTAGAGGTGCATACCTTGTTCATCACTGAAATTCTACATGGTAGTTTGATCCTCCAAGACTAACCCTTGTAGACGCTTCAATAAGTCCGAGTCACCTAGCTTGTATATTTGATATTGTTCTCCTTTAATTCGATACTTGAGACGGATAGTAGTTACCTTCTTGACTTTCCAATAATCTTCGCCTCCATCAGGTTGTATACGTAACACAAATTCTCTCTGCATTTCATAAAAGTCGATAATCTTTAGGCTTTCAAGGTGCGGGATTCCAGAGGGTACCTCCTTCATTTGTGGGCATGGCCCAATCTCTAGTTGCTCAAGACTAGGCAATGATCCTCTATCTATTTTCACCATCTTTAATTTTTCCATCTCTCTGAGTGTGAGCTTCTTGAGTTTTCTAAAACTGTCTGCCTCAAAATGCAGTTCCTCCCCATCGTACGCATTATTGAGGGAAAGGGTAATTAGATTTGGCAAAGCTTGGACACACAGCAATGGATATTCCTCTAATGATGAGAAAAATAAGATTAGTGTGACCAGATTTTGAAGCTTTGAAATCCAGTTCGGCAACTTCTTCAATTGCCCTCTTAGATAGATATGCTCTAGAAATGGAGGGGGCGAAGAAATTGATTCTAAGTCTATAATCTCATCTTCACTAATTGAGCTTACAATCAAATTGTTAAGGTGGACCATTTTTTGTACGGAGGTACATAGGGCCCTCCCACATTCTGCAGTCATATTTGAAATAGCCAACAACCTCAACTGACTCAACTTTCCAAGCTCTTCAAATAAACCAACCCCATGATGATTTGCCTCAATAAGTGCTAGTTCCTGCAATTCGTTTAAACATCCAACCCCTTCATGTACTTTTACTCCTCGCACTGAATAAAGGCTACTTTTAATTTCGACGTCATGAGAAAAAGCAATAAGCCGTCTTAGCTTATAAAGTGTAAATATCTCAATTGGAAGCTCATGCAACTCCACTTCCCACAACATTTAGTGTCAAATTATAGCCTACCCACTGAGCGTGGAAGTCTCTTCACTTTTGTTCTCCTCAAACTTAAGTACTTCAAATGGAATAAAGTACCCACTTCTTGAGGAAGATAATCAATAGGAGCATCTTCAAAATCTAACACTTTCAAAAGCTTGAACTTTTGAACAATTTAACATGAAAGAATTGGCATTTCATTAATGTTGAGAAAAAATAGAACTAACTCGAGAGTACTCACTTGTCTCAAAAATATTTTCTCTAGCATCTGGATTGATGATAGGCACCGACTTTTTCTACCATGAAAATTGTGTCGGCTTCAGAACTTGAGAAATTCAACTCTAGCCTTGATAGGATGATTTCATGTAGCAAATCATGGATTCTCAGATTTTTGAATCTCATAATCAAGCTTCCCAAATGAAACTTGAACCAAGTTTCGTGGATGAGCTCCATTCAAGTATTCTTCCACGTCTTCTAATGGTTTTCCTTCTTTTCTTTTATAAAGCCCTCACTACCCATAGTTGAAGTAATTTTGGACCAACCATTGAGTAGTCCTCTGGAAAATTGCCAAAATACAAGTAGCAAGACTTTAGGTAGCGGAAGATCATGATAACTAAGAGGAATTTTGTTACACTTGAAGGTGAGGATTACATTCTAGCTCGAATTGAGGCTATCATGCAACTTTTTCCATTCTAATGGCACCTTTTCCTTTGTTGACAAAAGACCACCTATGGCAACAATTGCAAGTGGCAGGCCTTCACATTTTTTAACAATGTCCATCGACAGTTTCACCAACTCTTTGGGACAACACCTTTGAAACTTGGAATGGAATGCCTTTCTACAAAACAATTCCCAAGCCTTGTCTTGAGGTAAAGGTTGTAGCTTGTGGACATGATCGAAATAAAGACTTAAGAAACACCAATAAGATCATTGCGTGTTGTGATAATAATCCTGCTTCTCTGTCATTGCATGGTAAAGCATGTTTCACAATTTCCCAAAACTCCGTTTTCCAAACATCATCAAAACCACAACATACCTCTTTTATTTGTAAATATTTCCTCAACTGGGTAATTAGTGTGATCTCGTCCATCATGTCTATTTGCCCTGGAACCATTTCTTTTTCACAATAGACTTCCTTTGTCATGGACATTAGTAGCTTCTGGATGTTGTATGATTGAGATACAGTGATCCAAACACAATAGTCAAAATATCCTTTCACTAATTCATTCTCATATACTTTTTTAGCAAGAGTAGTCTTACCAATTCCGCCCATGCCTACAATTGAAAACACTAAGCGTTTAGATTCTCCTCCCACCAACCAGCTTACGAGCTCATCCCTCGCAGACTCAATGCCTAGAATTTCATCTTCCCCAATGAAAAGTGAACCCACTCTAGGGTCATGCCATGTAACATTGGCTTCACAGCTACTTGATCCTTGCTCTACGAAACGAAAACCATATCTTTCACTTCTTTCTTTGATTTCACGGAGTGATATTTTGATATCTTGAATCTTGGTAGATATGTCATGACGTGGTTTTAGTTTTTTGAATTTGTGGCCAATTTTATGGAGAAAACCAATAAGACTTTGCTGATGACGATATTGTGCCATATGAAGAACATATTCATCTATTACGTCTTCTATATGATAGGCTACTTCTCTCACTTGTTTCACCCATGTTTTGACGCCATCTTGGAGGTCTCCTTTATCTGCATCTTTGAGGAAACATTGAATGCTCTCAAGTTCATCTCTAATGTCCACAACATCTCGGTGGACACCCCTTAGCAATTTTGATTCATGAGCGATCAACTGAACCAGCTTATTGATGACAACAGTCACAACGGTTTCTGTCATGGTGTCCTTTTAGATTTTCACCTAGTGAATGATATTGTCACAGTTAGAAAAGAATTTGGGTGTTGTGACCATCCCAAGCACATAAGGGACATGACACTTACTAAGAACTTTTTTTTTTTTTGAGAAATCAAAATATCATTAAAAATGAAATACTCAAATAACAAGAATACAGAGAACACAAGCTAAATGAGTAAAAAAATCGGAAAACTAAGCAAATTGAGAAAGACAAATGGAAATGTTCCAAAGGTAAAGAGTACTTATAAACTACAAACTCCAACTAATACAACGACATACTTATTGGAACCTCTACATCTAACCCAACTCCAACAGAACTTCTTAATAATAATAATAATAAGAAATAAAAACAAAAATGCCGTGGAAGAAGCATAGATAATAGGGTTGGGAAATGCAAGTTCAAGCTAAATAATATATCAAATTCAAAACCCCTATGAGCCAATCAAATTCCCCACAAAGAAATATTTTGACTATGAATTTATCCAAGGTCACATGATATATAGAGTAAACACCATTATAACCATTATGGCTGCATTGAACTTTGACAAATTCCAGAAGAATTGGTGAGATGGCTGCTGTTTTAATTTGTTAGCCCAAACGATGGAGAGAATTGAACCAGGATACATGCAAACAATTTAATGTTTGCCAACTCTAGAGGGTAACTTTGAAGAATAGTATGCTGTATTTTTCTGAACAACCTCCACTTTTCCTTTGAACAACCAAAAGTCTAGTCCATTTTTCAGTTGAGCGCCAAACAAGGAAAATGGGGTTGGCTGAAGGTCAAGTTTCTGTTTGGTTTGTGCTATGAGGTGGTAGAGACGCGAAAGACTAGGAAATAACTTCTATAAAAACTATCACAAACTAAGTTCTTTGTACCTTCTAATAAAAGAATGACATCTCAGCGTGAAACAAAAAAAAAAAAAAAACTTAAATTTGTAAATCACATCTTAAACAAAAGCGAACATCTCACTCAAGCAAATAGTTTAAAAATTGTAACTCTTTCATTCAATTGATATTTTCGGGAGTACATTACAGCTTATAGAGCCTTTTTTTTTTTTTTTTTTTTTTTGAGGAAGCTTATTGAGCAATATTATTTCTTTGTCAACTTTTCTTATTCCCAAACAAGAAAGAGAACGAGATTACTTTTTTTAATTTCTATGGATGAGCTAGTACAATAAAAATAATTTTTAAAAGAAATTAAATTGTGTTGTGCAAATTAAATTATACATAAAAAGAATTAAATGTAACTCAACACAAAATATAGCATATGTTGAAATTAAATGTCTCATAACAAATATGAATTTTGCAAGTTGTTTGATAAAACATTAAGGCCAAAAAGCAAGAAAGAATAATGTAAAATAAAATTATTTAATTAACTATTTAAACATAAAAATAAAAATAAAAAAGGGTGATACCTTATTGTTTGTTGCTTTAGACTTCAAAATCTATTGAGCCAGCTCCCATCATATGCAGAAGCAAGCCCATGATATTTGAGCAAAATAGCAACAATAATATTTCCAAGCCTTCTTCTTAGCTTCCGTCAAGAGTAGGCATTCAAATAGAAGAAATAATCTTACAGCGGATTCTGCAATAAGCATCAGAAACATCAAAAACTCTTACTTCATTTACTTCTACAAAGCCCAAAGAAGCATCAAGAACATCCACAATCTAAATCTTCCCCTCTCAAGCAAACCCATTGAAAACAAGAACACCTACAAACCAAAAGCAAAAACCCCATATAAAAATCCAATCTTTAAAGCAAAAGAAAAGAATTCCCAAAAAGAGGAGTCATGTTCAACACACCCAAAAAAAAAAAAAAAAAAATCTATTCTTAAAAAAAAATAATGCAGAAACTAGGGGAATTTGAAGCTTTTACCCTGAATTACTTTGGGTATGGCTGCATTGAGTTTGACAAATGGCTGGCTGCTGTTTTTAACTTGTGTGGTTGCCCAAATGATGGAGAAATTAGCTTCAGTTTCAGTTAAAAGTATGGAAAAGTTAAGAGACATAAAAAACAGGGGGTCTTGGCTTTACACAACTATATATATAGTCAGGTGTGATGCTATCTTAACTCACAGATAAGAGTATTGTTATATAAGCTTTTGATTTACTGGCCTACTAGTAGTGGCTCATGCGTATGATGCCTTAGAGAGCGGGTTGGAGAAATTTTTGTCCACTCAATAAATTTTTGTCCAATTAAGGAATTCTCCTTGGAAATTAAACTCATTCCCACTTGACCATTTTATATTTCTTGCTCTTGACTAATGAGCACACAAGTCAATTGAACCAAAATACACGCAACTAATGTATGCAACTCTTTTGAGATTTTTTAAAGGTTAAAATTTAATATATGCTTTGTTTAATTCTTACACACAAAGCAGGGGGTCTTGGCTTTACACAACTATAGGGTGGTGGGATGCTATCTTAACCCACAGATAAGAGTATTATTATAGAGGCTTCTGATTTACTGGCCTCCTAGTGGCTCATGCAACTAGTTTCATTTTTCCATATTGGTATGATGCCTTAGAGAGTGCGTTGGAGAAATTTAGTCCACTCAGGAAATTTCTGTCCAATTAAGGAATTCTCCTTGGAAATTAAACTCATTCCCACTTGACCATTTCTTGCTCTTGACTATTCAGCACACAAGTCAATTGAACCGGAATTTAATCTTTTGAGATTTTTTAGAGGGTAAAATTTAATCTATGCTTTGATTAATTCTTAGAATATCACCATCCGAATCAATTTTCAAATCTGTAGCATATTTTGGTGAATCATGTCTTTGGTTGATACCAGCACATCACAACTTTCTCAACTGAAAAGTGATTTTTTAGTTTTTTCATCTCTGCTACAAGTGCATTCTCAAAAACAATCTCCTTCGATGCCTTCAATGCCTATACCATCCGTGACAATATTTCTTCTCTATGCTTGAAAATTCTTTCACCATCGGTGATGTTGGATAGCTCACCCGAGCCTCTCCCGGGTGAAACTCCTCTCTACCGACTGGCCCAACTACCGAGCATGATCAATACCCGGGACTGCATTTTCGTAGGAAACTTCAAACTTCCAAGCTTTCAAGGATATTAAATGCTAATGGTTGACAAGTGGAAGCTTAACTAAACTATTGACAAATGGGAAGACGTGCACCTATAAAAGTTGCGGAGGAAGATTAAATTAATAGGGAATATTGCATGGGTCATAAATACCCATGCGTGCTTGTCAAAGGACTAGGCCCTCTTTTTCTTGTTTTTTTTTTTTTTCTAGAGTAGATTATTTTATTAACCCATCATTTCTTGTCTAGGATAGTTTATCTAATTGCCCATCTTTTTCTTTATAGCTAGGTTACTTTGTCAAATGTTTATGGTTGGGGGTTAAGTGTTTTTAATTGTCTAGGTGGAAGTACAATATTGTAATTGTTTTCATTTTCCTATAAGTAGGTGTAAGCTTGTATTCAAAAAGACAACAACCAGTCTTGAAATATTATCAGAACTTTGAGATTTTTCTCAATCATCTCTGAGGAGATTTATCTTTAACCTGTGGGTTGTGTTTTTATTTTTCTTTGGTTAAAAGACAAAAAAGCTCTTAATCTTTTGTTATCAAGTCTTTCGCTATGTCAATCGGTCAATGATTTGCTCTAAAAAAAAGCAAATAAAAAACAAAAGATAAGTCGAAAATTTAAGATCGTTACTCTTAAGGTTCTGTGTAAACAAACCTTTAGAATGACTAAAGGAAATCGAAACGAAAAGAAAAAAAAAAAAAAAAAAAAAACTTCACCCTGTAGATCACTACCGAAAGGATATATATATATATATAGAAAGAAGACGAACAAGAATTGTTGTATAGCCTAAACATCAAAAGTCTCATTACTATATTATTCAAAAAAAAGGTTGGGAGAGGTTTCTTCCTTCCTTCCTCTTATAATGATTCCCTGGTTGCAAAGATTTTAAAGCATATACATCCAGCTCAACAAATATTTAGCTGAAAAACATATTTTTCTATTTTAACTATCAACTTTTTTTAAATGACCTACATTTTAACTATTTATTTTCACTTTTCTATTTTAAATATTATTTATTTATGTACTTTTCCTATTCCCAAGGAAGAGAAAGAGCAAGATTATTTTTATTCTTAATATAAATAAGGATTTGTTGAGCTATAGTAGCAAATTAGCAGCTCAACAAATCCTTAATCATTTCTATTAGAATATATTCATAATATATTTTGAATATATTTTGATATTCACCATAATTGCTTATTTGATCTTATTTCCATGTATATATGTTGATATTATTCTGTAATATTATACATTAATAGTGTGATTGTACTTTTAGTTTATTTAGCCTTATTCAACTATAAATAGGCCCATTTGTATACGGTTCAAAACACACAGAAATAAAGTATTCAATTTATCCCTATATTCTTTAGTTAGTTTAACATGATATCAGAACCAAGTTTTGGCCTTATCTAGAGAAATAGGAAGTCGATACGATTCAAAGGCTTTTTCGATCTTGTTTTGGTATAACTCTTATACCAACGAGCTCAAAAAGACTTGATCTACCCTGTGGTGTTCTCAGATCATTGTTTCAAAGTTCAGTTTTGTGTCTAGCGCTCACACTCCATCGCCAACCACCACGCACCGCCCCAGTCAGCTGTTTTTAGAAAAATACTAATAGATCTCAAATCAGAGGCTGCTGATCTACCGATCTGTGGAAAGTACGTGTCACCAGGGTCCTCCATGCCCCCTCATGCACTGCCACAAGTTTCTATGGTATTTTTGACACTGCCACGGTCTACCATGTTCCCCCACACACCTTGACTAACTACCGAAGTTTTGTGAAGAGTTTGCCGCCACCAAGCGCCGACAACTAGTCGCCACGCGCTTCCACGTGCCGCCCTATGCTTGTAAGTCCTTTTGAGCTCATACTTTTACAATAGACTCTGCCACACTAAATTATTCCTTCCAAACCAAGCTCACAGCCTTATAGTGTACTCTACCACACTGAATTTAAGCCCTTTAAAACAAGCTCTTTACCCTTTATCATACAGTTAACCCCACCAGATCCTAACCCTTAAAACCAAACCCATATTTCCTACCATACACTCGGTCACACCAGATTCCACCATTTAGCTAGGCTCACAGAACCTATCCTACACTTAGCCACACCGGATTATATCTCGAAAAAAAAAATGGCCTTAACTATGTCCACTCTCCCGCATACCAAAGATGTCACCCAACCTATCCCCATCATTCTTGATGGCTCCAATTACCCCGCTTGGTCTCAAAATATGAGTAGGTGGCTCAAATGACATTGTCTTTGGGAGTATGTTTTTGGTGAAGAACCTCAACTTGTTGCTGGAATAGCAAAGACAGCTGCAGCTTTTTCTACTCGCCTCCAAACATGGAAAAGTATCCATTACAGGATTATCTCTTGGTTTTCCAACACTTGTGTCATCTCCATCATCATGACTTTTGGCAATTTTGACAACGCCAAAGATGTTTAGGACATGTTAGCTCAATGCTACAACACTACTGATCTTGCTCAACGGTTTCAGATTGTAACCAAGCTTCATCGCATGCACCAGGAACCAGGTCAAAGAATTACTGATTTTTATTCTTAGATGACTCATCTTTGGAATCATTAGCATTATGTGAGCCAAAGTGGAGGGATAAGGATGATGCCTCTGATTACATTGCTTTTCGTGATAGCCTACGCTTGGCTGAGTTTCTCATAGCAATTTAGGATGAGTTTGAGAATACTCGGGCTTCTCTTCTTCACCGCTCACCGCTGCCATCTTTGGAGAGTGCTCTTAGTGAACTCGTTTCAAAAGAGACCCGATTCTTTACTATAAAGCTACACAACTCAAAGATGGTCATGGCTACTGCATCACGCAATACGCATGTAATACCATGAAATTTATACCTTGAATAAATGTGATCTTAAATCAAGGATAAGGAGGATTTGCAATAGATTTAATGCGAAAGATGATGGAAATTGCTAGTTAGAAATTTAGTGGGTTATTGAAAGAAAAGTCACATTGTTTTGAACTATAAGAATTCAGTGAGTGACCTTAAATAAAACTATTTTAAAACCTTGTATAATGATGATAAATAAAGATTTTAAAAGTGGTTTCATGATTTTTGGATATTTGTAGAAGAAGTTATGATCTTTAGAAGATACAAGTGTCAAAACAGGATTTTTAGTCAAGCAAGGGCACTGAATTTCGAGGGACTTTTGAGGTATCAAAAAGTTATGGGTTGCTATGATTTTTGGATATGTTGTGAACCTTTGAATGAGAAAAATTTGAAGCAAATTTTGTGTCATTTGGAGTTAAACTAAAATTTTTTTTATTTTTCAAAGTTTAATAGGTCAAGCTGTTGAGTAGTTGAAGCACTTGAGATTTGGGGAATTAATTGAATGAGTTAATGATTTCATTAGGCCACAAATTTTGGATATATTGTAGTAAACATTTTTAGGTTCATAAGGGGTTAATTGTGAATTTTATGTACATTTAGGTAAATAAAAACTCATCTTCTAACTTGATAGCACATGTGTTGTGCTGTCAAGCTATGAGAGACCTGGGTAGCTTTTTGGCCACAGCAAGGTACGTGGCCAGTTAGGTGTTATGCAGCATGAAGACATGCTTTTCTTGGTTGACACTTGTAGGTGTCGTACAGCATGATTCTCTCTTTTTCTCATGGACACATGGGCCAAAGGTGTCATTTACTTATAACCCACTAGACAGTACTTGTATGGTTGGAGTTTAATGCAAGTGCGGAAAAGTGTCCCACAGGTACTAATAAGTATAAAAGGGAACCAATTTTCCCTATTTGTTCACAGCTCAAGTGAACGTGAGATGAGGGTGAGAACTGGAAGAAGAGAGAAGAGAAAGGAGGAAAAAAAAGAGAAAGGAAAGGGAGGAAGAGGAAAGAAAAATATGAGAACTCTAAGATAATTTATTTTATATATCCTTTATGGTATTTTTAGTATGGAGCTAAATTTCTATAATTAAATTGTGGCTTTTAGTGTATGAATACTTGAATTGCTATTTGGAGGGATTAGTTTTAATTAGAGTGATTGTTGTAAATGTTTCTAAGCTTTTGATATTGGGAGTAAGTTGTTATATTAAATGGCTTAGGAAGAGAGCAATTTTATGGCTAGGTAGACTTCTTAAGCCGTTAATTATAGTTGGATGATTTTGGATGCTTTATTAAGGCCTTAGTTGAGTTGATTATTAGAATTTTATTGGAGACATATAAATCAAGCATGGTGAGGTTTGATATCACTATAAATGTTTTTTGGCTAAGGATAAACGAATTGATGACTAAGATAATTTTTACCTCTGTTGTAGGAATTATGAGTTCGACGCAGAATCAAATTAAGTGTATGTAATGCCAAGTAAGGGGACACAACACCAAAGGTTGTATGAATTATGAGTTCGACGCAGAATCAAATTAAGGGCATGCAATGCCAGGTAAGGGGACACAATACCAAAAACCCCAACATATTTTATTAGGGGAAACTATCTTTTGCCCCTATGAACTACAATGCCTTGACACTTTTCTCCCATGAATTGCCAACTGTGCTACTTTGCCCCTATGAACTACCATTTTGTGTCCAAAAACCCCTTCTATTAGTCAAAGCTGTTAACTCAAACGGTCAAAGTGACAATACGTTGCAGTTTATGGTAGCAAAGTGACAATGCGTTGTAATTCATAGGGGCAAAGTGATGCAAAGTGACTGGTTGACCATTTGAGTTAAGGGCTTTGACTGATGGAAGGGGTTTTTGCACATAAAATGGTAGTTCATGGGGGCAAAGTAGCATAGTTAGTAGTTTATGGGAGGAAAGTGCCAACACGTTGTAGGTAATGGGGGAAAAAGGTAATTTTTCCAATTTTATTATAAATCTTTTGGAAAAATGCTGGGGATTTTATAAAAAATCCACTTACATGATTTTCAATTGCACTTTCATTCATATTTTTAATGCAAAGTTTTACTCAATCATATTGCATAGTTTAAGAATTTTACGTATTACAATTACCTCAATTTTATGAGTTATGCATGAAAGCAATTATGAATGAAAGAGCTCATAAAGGTTTCAAGATATGTTATACAAATATAGATGTGCTTACAAGATTATATGAAATGTTATATGTTCATTCATGAATAATAAATGTTTAACCCCGAGGCACTGAAGCAACAATCGGTCGAAATGTAAGGATAGCATGGCAAACACATCAAAGGACGGTTATGAGAAGGTGTGTGCTACCAGCCAGGTGGCCTCCATCAAGGGGGAGTTTCCAACCTAGTAGCTCTCCCCTGTGATGACAGGATGAGTTGATACATGTTATATATGCATTCATGAATAATAAATGTTTAACCCTGTAGCACTGAAGCAACAATCGGTCGGATTGCAAGGATAGCATGGCAAACACATCGAACGACGGTTACGAGAAGGTGTGTGCTATCGGCCAGGTGGCCTCCACCAAGGGGGAGTTTCCAACCTAGTAGCTCTCCCCTGTGACGGTAGGATGAGCCAATGGGTCCTACAAGATAAGCCAAACATGTGCTCACGGTAAACTTATGGCGATGGGTCAAAAGGGTAAAACAACTAAGAAAAGTAAAAAATGAAGTGCTGCTTACTCATTTTGCAACTATTATGCTTTATTCTGCATAAATTATTGTAGTGCATGATAGAGATTATGGCATTAAAAATCTGCATAGCATATTTTATAGCATTTGGTGTTGTGGTTACTTATTGAGTTGTCGGACTCACCCATTCTCCCTATACATCTTTTTCAGATTGCTCTATGTATTAGTACTGAGGACAAGGGTACCGGTGGGATACTTGGACTTATTGCTTTGTAGACTAGCAGAAATAGTAGCAGTAGAAGTATTTGAGATTTCATTTTAGACCATTTAGGACAAACATAGACTGTGTAACTGTACTGCTTAAGAGATTTTTGAATACTAGCACATTATATATTTGGGATAATAGTACTCTAGTAATGTTATGTTTTTATGGTGATCTTATGAGAATTTATTTTATTTTATTTTACTAAGAATATGCTACAATTTCTCTCAATCGCTTTAACTCTAGAACTTGGGATGCTTCAATGTGTGCACCTAATTCTATTCATGTCGGATCTTCCTCGTTTAATCGGAATACCCAGTGCCATTACTGTCAAAAATTTGGCCATGGGTATAGTGAATGCAGAAAAAGGCTTTCTCGTGGGAATCACCGAACTCCTAGTCATAAGGCTGTAATTGTCACTCATACTGATACATCAGTTATGTTTTATACTGATGCTGCACTTGCACCCCAACCCAGTACTCCTTCTCCTGCAGAAATCGAGGCTTTTATTCATTAGGTTTTATCTAAGTCCACTCTTAATACCGTCATGTCCACCACACCAGGTAATTGCTCTCAGTACATTGATTTTGCTTGCTGTAATCACATGACACCAAACTCGTCCATATTTTCAACAAAATCTATTTTTACCTAGGCCTACCACCATTTACACTGCTAATGGTTCCCATCTTGATGTTAGTCACATTGAATCTATTTCTACTCATCAACTATCTATGTTTGATACATAATTAATGCCTAATCTCTCATTGAATCTTTTATATGTTGGTTAACTTTGAGAACTTGGCTTAGAATTACATTTTTCTAAACAAGTATCGTGCTCTTGCTGACACCACCTCTGAGCTCCTCTGACTTTGTTGGCTTCTCCATGATATGGGTGTTTCTCAGACCTCCAGTTCTCCTATCTTTTGTGACAATTGAAGTACAATTCAGATTGTGCATAATGATGTATTTCATGAACTGTGACGACCCCGATAGGCAAATCAATTAACTTGTAATTGATCCCACGACTCTCCATCCCAATCATGTCCTTCATAGAACAAGACCTCAGGAAATTCACCTTCCTCGTTGTAATGAGAAAATAGCAGCAGAAGACTTTACTAAAACTATGGGAACAAGAGATAGTAATGAAACATCACACACCATACACTAGAGGAAAACATAAAAACATCAATGGCATCACGTAGATAATCACCAAATGTACTGGTTGTCAGACCATCATCAAGTAACAGTACAGACCCAAATAAAAATATAACATCATTGTCTCAAAAGATCAACAGATTACAGCCTAAACTTAAGCTTAAGAAGAGTTAATAAGATCAAAATCTCTATCATGTCATCACGAGCAGTGCCTCCATCCTCCCACATAGTCCTAAGCCAAACAGAATCCATATCCTCAAAGATCACTTGTATCAGGTCCTAAGCAATCACCCAAGTAAGCTCCGACAGCATCTTTGTCTAGTGTAGCTAAACCACACAATTATTCGTAATAATGGGGGAAAGACATAAATAAAAGGGCAAGTTTAAGACTTAGTGATTTTTAACGCAGATAATACCCATGCAGATTTATTAATGAACTCAGATGTTTATAATAAGAAAATGGCAATTCCATCATAACAGCTTATGTTATGAGTGATATATATATAGTATATGTATATGATGTAAATAATAGTCATGGTTCAGTAGTATAGTCTACCCGAAATATTACCCCTTCTAAGCAGGGTTGGCGTTGTCCAGAGGGACCTATAGTGCAATATCGGTGCCCTAGCCATTGCACAACATACCATACGTAATACTAGCACGATGCAATCAATGAACCTAACCTTTGCTAATGACATCTGTCCTATAGTGACTAGGCCATTGGGAATGGCTACATTTTGGTCACGAAACCAATGGATCTAAAGCCCTCATATAAAACACATTTGACCATAAAGCTAACAAGTATAATAAACCAATGGCCATTACTACCGCACGTACCAGTGTACCATATCATACGATGCAGATTATCTTATTTGTATTTTACATGCATGTATCTTTTACAAGTCCCACTTTATTAGCATATTCAACATAACATTTTTCCAAAATGCCAGAGTTCATGTGCAACAAGTATTCAATGAGAGTTGTAAAATATGCATGTTTTTCTTGGTATACAAAATAGACGTGCAGTACATGGAAAAAGTAACATTAAGCATTATGTGAGTTAAAACTCACTTGGGTCGAAAAGTATCTTCGAGTACTCTGACCGATCTAGGTTCTCCAAATCTGTGGAAAACCTTATATCAGCCCTATTTCTACCAAAACAACTTTAAGGCAAGGAAAACAGAAGCTATGAAACAGTTGGTGAAAATAGGGTTTCCCTGTCACACTTTGGCCGTACGTCCAGCTCGTGGTCGTATGTCCACCGTGTCATGACGAGCCATACGTTTGGTCATGAGACTGTATGTCCATTTTTGACGTTTTTCAGGGAGAACTTCATTTTCTCTCCACTATCTGCCAATCCGACTCTTAAGGCTATCACATACTTCCTAAGGCCTCCTAACTCAGATTGAAACCTCTATGCAAAGCAAAAACACTAAGCTTAACAAAATGCTAGCCTAGGCAAGATTTAAGGCATAACTAAGCTAACACTACAACTAGCTATAACAAATTAGAAATCGAGCAGCATAACGACGTATTAAAAAGCTAAGGAGTCAAACATTACCTCCTTGAAGCAAAACTGCAAGAGTTTTTCCTCACGAAAGCTTTGAAACACACAAACACCACACATATGCTCACAAAATACTCACAAACACACACTGGCAGCCTGGGGGCGTCTGAAAACCGTGTGAAAACGAAGGGGGTAGGGGCTATTTGTAAGAGAGGGTTGCCACCAACTCCTAGAAAAGTAGCGGATGTCCGGCCCTAAAGAGCGTACATTTGGTGGTTCTTGCCCAGCAGTCTAAAGGCTGCCTCGTACATCTAGGTATTAACCATGGAGTATTTCAAAAAGTAGCGTACGTCCGGTGGTCCCACGTA
This sequence comes from Carpinus viminea, assembly GCA_013348765.1. NCBI lineage: Eukaryota > Viridiplantae > Streptophyta > Magnoliopsida > Fagales > Betulaceae > Carpinus > Carpinus viminea. The sequence continues at coordinate 38,435,962 of CP054667.1, read as the reverse complement.
CATCCGCTGTACAATTTGCAGAGCATACGTCCGATGGTCCCCATGTACATCCGCACTAAAAACAACAGCGTATGTCTGCCTGACCTAGCGTATGTCCGCACTATAGTCCAGATTACCCCTTAACTGGTTTTAGTGACCCAAAGCCCAAATTCATCCCCAACTAAGCTACTTATGCTTAGTTAATTTTTTGGGTCACTACATGAACGTACTAAACACATTGAGATCAACTGTCATTTTGTGCGCCATCATCTTTTGCGTGGAACTCTCCATCTCTATCCTATTGCTTCTGCTGATTAGTTGGCCGATGTGTTCACCAAAGCACATCCACCTGGACGTTTTTGTGATCTTATTTCTAAACTCAAGTTGGCATCTACATCACCACCTTGAGTTTGAGGGGGATGTTAGTATATATTCTAAATATATTTTGATATTCACCATAATTGTTGATTTGATCTTATTTCCCTGTATATATGTTGATATTATTCTGTAATATTATACATTAATTGTGTGATTGTATTTCCTAGTTTATTTGGCCTTATTCAACTATAAATAGGCTCATTTGTATACAGTTTAAAACACACAGAAATAAAGTATTCAGTTTATCCCTATATTCTCTAGTTATTTTAACAATTTCATTGAGCCAGATGTGAAATTTTTTCTTTCTACATGGCTAGTTAAATTTGCCAGAAAGCCAATTATGTGAATGCTCCATGTGTTACACTGTATTTTTCTAGTCTATCATATTCTTCAAAAGTCACTTGAACTAGGATACATGCAACAGATTTGAGATTTGGAAGAGGGTAGAGTGAATGCTAAACTGTATTTTTTTGGTCTATCATATTCTTCAACAACAAATAAGCAATACAGTCCTCCTCTTTTCTTTCGACCAACTAAAAGTCTGGTCCAATATTATTCAGTTGACAGGCAAACAAGATAAAAATGGTCGGCTAAGTAATGAGGTCAAGCTTCCGTTTGGTTTGGGCTTTGTTGTGGCAGAGACAACGTGAGTCAAAAGCCATCGTATAACCACGCGTTCTTTCCACTACTGATCATAGAGGAGACGGTGATCTTGACGTATGTGCCTAAGTAACGTGGTTCCAAGATCGTTGAAGATTTGGAGAGTTGGCCAGTGGCTGCTGCTTTGTCCATGGCATGGCATGGTGGACGTAATTGATGCTTTAGTGTTAGAGTTCACGTCATGAACATCTAAAAATATGATAAACTTTAATTTAATTTCTTGAATGATGGATTTACTTGTCTGACTTTTCCTATGATGGTTTTGAATGCAGTATAGAAGCAAATATTCTAAGTTTAACAATGTAGGTAAAGTATTTTATGATGGAGGCAACATTAAAATTTGGAGTAAAAGCGATGTAGGTAAGATATTTTCATATGCAATATGCATTGGAATTTAAAGGATCTACTTGCCTTCACTTTTCCTATGATGGTAAGATGACTACTGTTTTTAACTTGTGTGGTAGCCCAAATGATGGAAAAATTAGTTTCAATTTCAGTTAAAAAAGTATGGAAAGGTTACAGACAAAAAAGGGGGAGTCTTGGCTTTACATAACTATATGGTGACGCCGTGGTCTGATGCTATCTTAACCACATATAAGACTATCATCATATAGGCTTTTGATTTGTTTTTCTATTGACTCTAACTAGTTTTCTTTTCCATATTCGTATTATGCTTTAGAGAGTATGTTGGAGGAGGAAATTTCTGTCTAATAAGTAATTCTCATTGGAAACTCATTCCCTTTTGACCATTATTTCTTAATACCTACTACTTTAGGGACTGTTTGGAATTGTGTTTGAAGGGTATTAAATAGCTTTTAACACTCAAAAAGTCTGTTTGAAGAAAAAAAAATATTTGTTTAGTAAAAAAATTAAAAACACTTTTAAGAGTCCAAAAAACCTAAAAATTGCAAAAAATGGGATTGTGTTTGAAGGGTATAAAAATGCTTTCAATACTCAAAAACTCTGTTTGAAGAAAAAAATATTTGTTTAGTAAAAAAATTAAAAGCACTTTTAAGAGTTCAAAAAACCTAAAAATAGCCAAAAAAAAAAAAAAAAAAACACTTTTGGCAAAAGTTTAAAAAATGAAACTTTTGCCCAAAAGCTCTGTTTCTCTCTCTCTCTCTCTCTCTCCTTTTTTTTTATTATTATTTTTTTTTACTTCAAGCTTTATTTCTCAAACACAATCCTAAAACTCTTAGGCCTTGTTTGTTAAACAACATCCCATTCCATCATATTCCCCTACATTCCACTACACTATTCACTTCATTTTTTCCAAAAAAAAAATTAAATCATTCACTTTTTATATCACATCATTTACAATTCAAATAAAAAAATCACTACAAAACAAATTTTTCCACTTTTCAATACTACTTTTTCATTTTTCCATATCAATCATTTATTTTTATTTTTTTTTAATATGTGAACGGTGCATTGTTGAGAAACTTGGGAAAATGTGTTGGTGTTTAACAAATTGACTATTAGACTAATTAGCTCACAAGAAAATTGAACCGCAAGCAATTAATATTTGCAATTCGTTTGAGATTTGGAAGATTTGTACTATGTATTTTTCCACACCTTTTATAAAATAACTTCTATAAATATAGTCAAAGACTAAGTTCTTTGTACCTTCCAATAAAAGAATGCCATCTCAACATGGAACACAAAAAAAAGGGAAAAAAATAAATCAAAAATAGCTCAAGCATAGAAATCTCATCTTGAACAAAAGCAAGCATCTCACTCAAGCACATGGTTTAAAAATTATAACTCTTCATTCAATTGATATTTGTTTACAGCTTATACAGCTATCTGCTTATTCATAAAGAAGCATAAATACTCCTAATACTACTAACAAATGATGAAGGTGGAATAATTAGATGGTAGATAATTGTAAATTTGTAGGCCTTGCAGAATCATAGAAGCAATGAACTACAATGTGGTCATAGCATGTACTTTGTCATATTCATGCATCACTCACATTTGCAAACGCTCCAACAAGTCTGACTCACCTAGCTTGTATATTTAATATCGTTCCCCTTTAATCCTATAGCCGAAACGAATAGTAATTACGTTCTTGACTTTCCAATAATCTTGGCCTCTATTTGGCTGTAAATGTAGTACAAAGTCTCTTTGCATTTCATCGAAGTTGATAACCTTTAAGCTTTTCAAATGCTAGATTCTAGAGGGTACCTCCTTCATTTGTGGGCATGGCCCAATCTCTAGTTGCTCAAAAATGGGCAGTGATCCTCTACCTATTTCTACCATCTTTAATCTGTTCAACTTTTTCAATGTGAGCTTTTTAAGCTTTTGAAAACCGCCTTCCTCAAAATGCAGTCGTTCACCATCATAGCCTTGACGAAGGGTAAGATTAATTAAAGGGAAAAATATAAAAAGCCCCCAAACTACCGGCCGTTTACAATTTAGCCCCTTGAAGTTCTAAAAGTGATAAAGTAGCCCCCCAAACTACCAAAAAGTTACATTTTAGCCACTCTATTAGTCAACACCGTCAAATTGGATGGAAAATGTAAAACGTCATTTTTTGAGGTTAAGTTACTAAAATGCCCTTTTAAAAAAAAAATCAATTTAAAAAATGCCCCCCCAAAAATGACGTCGCTTTGAAAAAAAAGAAGGAAAATATAAAAAGCCCCCAAACTACCAAATTTACAATATAGCCCCCCAATGTTTGAAAAGTAATAAAGTAGTCCCCCAAACTATCAAAATGAAAACAAAAATGCCACTTATTTTTTTATATTCCTATAATACCCCTATTCTTTTAATAAATAAAATAAAAAAAATAATTGTAAAAAAAACCCAACAAAAAAAATCAACGGGTGAATATTTATTTAATCCAAAAAGCTTCTTTTTTTTTTTTTTTTTTTGGGTATTTATTAGCCCATTGGTTTTTTTGTATTTTTTAAAAATTGTTAAGTTGTTTTTTTTTTACAATTATTTAACGGGATCACGAGTCAGCAATGTTGCGGGTTTGGGCTTCGGCTGTGGAGTGCGGATTGGTGAAGCTGGTGGAACTGTGGATATGGACTCCGGCCGTGGAGTGCGGATCAGCAAAGCCGTGGGTCTAGTGGCTATACCACCCTAAAGCCAGAAAAATTACTTTCCGACGCCAGAGAATGTTACTCGCCAACCCACGCCAGACCTCTTCATCTTCACCATATTCAATTTTTTTATTTTTTTTTTCCTTTGGGTCCATTGTTGCGGCTTGGAAAATAAGAAGAAGAAAAGAAGGGGGCAGCAAGTGTTGAGAAGAAAGAAAGAAAAAAATTGAGAGAAAAGTGAAGTGATATGGGTGTCGGCAAAAGAAAAAAAAAATGAAGAAGTGTTGCAAGTTACTGTTATTTCCGGCGATGAAGAAGAAAGGCTATGGAGTTTCCAGCTATGAAGAAGAAGATGAAGAAGATGAAGAAGAAAGGCTATGGAGTTTCCAGCGAAGAAGAAAGGGGGCTGGCTGTAAAATAATCTTGTGTTTTCAATCTCGTTGGCCACCCCTAAATGGTTGTTGTTTTTTTTTTGGAAAAAATATAAAATGTCCCCCTAAACTACCAGCCATATATAAAATGGCCTCCCAAAGTTTCAATTGGTATAAAGTAGCCCCCAAAGTTTCAAAAGAGCATTTTACTAACTTAACCTCAAAAAATGATGTCGTTTTGTATTTTCCATCCAATTTGACGGTGTTGACTAATAGAGTGGCCAAAATGTAACTTTTTTGTAATTTGGTGGCCTATTTTATCACTTTTGAAACTTCAGGGGACTAAATCGTAAACGTCTGGTAGTTTGGAGGGCTTTTTTATATTTTCCCCTTAATTTAAATAGGAAAAGTCTTGACACAAATTAGTGAATCTTCCACTAAAAATGAGAAGCATAAGCCTAAACACCTCTAGAATTTCAGCAAACTGTGCATTCTTCTTTGGAGCTCTTAATCTCTCAGGATATGGGGCTTTTGGGACAAACGACCTCGGAGGGTCATTATCCATGGGAGTGACTATAGATGGCTCAACATCTGTCGTCTCCTTCTTGTCACTCTCTTTTTCTTCTTGCCTTGCCAGGTTTGTTGTTGGCTTTGCTTCATGATCTGCTTCTGGTTCAACCACATGATTATCCACTCGTCTCCCTGACCTCAGTGTAACAATCGCATGTGCATGCTCTTGAGTTGAAGAACTTCCAATAGTGCATGCCTTAGGATTGTTTACCGGTTGGCTGGGGAGCTTTCCCTTGTCTCTCTCACCTAGGTGACTTGCCAACTGTCCCACTTGGATCTCCAACTTGGAGATTGCCTAGGTGTTCACCATGGTGGAATGTCTAACATCATTGATGGATTGATCAATCATTTTCATGAATTCTCTCATTGTCTCTTCTAATGACTGTGTCGATGGTTGGGGCTTGATAAGAAGATGACTCTGGTTGAGCCGAGTGTCCATGATTTTGATATGTAGGAGGAAATCACGAAGGATAATGGTTTTGAGCTTGTGAGCTCCTCCTTGATTCGTGGGCTAGTTTGCTTCTAGGAGAAATTATTTGAAAATTGTTGAAAGCGTTCACTTGTTCCATCTCGAAAATCTGATCATCGATGGACAATTACTGCTTGGTGCATGGGACTAGCATGTAACAACTCTCAACGGAAATGTGTTTGCAGCATTAGGGCTTTCCCATACTCATTGCATCCAGTTTTTGACAATGGCATCCATCTTTTGAGTCAACTTTTGCTCACCTTTTAGCTCCGAATGCCTCCTTTCAGAGTTTCGGGCAGATTTGTCACGACAACTCGAAAAATCCCAATGTTGGGAGTTGTTGGCTATTTCTCCAAAGCTTTATAAGCTAAGTCTCCGTCAAGTTTAGAAATGCCCTCCATTCATCAACTCAATCATACTACGGTTAATGAGATAGTTTTGGTAGAAGAATTTTGCACGAGTCACCATTTTTCATAACCGTGGGGGGGACATTTCATCAATAGATCTTTGAACCTTGCCCAACAATCTGAGAATTTCTCATCCTCATCCTGAGTAAAGGAACTGATTTCCTTTCTTGCCTCGTTTACTCTGGACATTGGGAAAAACTTGTTGTAAAACTGCTTCAACAATTCTTCCCAAGATGTGATGGAGCCAGGTGCGTTGGAGTCCAACCACTCCGTGGCTCTATCATGAAGTGAGAAAGGAAAGAGTCCGAGGTGGACAGATTCCTCAGAAAAATTTTGAAATTTTGTGGTGGCACAGATATTTTTTAATTTCTTCACATGGGAATATGGGTTTTCATGATCTAAGCCGTAAAAGGATGGTAACATTTGGATTATGTGGCTTTAGATCATAGTGAGTTGCATTAGTCGGTGGCAACATGATACGAATGGGGAAGACACATGAGGGTGTGAACAATTCCCGGAGTGATGTCGTGAAATCCATGTCATAAGCTCTTCTATGCTCCCCGTTCCCGTCTCTTGCATCTTGATAATCCTCATGCTCCTCCTTCTTGGATTCCTTTGATCATCCCCGTGCTCCTCCACCCTTGGATTCCTTTGATTATCCCCCATCTCGGCACGTGCTCTAAGGGATCTCCTAAGATTCCTTTCTAAGTCGGGATCTAAAGGTGTTAACTCTAAATTCAACGATCGCCAACCATGCATACACTAAGTGAGAAATCAAACTAAACTAAGAAAGCAATAAACTAAGTAAGCAAAAATGAATAAAAACAGCAAAAACAGGGACTATGAAATCAACAAAAACAGAATTAGATATGCATAAACTAACTGGAACAAAGCAGCAAATTCACTAAAAACTACTTAACAATAAACTATAAACAACATGTGAATAAAAACTAAACAAACTTAAAAAAAACAGAAATATAATATTAGAAACATAAAATAAAACTAGCTAAGACAATTAAAACAATAACAAAATAAGACAATTTAAACAACTAACTAAACTACTAACAAAAACACATGCAATTAATATAAACAACTAAAACAAAAATAAACTAAACACAACTAACCACAAAGAAGCAAAATACTCAAAATAGGCAATTTAAACATTAAAATTAATCTAAAATTAATTAAAGCAACTAGTAGAAAATAACATTAATCTAAAAGCAAAGTTAAGTTCAAACAACTCAAACGGTTCGGCACAATGGCGCCAAAATTTGTCGTACCAAATTTGGTACAATTGTAATTGCACAACTAGTTTGTATAGCGTTGCATGCAAGTACCGAGATCAATCCACGAGAACCGTGTATTGTCTAAAAGAATTAACTTTGCGTCTAGGTTAGTGTTACTTTAACCTAGCTCCGAGTGGGTGATTTGACAATAAAATGTAAACTAAGTTAATGCAGAAAAAGTAAACAAAATAAAACACTAAGGCTAAGGATTTCACCTCACCACTTCAAGAATGCTAATTAAAACACTAAGCTAAAATACTCATCTATCGATTAAAAATAACACTTAATCTATTGCGCCTATCGAAGGATTCAAAGAATCCATCCCTTTGACGAAAGACAAACCATAAACGATTTAAGGCCCAAAGGATCCAAAGTGAATGTGTTAAGACACAAACTACTATGGATAAATGGGCGTAAATTAAAGGATGAAATGTATCCATCGGACGAAAAACTAAGAATAAACGACTATGGCACAATCTCACTTGGTTTTGTCACCAAACCAAGTGAGAAACGAAAAAGCTATGATGAAATAACGGAAATAAACAACTTAAGCGTAAATAACAAGCATAAAATCCATGGTGAGGCTACATCCTCAACCTTAGTTGAGGATTTAGCCTCCCATGTGCAAGGGAAGCAAGAACAACTTAAATAAAAGCATTTAAATTAAAATGAAATAGAGTGCTACAATTAAATGGGCAGAGCAGGGCCTAAATAGAGGCAAATACTCTAAAAAATGCACCCAAAAAGAGAACTCTCGTAAAAATGGACTAAGGGTCCTATTTATACAAAACAGATGTGCTGCCAGGTCACAGGACTGTGTTTGAATGTAGGCTGTGCATTCGATCGTGATCCTTGCGTTCGAACGCACATAACCACCCATGGCGCAAGGTTAGAAGTTAGGGTCAGCTAGGGCAACTACATGAGATATGGGTCTACATGAAGTGCACTCGAACGTGCTCCTTGCGTTCGACTGTAATAGCACTCGAACATGCTCCTTGCATTCGACCATAATTGCGCTCGATCGCACCAAGTGCAATTAAACGCACTAGCAGGAACTTCCCTTCCTTCACTTCAAGTCCAATTTTTCCCTTGTTAGCCATGTGTTGATGCAATGACCTGCACATCACAAAACACTAAAAACAACTAAAAACGTTAGATATTAACAAATATAAGTTAAGGGGGTTCAAACGTAAATGTTTGGCATTGATCAATAACTAAGAGAGAGAATTTTTGTAATACTTGTAAGGTGGAGATTACATTCTAGCTTAGAACTGATGCCATCATGAAACTTTTTCCATTCAAATGGCACCATTTCCTTTGTTGACAGAAGACCACCTAAGGCAACAATTGGAAGTGGTAGGCCTTCTCATTTTTTAACAATGTCCATCGACAGTTTCACCAACACTTTGTGACAACACCTTTGAAACTTGGAATGGAACGCTGTTATAGAAAACAATTCCCAAGCCTTGCCTTGAGACAGAGGTTGTAGCTTATGGACCTGATCGAATAAAGAGGGATTAACCTATGTTGAGGAACTAGTGAAGATTGTGGATAGGAAGGAGTAGGTGCTACGTACCAAGACGATTCCTATCGTTGAGGTACTGTGACGCAATCATGGAGTTGAGGAAGTGTTGTGGGAATCAGAGCACGACATGCAGAATTGTTATCCGCATTTGTTTGAGTGATTGTGTATGATTCTTTCTTTTAAATAAGGAAAATTACACTTAAGTTTAAAATGTGACACTTTACAAACTTTCAAATTGTGAATTTAACCAATTTGGCCTATTTATTCCCAAAATGCCCCAAAGACTTTTTTTATAAAAAATTCCCAAAAAAAAAAAAACCAAAAAAATATATAAATATATGCTGGGGTGGCCAAACCACCCCATAGGTGGTGGTCGGCCACCCTTTTTTTTTATTTTTTTTTTAAAAAAAGTATTGGGGGCATTTTGGGAATAAATAGGTCAAATTGGTTAAATTACAATTTGAAAGTTTGAAAGTGTCACATTTAAACTTTGGAGGCAAAAGTGAAAATGGGTGGATACTTCAGGGGGGTAAAGTGTAATTTTTCCTTTTAAATATTATACTTGGACAGTATACCTATTTCCATTTTGGGTATACGAATAGTTGACTAAGAAAGAGTTGTTTTCTCTTCAAGATTATGGCATCAACACCAATCGAACTGCACATGGAACTACTCCTTCTATGAGCTGATGGATTTAGGAGTGGATATTGACGATGATTGGTATAGTGTGGACAACATCGAGTACGATGCACTCGATGACTTATGAGGCGATTTTGCGCAGTTGTTTGAAGATGACTTAGTGCTAGTTAATGGATGGGAAGAGATGCCCCATGAACCTACTGAGCACTCGATGACTTATGAGGCGATTTTGCGCAATTGTTTGAAGATGACTTAGTGCTAGTTAATGGATGGGAAGAGATGCCCCAAGAACCTACTGAGCACGATTTTAATGACCTTGTTGATGAAAGGTATCATTTTACTCCTCGATAAGTGCTGTTCTTTTGGTATTTGTCTAGAAATTTTGAGGACAAATTTTTTATAAGGAGGGGAGAATGTAGTGACCCAAATAATTAACTAGGCATAAGTAGCTTAGTAAGGGGATGAATTTGGGTTTTGGATCACTAAAACTACTTAAGGGGCAATTTGGATTATAGTACGAATATACACTAGGTCAGGCAGACGTACGCTGCTGTTTTTAGTGTAAACGTATAGGGGGACCACTGGACGTACGCTCTACAAAACGTACAGCTAACGTACGTGGGACCACCACACATATGCTACTTTTTGAAATATCCCATGGTTAATACTTGGACGTACAAGGCAGCTTTTGGACTGCTGGGCAAGAACCACCGGACATACGCTAGGGTTGGGTGGACATCCACTGCTTTTCAGGGAGTTGGTGGCAACCTTCTCCTATAAATAGCCCCATACCCCCTTCATTTTCTCCTACTCTTCAGATGCCCCCAGGCTGCCAGTGTGTGTTTTGTGAGTGTTTGTGAGGTCTTTGTGTGTTTCGAAGCTTTCGTGAGGGAAAACTCTTACAGTTTTGCTTCAAGGAGGTAATGTTCGACTCCTTAGCTTTTTAATACATCGTTATGCTACTCAATTATTGTTTTGTTGTAATTAGTTGTAGTATTAGCTTAGTTGCGCTTTAAATCTTGCTTAGGCTAACGTTTTGTTAAGCTTAGCGTTATTCCTTTACATGGAGGTTTCAACCTGAGTTAAGAGGCCTTAGGGAGTCTGTGATGGCCTTAGGAGTCGAGAATAGGTGGATAGTGGAGAGAAAATAAGGTTCTCCCTGAAAGACATCAGAGCGGACGTATGGTCTCGTGACCGGATGTATGGCCCATCCATGTCACAGTGGATGTACGAACCCGAGCCTAGACGTACGATCAAAGTGTAACAGGGAAGCCCTATTTTCACCAGTCGTCCCATAGCTCCTGTTTTCCTTGCTTTAGAGTTGTTTTGGTAGAAATATGACTAATGAAAGGTTTTTCACAAATTTAGAGAACCTAAATCGGTCAGATTACTCAGAGATACTTTTCGACCTATGTGAGTTTTAACTCACATTATGCTTGATGTTACTTTTCCATGCATTGTATGTTTATTTTGTGTACCAAGAAAATATGCATATTTTACAACTCTTATTGTTATACTTGTTGTACATGAACTCTGGCATTTTGAGAAAAAACGTTGTGCTGAATATGCTAACAAAGTGGGACTTGTAAAAAACACATGCATGTAAAATACAAATAAAATAATCTGCATCGTATGACATAGTACACTAGTAGGTGTGGTAGTAATGGCCATGAGTTTACTATACATGTTAGCTTTATGGTCAAATGTGTGTGTTATATAAGAGCTTTGGATCTATTGGTTTTATAACCATGGTACAGCCATTGCCAATGGCCTGGTCACTATAGGATGGACGTTATTAGCAGTGTGGGCCACCCGAGGTCAGACTCGATCGTGTTGCTAGTGTTATGTACAGTATGCTGTGCAATGACTGGGGCATCGGCATTGTACTACAGGTCCCTCGGGACAGCGCCAACCTTGCTGAAAAGGGATAATATTTCGGGTAGACCATACTTCTGAACTATGACTGTTATTTATATTATATGCATATACTATATATATATCACCCATAATATAAACTGTCATGATGGAACTGTCATTTTCTTCATAAAAACATCTGAGTTCATTACTAAACTAGTGTGGGTATTATCTGTTTTAAGAATCACCAAGTTCTAGACTTACCCTTTTATTTATGTTTTTCCCCCATCATTATGATTAATTGTGCGGTTTAACTACAATAGACAAAGATGCCGTTGGAGCTTATTTGGGTAATCGCTCAGGACCTGATACAGGTGATCTTGGAGGATATGGATTTTGTTTGGCTTAGGACTATGTGAGAGGATGGAGGCATTGCTCGTGATGATATGATAGAGATTGTGATTTCATTAGCTCTTCTTAAGCTTAAGTTTAAGCTGTAATCTATTGATCTTTTGAGAACAATGATGTTATGTTTTATTTGGGTCTGTACTACTACTTGGTAATGGTCTGATAACCAGTACATTAGTGATTATTTATGTGATGCCGTTGATGTTATTATGTTTTTCTTTGGTATATGTTGTGTGATATTTCATTACTATCTCTTATTTATATAGTCTTAGTAAAGTCTTTCACTGCTGCTTTCTCGTTACGACGAGGAAGGTGTAATCCCTGAGTCTTGTTCTGTGAGAAATAGGGCTGAAAGGCGAACTATGGGATCAATTACTAGATAATTGATCGGCCCATGTGGGTCGTCACAGAGGAACTAACACCATATCTTTCACTTCGTTCTTTTATTTCACGGACTAATATTTTGATATCATGAATCTTGGTAACTATGTCATGATGTGGTTTTAGTTTTTTTCAATAAGCAGCCAATTTTATGAAGGAAAGCAATAAAACTTTTCTAGTGACAACATTGTGCCACATGAAGAACATATTCATCCATTACATCTTTTAGATGATAGGCTGCTTCTCTCACTTGTTTCACCCAAATTTTGATGACATCTTGGAGGTCTCCTTTATCTGCATCTTTGAGGAAACACTAGATACTCTCAAGTTCATCTCTAATGCCCACAACTTTCCGGTGGACACCTCTTAACAATTTTGATTCATGAATGATCAACTAAACCAGCTCATTGATGACAAAAGCCCCAACGGTTTTTGTCATGGTTTCTTTTATGATCTTCACCTAGTGAATGATATTGTCACAATTAGAAAACAATTTGAGTTCACTGTCACTCCCCAAGCCCAAAGCAAGACACAAACTCTATATATATATAAAAAATCAAAATCTCACTACAAAGGTGAAATGCACAACCTAGGTACTCATAAACTACACAATAGAAACACCAACCTAGAATGAGAAAAAAGAACAAAAAAATCTTGAAAACAAAGCAAATTAAGAAACACCAACTTATTTCATGAGTGTTTTCAAGCTTCCTGGAGTTTTATGCAAAGAGATTAACGGGATGATGCAAAAGTTCTGGTGGGGGCATAAGGAGAACACATCGCCAAGTATTTTCCTAACGCATCAATCCTAGAGGAAACTCTTGGAAAACGACCATCCTTTGTATGGTGAAGTATTATTTATGCGAAGCCGGTTCTCATCCATGGACTCAAGTGGAGAATAGGGGATGGTAATGAAGTGAGGATTTGGGGAGATAGATGGATTCCACGCCCATGTAATTTTGCCATCCAATCTCCAGTCCAGGTACTCCAGCCCCAAGCACGTGTGGAACTCATAGATCAAGACATGAAAAGGTGGAACGGTCCCATAGTGGATAGCATTTTTCAAAAGGATGAAGCGGATTTAATAAAAAATATCCCGCTCAGCCCACTTGCACCTAAAGATTGCTTGATATGGCAATGCACGTCTAATGGGGAATTCACCGTTAGAAGTGCATATCATATGGAGATGGAGATGGAGGTGTTAAAAGGATGCGATGGGTCGGGTCAGACAAAGGAGAACTTGGTGTGGAAGGCCTATTGGAATTTAAAGGTCTCAAATGTTGTTAAAATGTTTCTTTGGAAGGCATGCCATAATCTTCTCCCAACAAAGGTCAACCTGTACAAGAGGGGAGTGACTTCTAATAGTAAATGCCTATTATGTGAAAGAGAGGAAGAAACAGTTGAGCACATTCTCTGGAGTTGCGCAAGTGCACAAGATGTCTGGGGTGGTGGTAAAATTAAGTTCCAAAAGGGGGTGTGTGAGGAAAGTGATTTTATTAAGGTTGTGGAAACAGTTATGGGGAGATGTGAGATGGAGGATTTGGACCTTTTTGCTACCACTGCTAGACAGATTTGGCTGAGGAGAAACACAGTTATTCATGGGGGTATCTTTACCCATCCAAATCAAGTAGTTCGTAATGCTTGCAGATCATTAGAGGAGTTTAGGAAAGCCATCGAAGCTGTAACTGAAAATGAAGAAATCTCTAGGCCTCTCCAATGCATCACTTGGCAGCCGCCCTCAAGACACTTGATCAAAGTGAATTGGGACGCTGCTGTATCTATAGAAAAAGGATGTGTGGGGGTGGGAATTGTTGCTAGAGATTTTATGGGAAGGGTATGTACAGCACGAAGTCTTACGGTTGGGCAAATTCTGGATCCAGCTGCCGCTGAAGCGATGGCCGGTGTTTATGCTATGATGATGGGACGAGAGCTCAGCTGTGATGGAGTTATATTGGAAGGGGACGCCCAGCTAATCGTAAATGCTATAAATACGATGACCCCTTGCAAAAGCAAATATGGCCATTTCATTGAAGACATACAGGTTGGCATTCAAACCAGGGGCAACATGAGCGTAATCCACACTCCAAGGGAAGGCAATTACGCAGCACACGGGTTAGCACAATATGCTACCAAACATGCCATAGATTCTTTATGGAGGGATGAAATCCCACCATGTCTATGGTATTTTAACGAGGAAGTTATTCCCCTTCCATAAATGTATTTGTTCATTGAGATTTTTTGAATAAGAATCCCACGTTTTCTCTTTCAAAAAAAAAAAAAAAGAAAGACAAACACAGTTGTCCAAACATAAAGAGTATTGAAGAATAAAGACTATTTATACGTAGAACTGATATCAAACTTTATGGAAACTTTTTCTTACAAATCTATTTCATCCAAGAACCAAACACATTAAATCAAAAATCCTAATTCGTCTATAAGATATATTCTCCTAGCAGCATATTTTGGGTCCAATATACTTAGAAATTACAGACTCCAAGTGTCATCTTCCAATAGTAAAGATAACTAATACAATAACATACTTATTAAAACTCTACTTTTGACTAGACTCCAACAATCAGCTAATTGAGTATCTGGGAAAATTACAGTTTACCCTCCCAAAGTTGACGGAGTTTTTCAATTTGAACACCAAAGGTCAATTTTTGCAATCCACCCCCCAAAGTTTCAATTTTTTTCAATTTGACCAATTGTATCCAAAAATTTCCATATTGCCCCTTGTTTTATTTTTTATTTTTTTATAAAAAACAAAATTTTAAAAAATCGGGATAGCTGTAGCCACCCCTTTGGCCACCTGCCCATTTTAGCACCCCAAAATTGTTTTTTTATTTATAAAAAATAAAATAAAAAATAGGGGCAATATGGGAATTTGGGGATAATATTGGTTGAATTGAAAAAAAAAATAAATAAATAATTGAAACTTTGTTAGAGTAAATTGCAAAAAATTAAAACTTTGGTGTTCAAATTAAAAAATGTTGTCAACTTTGGGGGAGTAAACTATAATTTTCCCTGAGTATCTCAACTAGCGGAGACCTCATGCTAATTCTGTTTAAAAAAAAAAAAGAAAAAAAAATAAAAGAAAATAAAAGAGTTAATGCCCTGTAAGCAGGATATAAAATACAGTTGGGGAAATTGCAAGTTTAAGCTAAATAACACATCAAATTCTAAAACACTATTAGCCAGTCAAATTCCCTACAAAAGAATATTTGGGCTACAGATTTATCCATAATTTTTTCAATGCACAAGTAAAAGAAATATCCATTATTATAGAATCGCATTTAAGATTTTACTTTAATCCACAAGGTTCTATAGAATCGCATTTAAGTTCCAAGCTAAGCTACATACCTCACTCGCTAACAAACCAACTTGTCTCCCAAAAGTTGCGACCACTCACTAAGCACCAAAACTATTTATAACAATTCGTCAAAGTTTGAAAAACTATTATTTATTCTAATAAACTAAATTTAAAATAAAAAATATATATATGAGTGACAATAATAACATAACAATAAATATGCCCTAATTCATAAAGCCTAAACCTCATTTCTACGACCAAAATTTACTTGGCATTCCTTAAGCCAAATTCTGAATGCTTGATCAGTATACCTCAATTTCTTCTGCTAACCTGCTAATAGCGTCTTAGATACAGAAACATCAATTAAAGATAAGTTTTGTGTTTCTCATTCCAGAACCATCATATATATCAGTACCAGACCCAAATTTCATACATGCCCATCAAACCCCTACAAACCTTTATGGATTTTTTTTTTTTTTTTTTCCTATTCAAATACAGGAAAAGAGGGAAGGGAAAATTACAAAGGAAGATCCTTGCCACTCTTATTACCATATAGTTATGTATTTGAAAGGAACTCCCAAATGCATGATGCTGCTTTAATCTCAATAAACTACAAATGCCGTTAACCCACCAGAAAAACAACCATAACAATCTTTCAGCAGACAGCCCATCACATTTGGTCTCTGCTTTTTGATAGGCATCCCAATTTTAAGAATTTGTCATGTACATGTGCACAGTTTTGCACAGGAAATAAACACTTATCAAATCATATGCACAAGCAAGCTCATGATACTCAAGCCAAATAGAAACAATAATATTGCCAAACCTGGGAGCTCATATTGGTCATGGGTTGAGAACAGGAATTGAATTCTATGAGATCTAATCTCCCATTGCTTCTTAGCCTGCATCAAGAATTAGCATTCAAATAGAAAAAATAATCTTACAGCAGATTCTGCAATAAGCGTCAAAAACACCAACATCTACATTTAGTTCTTCAGAATCCAAAGAAACATCAGAAACTCCTACTCCATTTCATTCTACAAAGCTCATAGAAGTATCATTTTGACCACTTTATTCAACTATTTTTTGCTCCTTTCACGAATATTATGTCACTAATTCATCAAAATATACATATATATTATGTCACTCATTTTTCCTTCTTCCAACTACTACTCATAAACGTTAACACCCACAATCTAAATCTTCTCCTCTGAAGCAAACCCAATGAAAACAAGAACACCCAAAAACCAAAAACAGAAAACCCACATAAAAATCCAATCTTTAAAGCAAAAGAAAAGAATATCCAAAAAGAAGAGTCACGTTGAACAACAACAAAGAAAAGCTCACAAAGAACATTGCAGAAACTTGGGGAATATGAAGCTTTTGCCTTGAATTGTGTTGGGTATGGCTGCGTTTTGTGGGTGATTCAACAAGTTTTTTTCTTTTTTTCATATTTGTATGATGTTTTAGAGACTTTGAAGTTGTTCAAATAATTAATTCTCCTTGGAAAGTCGTTCCCTTTTGACCATTTCTTAATACCTCTCAGTACGAGAAGTCTAGCTGCAGTCCAGGACATCCGGATTACTCTTGAGTCTTTACCTTTCGTTGGTCTTGACTATACAAGTAAATTGGACCTGCGTTGAACCAGGATACACGCAACTAATGTTTGCAACTCTTTTGAGATTTAGAAGAGGGTAAATATTAGTATTTGAAGAATGGTATACTTTTTTTCTCTGGTCTATCATCATGTTCTTCAAATGAAAATAAGCATACAACCTCTTCTTTTCCTTCGACCAACGAAAAGTCTGGTCCATTATTCAGCTGGCCACCAAACAAGGAAAAAAGGTTCAGTTAAATGAATAGAACGAAAAGAACAAAAATGAATAGAAAAATCGTCATTCATGTGTGTTCTTACCAATCAAATTCATAGAATGATCATTCAATTCTAACTTCTTATATTCTTGGTCAAAAAGACCCGTCATTCTATCAGGTCTTAGTTCTTTGGTGGGGTTAAGTTGTCTTATGGTTTGATAAATCCCAGCATCTGTAGTAATGGCACAAATAACTTTGTTTTCCTCCTCTACAATAATGGCTGTAAAAAAGCTTCCAAGCTCCCATTGAAGGGAGGGGTTTGTAGTAGCAAAAAGATTGTTAAAATAATTCACAAAGTGATCTCCAATTTCCTTCCTATTATTAACCCAATTCCCATATCACTTTTGATACAATTAATAAAATTTGACTTCCTACGGATTATATTAGAAGCATGAAAATATTTGGTAATGAGGTCCTTAGAGGTAAGTCAGGTTTCCCTTGATTTCTGCTTCCATAAGATCTCGTCCTCCCTCTTGAGCTGTTCTTGAAGTTCAAACTGGAGGTTTTCTTCCAGGTACAAATTCTCAGCCGTGGGGTTTCATTGATTGCTGCCACTAAGCTTCTGATTCTGCATTGAAAATGGTGAAATTTTTCATTTGGAGATGTCATCAAGTTAAGAGCTTCGGTTTGCTTGATTAAGGTTTCTATTTTTGGAGGGATATACGAGATGAAAGACAAACTGAAGAACAGAACAAGGCCAGTACTGAAAGAAAAAGGTTACAGAGGTGGGACATTCTGGAAGAGGAGAACTTCCACAGGCATTCATCTTGTAAATACTAGAAAATGAAATAAGGCCAAAACACTTTCTAGTTTTTACAAGGTGCAACAATGAAGAAAAAGAAAAGGAAAAAAAAAATTGGAGGTAAGTGATAAAAGGGACATGAAAATAAAAAATTGAGTAATATTAAATATTGTATTTTAATCTTATAATTATCTCATAATGTTAATAAAAGTCTAACTGGTCATCAAAAGTTTTTTTTTAAATTTCTTTTCAAATTAAAATATATATATACTCCAGAAATATATAAACAAACAGAGATATAGTTCTCAAATTGTATTTTATTTTATTTTATTTTTCAGTGCTTTTACTGTAAAAATTTCAAAATTATTGGTAATTACTCCTAGGTAGTCAATTATCAACATCGTCCGTGGGCCAGTGAAGTGGATAACATTTCTTTCCTTCGAAATTCAACTGGGGATATCACGAAACACAGTGAGCTAAACCATATGCAGTGAGATTTCTCACCTCTCTGCTCTCTCCAATGGCCTCCTCTCTTCCCCTTCACCATCCCACCCACTGCTTCATCTCTAACCCCAAGGTCCCAACTCTCTCTCTCTCTCTCTCTCTCTCTCTCTCTGTATTTTTACTTATTTCTGTGCTTTTTTTTTTCTGTCTAAATTTGGTTGTATATGTGAACAGTTGAAGAATTTCCACCATGGTGGCTCACCACAACCCAGTTATTCTTTTGCTACGGACACCCAAAATCACGTGAAACCCATTAGAGCAACCACTGAGACTCCTCCATATCCGATAGACCAAACTACCCAAGTTGAAGAATCACTCTCTGTGGTAAAAACCTCTTTTCTTCATCTACTTTTTAGTGGCTGAGAAAACGTAAGGATAAGAATGTTGGACTTTTGAAAGGCAATATTGCATTGATTTTCTAGCTCATATATACAAGTCGGTGAATTTCCATGTTCATTTGAAATATTCTAGTAAACCAAGAAGGGAAGGTGTTTGGATATTCATTTGTAACACATACCCATTTGATATATGGTTTTTTCTTGTTATGATATTAAATTTTAGTTGCTGAGTATTTTATTTTATTTTATTTTTTCACATAGTTGGAGCCAGCAGACCCTGATTTCTATAAGATTGGATATGTACGGCGCATGAGAGCTTATGGAATTGACTTCAAAGAAGGACCAGATGGATTTGGAGTGTATGCAGCCAAAGACGTTGAACCACTTCGCTGAGCCAGGGTGAGTTGCTTCACTTGATGTGTGTTATTGATGGCATTATAGCTTCCTAATCATTAGTGTCTGTTTGCCAGTTTACCCCCATTTTTGAATTAGCTGCTGATCTTGTTCTTGCAGATTTTTACAGACTACTGATATTTTGTGTTATAGGTAATTTTCAGAATGTGATGTCATGGTTAATCATGGAGTTCCTTTTCTTTTCTTTTTTTTTTTTTTTTTGATGAAAGTAGACGTTGAACCACTTCGCTGAGCCAGGGTGAGTTGCTTCACTTGATGTGTGTTATTGATGGCATTATAGCTTCCTAATCATTAGAGTCTGTTTGCCAGTTTACCCATTTTTGAATTAGCTGCTGATCTTGTTCTTGCAGATTTTTACAGGACTACTGATATTTTGTGTTATAGGTAATTTTCAGAATGTGATGCCATGGTTAATCATGGAGTTCCTTTTCTAGTTTTATATTGTAAATGTAGCTTTGCACTTCATTGTTCTGGTAATTATGGAAATTCCACTAGAATTGATGTTAACCATAAGCCAAAAACTCCCATGGATGTTTTTCCGAGATATAATACAAGTGGGTCATCCTATATTTGATATTATCAACTCAACCAATCCACAGGTAAATGCAATTTTCCCTTAATATAAAGTAATTAATGCTTAATTGCTTACCTAGATCATTCATTGTATATTAACAGAATAGAATTTTCCTTATTAGACTCTGCTTCCAACATATAATCTGCTCATTTGTTTAGTTCAATGGGCGAACAAATTTGTCTGGTTACTGATTTTCAATTAATGCCTTTTTCCATTTTTTTTTTTTTTTAAAAAAAAGTAATAATAATTTGTCTGAGTGGATTTTTATATGGGGTAACTCTTTGTGGCAGATAGATTGGGACTTAAGGTGCAATTTCTTCTTCATCATTCAAACTTCTGACTTTGAGTGATAAGGGTAAAGAGAATAAAGGACTAAATGAGTATTATACATAAATAGAAGCCATTACATGAAGCCACTATGATTGTGTTAATTGGTGGACTTAGAAATCAGATCATAGAACTTTGGTATCAACTTGAATTAATGAAGTGGCTCTTTTACTTTTGTTCTAGATTCTCATTTACTGGTAGAAATTCTCTTGGTAATCACTCGTATCTTTGATAATTCTTGACAGTTATTCTTTTAAAGTCCTTCCACAATTATTGACCATATCTGTTTCATCATGCTCTATATTTGAATATAGGAGGATCTTTTAGAGGACTAAATGAGTATTATACATAAATATAAGCCATTACAGAAGTCACTATGATTGAATTTTGGGAAAAGAACTGGGTACTAAGAAACCTGTCTGTTTTCTACTATCAAACTTCTGACTTTTGATAAGTAAAGAGAATAAAGTACTAAATGAGTATACAAAATGTATTTGTGTCTGTTTAACTGCACTCAGCACTCAGGTTGTACCACTTAAAATATGATCATAGAACTTTGGCATCAATTCATTAATGGGCAGTGGGTATAGCACAATCCAAGATGCATTAACATGCAATTGAGGATTGGTATCACTCTTAAGATTCAAATTTGATAATCCTTATGCTGGTAACCTTTTATTCCTGTAAATTCTGCTAATCATATTGTCTAATAGTTTCCTGTTGCTAATGGTATATTTGCCATAGATAAAACCATGCAGTGTTGGAAGATACTAAATTTTCAATGGAATACAATTTTGTTAATTTGATAAAAAAATTTTGGGAAAAAAAGACTAAGAACCTGTCTGTTTTCTACGAAGCATTCAAATTTATTTTTGTAATTACGTAATGTAGACAGTATCTTAAAATCTTTAATAATGTATTTGTGAAACCTTTCACTACGAGCAGTAATGCTAGATTATGTGAGAGGTTTTATGTATTTTTCTTTTTAAGGGATTTCGATATGCAAGTTATTGATATAGGTTTTGGTTCTTACCTGGTTTGACCTTAGGCTCTGTATCTTTGACTTTATGGATTGAATTATTTCTACTTCATTCCTTTTGGTTCCCTTAAATTACAATTAGGTTTTCCTTAGAATAGTTTCCCATTTGTATGCTTGTCTGATAGAAGAAATTCATAGTAAATGAAGCTGCCAAGGTAGAGATCATCCTGTAAATTAGTATATGTTTCTCTAAAATAGATAATTGCTACACTTGCCTTTAGGGTGCATTTCGATGTTGCTGTGTAATATAAGGTGTATTTGGTAGTGTTCTAGTTGCAATTTTCTTTCAGTAAAAGTTTCATCGTGATAAAACTCATAAAGAATTTTTGGTTTCCCTAGTCGTTTGGTCTCATTAGAAACTGGATTCCACCTACTATCCAAGTTTGGGGATGTTTAACAGATTCAAAATATTTGTCCCCTGTCTAATGATAAAAGAGCTCTAAGAAGAAAAAGATTTGATAGTGAAGATCTTATCAGGAAACTTTTTCTTGCAACATATGTCAAATAGGACATGTTATCATGGTCCCACTAATGACCAATTACTTTTTAGTGGAGAATTGTGTCATTATAGATCAGTCTAACCAAGTATAAAAGTACGGCTAAAATATAAATTTGTCCCTCTAAGTTTGTGTGTGTTGTCAATTTAGTCATTGTATATCTAATTTAGTCCCTGAAGTTCAGATTGCATTCAATGTATTCCTTCCGTCCATATCCGTCCCGTCAGTGTCACTTGAGACTAGATGATAATCAAAATGACATCATACCATTGGCAATTTATCTAAAATACCAACCTCAGATACACCCTCGACTTTGTTTTCAAAACCTATTCCCAGTCTTTTATCTTTTATTATTGGATTTGGTGAGTTAGGTATTTGAGAGCCATAGGAAGCTGAGATTGGGAGTTTGGGGTGATCCTTTCTTCTGTATTGAGGATCATCAAAATAAGCAAGAATACTCTTTTGTGAAAAATGCCATTTAGGGGTATTTCAATTGAAATACCGGAAGGAGGCATTAGCTCTTTTTTTTCATTCTTCAATCGATTGGAATGGAATGATGAATCTATTTCTTCGTCTCTTTGCTAATTAATCAAATTTTTGTAGAGAATAGCAGGATATATGAGATTACGACGCTCTGTACATATGATTCGATTAAGTTCTAAATAATCAGAAATCTTGCTTTCTTTTTATTTTTTATTTTACCAATAAGATCTAAACTAAAGAATTTTGTATTACTTGATTATTATTTCCTGAAAGACTAGAAATAGATCTTCCTTCAATAGAAAGAGAATGAACTTCCATGGTGGCCATGAAGGCATGGACCCACTCATTTCATTCCTTGATTGTGTTGGTGCTTGGCTACATGATCAAGAGCTGGAGTTGAGAGTTACTCTCTCACTGGACTGCATCATCTCCCTTGTTCAAAGATCACATGTCTTACAACAATTTTGCTTTTATTGTTTTTATAAGTAATCGAAATATCAATAAAAGCATAAGGTGTTCTCAAGTACACATGAGTATACAAGAGAAACACCTGCCTTACAGCACTAACAAAACTCATGTTGACGGAACTGAACAAAGGGATCATATTGAATGCGATGAGGAACTCTAAGGATGAAATGGATCAAATTAAAAACAGAGGGATGAACACAATACAAGCAAACTTGGATGGATCATTTTGGATTTTTGCCTAAAAGTAGTGTTGTGCATTCAATACTACTTTTGTAGAAGACTACGGGGAGACATGATAGAAAATGTTCAAGTGCAAATTAAAGTTTTGACATCACTTCCGAAGCCAGAAGTGTGATGACTCATTTTAGGATCAGTTTATATTTGTTTCACTCCTTTTATGGAGTGGTAAAAAGTCAGCGATTTAACTAGTTTTGTGTAAGGAAACTTTCAAGGGTGCGGTGCACAGGACTAGAGTTTACTCTACAGGGGTGGGTTCGAAGGGCCCTACCTTAGAGAGGTTCCTGACATCAAAAAAAAAAAAAATGTTGGACAAAGGACTAAAAAGGGAGATCCGGTAATGTTGTTTATGCTTATCAAATATTGATTATCAATTCTCTGTACAGGTGAAGTGTCTCTTCATGTGGAAATGCATACATAGTACTAACAGTGTAAATCTGTAAGGATTGTGCAAATCAAATACAAGTTAGCAGTACTTTTATGCAAAAATGATAGTAATCTTGATAGTCTTTATTTCTTGTGAACCTTTATGTAGTGTCATAAACCCATTTGTAGCTGTAATTGAGTGGCAAAGAATTTCTTTCTCTAGTTTGAAACCAAACAAAGTTCCAACCACTGTCGAAAATTTGTTGTTTATAGATTGCACCACTAGACTGCACTTATTGAGTGGCTACCGGAGGCCAATAGAGTATTTGATTATCGGATTTTTCATTCACTAACTCACTATATGTATATGGTACTTGTTTCTTTATATTATCCATTTGTGACATGACTTTGGTGATCTTAATTTAAATTTGTTAAATTTTTATTTTCAATCCATATGCTATAAATGAGAGCCAAAACCATTATCATAGAAAAGATTAATCTTCTTTCAACAGAATCTCTACAGAAACAACATAATAACATATCGCCAAGATGTTCACATTCACAACAACAAAAATGAAGACAATTTTGGGTACATGAGAAAGGATGAAGCTAAAAACTAATCTTTTTTCTTTTCCGACTCGGAAGAATCCTCAGCTTGATTTGTGGACCGACTGACACTAGCTTTGGCTTCAGCCTGAAATGCAGGATCCGGCTCATGTTTATCTGATGGTTCCTTCATCGCCATATATATATTGAATGCAATAACCACGTTGACTGAGATGACAGCAAGGAAGCCACTCACCAGTGTCAAAGAATAGGGAGACAAATGGGCTGAACCTGTTCAAGATAATTAAATGCTGATTGAGGTCATCTGACTATAACGCCTAGAAAAGTAACTCTAGAATCTAATCAAATTAAACCAAAGCACATTGAAAATTAATATGAAAATGACATTTTGCGACCTTAAAGAAAGGAGAAGAAATTTCATCCAAACAAAACTCTAAAAGCTACGCTTGGCCACAAAACAATTCAGCTAGTAATATCTTAATGGTCACAAGACCATATTTACAACTTGCCTGAAAGAGGCTCTGGACAGCCTTTAAAAGTCACATAAATGGCTTGCATTGGCCACTATAACTAGCAATTTCCCTAGTGATCATAAAATGAGATGTGACTTGCTAAAACATTGGAGTAACTACATGGAAAAGTGGATTTACCTTTTCGCTAAACTCAAAGGGTCCAAATTAGGTTTTGGTTAGAAAATATTTTGGGGAAATTAGCTTTACCCTCCATGAACTATCACTCTTTCTCCATTTGCCTCCTTGAACTACCAAGGTTACCTAAGACCCCCCATGAACTACCATTTTGTTACCAAAGACCCCTTGCAAATGTCACCAAAGACTAAATCGAGCAGTCAACATCTTTATTCACGACACTATTACGTTAGTCAACGATACTGTTCACGGTACTATTCATGTTGACTGTCATATTTAACATGACTAACGGTAGGGGGTCGTTGGTAATGAAATAGTAGTTCATGGGGGGTCTTAGGTAACCTTGGTAGTTCATGGGGGCAAATGGAGAGAGAGTGGTAGTTCATGGGGGATAAAGCTAATTTCCCCAAATATTTTAGACTAATTATTATCTCACAATCCTCCAAGGGTTTTTGATGCAGCGATAGATCGTGTATAATCAAGAAAACAACAAGTAGAAGGGATAAATATTCCTAAGATTATAAGACTCACAAAATCAAAGAAATATTCTCTAAACAATAGATACTATCTAAAGATTGAAGGAAAATAACCAAGAAACTCAACTTTGAATATTTTTATTAACGAAATTAAATAATAATAATAATTTGCATTTTCAGGGCTCTAAGCATTTATTTATAGCCCCAAGACTCCTAATCCTAAGATAACAATGAAATAAAGTCAATTTAGAAGTCTACAAAAGAAAACTAAACCAATTAAAAAACTAACAAAGAAACCTAATTCAAATAAAAGACTGAAAGATAAGATAAAATAAAATACTAACAAATAGCCTTAATTTAAATAAAAGACTAATAGATAAGATAGGTCATCCTAATCTACATCATCCTCCCCAGGTTGGAGAGAATTCGTCCTCGAATTTGCATCCTTATTTGTCGAGTCATCTATAAAAATGGAACAAGGTGTTTGACGTCATTAAAGACATCATACATCTTAATATGGCTTGGTAGCTTCAACCAGTATGCATTCGGATTAATCTTCTCAATTATCTCTATAGGACCCACCTTACAAGTCACCAACTTGTTGTACTCTCCCACAGGAAACCTGTCTTTTGTCAAGATAGCCCACACAAAATCTCCCTCTTCAAATTCTACAGCTTGTCTCTTCTTGTTGGCACTTGTCTTATATTTTGCTGTGGACTCTTGTAATTTCTGAATTGTCAGTTTGTGGCCCCCCTGTATCTGGGCCATGAGGTCTTCTTTTTGGGTTTGTGGTAAACCCAACACAAAATCCATGCTCCCATTTGTCCATGGTCACTCCGGAATAGGAAGATGCGAATATAACCCGGCATTGGTAGCCAACTCTTTTGATACTTGACATATCTGGCAACTCTTCACAAGTTTGTTCACTTCTCTCCGCATACTCGATTAATAGAACTGTTCGGCTACCAGCTGTAGTGTCTTATCTCGCTTCCTGTAACCTTCGTTATGGCATTCCTTGATAATTTTCAGCCGCAAACTACCTTTAGGAATGTGAAATTGAGTGCCTATGAATAGGAGCCCATTATGCCATTTGAAGCCTTGCCGCGCTTGTGTGGACACGTCATACAGAATAGGGCCAAAGTCTAGTTTGGGACTCACATGATAGTGCGGTTGGCTGGAAATACTAAGCCCAGGCACCAAATCAATTTGGTTTTCCATGTCATGAAGGGGCGGTGGCTCCTCTAGTCGGTCTTTTGGGAACACATCAGCGAATTCCTCTAAAAAAACCGTAACTACCCCTGGTACAATCTCCCTTGGATTGCATTCTTTGTCATAGAGTGGTGACACTTGATCAGTGACGGGCATCTCTCTTATGAATTCTCGTTTGGCTAGGAGTGAGTGGCCCACCTCTTTTGGAGGTTTGTATACATCTCCCGGGTTAGGTAGGAGAGTAATCTTCACATTATCCACCAATAGGCTGTAGGTATTCTTCTATCCATTGTGGTGAATGTTCTGATCATATTGCCACGGTCTCCCCAGCAATAGGTGGCAGGCATCCATGGCCACCACGTCACACCAACTTTATCTTTGTATTTAATGCCAATTGAAAATTTTACAAGGCAACGTTTAGAGACTATTACCTCGTTTCCCTTCTTGAGCCACTCCAAGCGACATGGTGTAGGGTGTTTCTCTGTGTCTAGGGACAGTTTCTGAACTGCTTTTCCCGCCACCACGTTCACGCAGCATCCTCCGTCAATGATTAGTTGGCATATCTTACCTTTAATGGTACATGTCGAGTGAAAAAGGTTGTGCCGCTGTCCGTCATTACCTTCCACCTTTCGGGGTGTAAGACATATCCTTCGAACCATTAAACTAGGCCCATTATCCCTGGTGACAAATTCTTCCTCAACGTCTTCGTCGTCATTGAAGGTTGCTTCTTGCTCTTCTTTTTCACCTTGCTCATCGAAGGCATTTCCCAAGTCAATGAGTAGACCTTTACCATATTTCTCTCATTTGCGGCAATCCGCAATTCTGTGGCCCGGTTCACCACATTTAAAGCACTTAGGCCCATTCATCGCTGCGCTCCGATTAGGTGGTCCGGTTGTAATTGGAGTCCGATTTGGATTTATTGATTGGGTGGTGTTTCGAGGTGTAAACAGCCCATTGTATCAAGTCGTGTTACTCTCTGTGCCATGCCTAAAGAAACCCGTGGATCCCCTCACTGCCGTTTTCTCCAACAAAAGGGCTCTTTGATGAGCCGTAGACACGTTAACAGGATCAAAAAGATTTAATGGATCTTAAATGTTTTGTCGCAGGCCCTCGATGTATCAGCATACTAATTGATCATCCGTCTCGGCTAAATCGACCCATGTCAAGTATTTGTAGAACTCCTCTGTGTACTTATCCATGGTCTTCGAACCTTGGCTTAAATTCTGTAGCCGCTAATACATGATTCTGGTGTAGTTGTATGGCAAGAAGGCCAACTGCATGTGTTTCAACAGTTTCTCCCATCTGTTGATTTTTTATTTGCCTAGCCGAGTCCTTGATTGCTTCAGTTGCTGCCACCATGCTGTAGCTCTTACCCGAAATTTGGTTGTGACCAAAGAAACTCGTCGATCCTCAAGTACCCCTTTGAAATCAAGAACTTCTTCAACTGCCGCTATCCAATCCAAGAATCCCTCGAGTTGGAGACCCCCGTTGAATTTTGGAATATCAAGTTTGAAACCGGATTCCCACCGATTGGCCTGAGCTTGTACAAGGGGTTGATGCTTGTGCACTACTCTCTCCGTGCTCCACAAAAGGGTTTCCGTTTTCATCCTCCATACATGCGCGTCTTCCTCCTCCGATTAAATGTGAGGGTATATCGATTTCTATCTCACTCATTCTTAATGGACAGTTGCTTTGTGAGGGCTGCAATTTGTTCCCTATACATGCGCGTCTTCCTCCTCCGATTCGTGCGGTGAGGGTATATGCTGACTTCTATCTCACTCATTCTTAATGGACAGTTGCTTTGTAAGGGCTGCAATTTGTTCCCTCAAGCTCGCAAATTGTGCCTCCAAATGTTCTTGATAGGTTGCCGGTGGTTCTTCTCTAACTGGTTCTTGGCAATCATTCACGTCCTCCAAGTGTGCAAAGTGGTTACCCCTTCCCTTTATGACTGGTGCCATGGAAAGAGATTGGGCTCTGATACCAACTAATGCAGCGACAGATCGTGTATAATCAAGAAAACAGCAAGTAGAAGGGATAAATATTTCTAAGATTGTGAGACTATCACAAAATCAAATAAATCTTCTCTAAACAATAGATACTATATAAAGCTTAAAGGAAAATAACCAAGAAACTTAACTCTGAGTATTCTTATTAACGAAATCAAATAATAGTAATAATCTGCATTCTCAGGGTTCTAAGCATTTATTTATAACCCCAAGACTCATAGTCCTAAGATAACAATGAAATAAAGTCAATTTAGAAGTCTACGAAAGAAAACTAAACTAATTAAAAGACTAACAAAGAAACCTAATTCAAATAAAAGACTGAAAGATAAGATAAAATAAAATACTAACAAATAAACTTAATTTAAATAAAAGACTAATAGATAAGATAGGTTATCCTAATCTACATTAGTTTTGAGATTGATTACTGCTCTAACAAGAAAAGACAGAAAAATATGCTACGCACAAACCATAAAATGGGACATTAAGGTTGCTGTCTCTCTCTCTCTCTCTCTCTAACACCTCATAGTACGATAAGTTACGAGAATGATGTATCCACTAAAGTATGTCTTTAGTTTGATAGACAAATGAGAAAGTAGAAACCTTCTACAATTACCATAGAATTTTATTTACTAATGCAATCATTCTTAATAGTTGTACGGTTAATCTTTTTCCAATGAGGAGTGCATGCTTCATGAACTTGTTAAAAATTTCATGCTCCATGAAATTAAATGGATACTCATGGAAGAGAACCATGTGGGAAGAAAGCTTTCGGACCTTCTTTTCATTAAACGAAAAATTGGACAAGGTTCCTAAACCCTCGGTGTCACTTGAGTCTAATGACAAAGTTTGCTACTTCTTGTTGGTGGACTCCATATATTTCACACATTTACTCAAATGCCTACAAATAGTTGATGTGGTACATGATTTCGTAACTGCAAATAGCCTTTTACACCACATACATTGAGAATTTTTGATACCCCAAACTACAATAGATTCAAAATCATTCCAAACTTTAGAAGTCTTGGCCTATTGCTTTTTTTCACATGCACCACTCTCGAGGTCAGCATTAACAATAGAAACCGTAGGAAAGGGAGTACTCCCCCTGCAATTTCACTGCCACCAAATCCAAGGGTAAGGGATACACTACTTTCATCATCCAAGTCAATTACATTGACATCCATCAGTTGACTAATATTCTCCATAAACTGCTATAACTTCTAAAATATTAATAAAACATATAAACAAATTCTATCATTCTGGAGTTGTTAACTATCATGACATAATAAAGAGCATGGCATATTCTATTTCATATTTTCTAATCATATCACTTCAAAAACATCTAAACTTACAAAGAATAATAGGCACTTGGCGAACAACAAACAAAGCAACATAAACAATTAAAAATCATATAAATCATATAATTAGATCATAAAAAAAATTAAATTTTAAAAAAAAAGGCATCGTATATTCTATTTCATATTTTCTAATCATATAATTGAAATAAGCATCTAAACTTACAACAAACAGACAACGCTTAGGATAATCAGTAAGTTACAAGTGGCCATATTTTCTAATCATATAATTGAAAGAAGGGAAAAATACGTTTTAGCTCCCTCAACTACCACCCTGTTACGTTTTAACCCCATAAAATATCAAAAGTTGTTAAATGGCCCCCTCAACTACCAAACAGTTACATTTTAGCCCCCTCTGTTAGTTTTTGCCGTGAAATTGGATGGAAACATCAAAACTACGTCGTTTTGAGATTGTAAGTTACCAAAATACCCTCAACTAATGGAGGGGGCTAAAACACAACTATTTGGTAGTTGGGGGGGCCATTTAACAACTTTTTCTTCCCCTTTGCTTTTCATTTTTCTCTGCCTGGCTTGGCTAGCCATGGTTTTGTGCTACTGGGCTTACCCCGGTAGCCCTACCGCAAGCTCTCCACCATCGCTACTCCAAACATATTTCCACAAAAGCAAGGACACCCACAAATAAATTCAACGTAAATTTTCATTCCTTTCTCTACGAAGGCTTCTAGAGGCGGCTGCTCTCTCTTCTCCATGGCTCCACCAACCTCATCCAAATCAAACAAGTCCATGCCCATATCCTCCGCAAGGGCCTGGACCGATGTTGTTACGTTATGGCCAAGCTTGTATGCATGCTTGCTCAGCTCGACGTCCCGGTTCACTCTTACCCTCGCCTTGTGTTCCAACAGGTCAACCACCCAAACCCTGGTGATTTTGGTGACGAGACATGGTCAGGCAACCTGGGCTGTTGCGGAGAGAGTAGAGCAACGAGGTAGAGTCGACGAGCTTGGTAGACTCGGCAAACATGGAGCTGGGTTCGTCAGGGTGTCTGCGATCGAGCGAGGCTTCCGAGGCATTGGTTCATCATGGAGTCTTTGGCAAGATCCATGACTGCTGTTGGTTTGTGGGCAAGGTGAGGCTAAGTCACTGGCTTGCCTCAAGGTGAGGTCTAGACTCGCGAGGTACTGGTTCACCGGCGGGATAACAGGCTTGCTAGTGAGCTTGTTAGTTCACTGGGGGAATCACGGGCTCGCTGGTGATGCTAGTTGGCAAACCTGTGGATTGCTGCTAGTCGGGTGCGACTCTGAATGCATAAGGGGGCACAAGGAAATAAACAGAGATTCTTTCTCTCATAAGCTACCTAGGTTGTGATCGCCAAAGATAACCTCTGCAATCACACTTCCTCGGCTTGACCTTGATAACCAGCCCACAAGATGCTTTCGATGTTTTTGTCATTCTTGGCTGAAGATATATCAATCGGACCACCGGAAAGAAGAACCAGAACAACTGGTTTCTTAGCTGCACCATTCTACATTGATCACTCGCTGCTTTCGAAAAGCTTTAAGTCCACATGGTCGTGTGCCTCCTTCTCTTGAGTTTGATCCATCCCACAACCAACACCACATAATCCACCTTCTTCGCTATGTTGTTGCTTCACCAATTGTAGCGAAGAACAATCAATTGAATCGCAACTCGATGGAAGACTGTGTTTTAACGTAACTCGCTTCTGGGTAGATTGATTTGCATGGCGGGCCCATAGTTTTCGAAGTATTTTCCTGCAAGGCCGCCGAGGTAAGCCAGAGCACAAAGCCATGGCTAGTCAAGCCAGCGAGAAAAACAAAAAGCAAAGGGAAAGAAAAAGTTGTTAAATAGCCCCTCCAACTACCAAACAGTTGTGTTTTAGCCCCCTCCATTAGTTGAGGGTATTTTGGTAACTTGCAATCTCAAAACGACGTAGTTTTGATGTTTTCATCTAATTTCACGGTGAAAACTAACGGAGGGGGCTAAAACGTAACTGTTTGGTAGTTGAGGGGGCCATTTAACAACTTTTGATATTTTAGGGGGCTAAAACGTAACAGGGTGGTAGTTGAGGGAGCTAAAACGTATTTTCCCCTTGAAAGAAACATCTAAACTTACAACAAACAAACAACGCTTAGGATAATCAATAAGTTACAAGCGGCCATATTTTCTAATCATATCATATCATATCATTAAAAAAAAAGTCTAAATACATATTGCATCTAAAACATCTAGCCTAGGGTTTCCATATTTTCTAATCATATTGCATTCATAAGTTAAAGTTAGTCATAAATACATCTAAAATTAAAAAAATAAATAAACCTTAACTGCTGACAGTCATGAATAGGGTTTGCACTTTGTAGGTTGTAGAAAACCAAAAAACCAAGTGGAGGCAAAGATTGTAGTCACTGAATCACTAATCAACCATTTGTCCCCTAAAATAGGAAAACAAAAATCAACATTAAAATTAGAAGTTACTAGTGGTACTAAGTTCCTTCATTATCTTTTCATTCAATTCCTTAGCAAATCTAACACAAAAGACTAAGAAAAAAAGAGTGAAATCCAAAGCCGTGTACAGTGTTTTGATGTCTGCCACTGCCAGACTACCCTTATCAGTGATAAATTCACTCTTTTTTATCCAGGTATTTACCTAGGTATTAGTTATCATTGCATAAATTCTTACCCATCTTCGATCCCTCAACCAATTATTCCCTCCATGTTGAATGAAGAATCCAACAAACCCATATAAAAGCATGAATTGAACTCAATCAAACCATCTATGCAAGACCTAGTAAATTCAATCATTCATTTTCTTCAAAACAAAAACACAAAAACCAAAAACATTTGCAAAAATTGTTATCTTTTTATTCCCTTAAGATTCAAAGCATAAAAACCATAAAGCTAGAAACAAAGCTACACATTCTATAGCAGAATCTAGGGTTTTTGGGAAAAAAGATCAAGCAAGAGAAAGTGATTATAAACAGTGAAGAAGAGATAGACGGCATTGAGAATGGGAACTTACAACAATGAGCTTGAAAAGATTGGCCTCTTTGGGAGGCAATGAGGCAGCGACCACGCCGACTAGCGACACAGAGAGTATGTGAGCGAAAGCAACAGAGAGAGAGCAACAGAGCAAAGGAGAGAGTGACAGAGAGGGACCCTACTGCGAACTTGCGAAGTGCGAACAAACTTGAAAGAGCAGTATGATTCCTTTCCTTGAATTGATTCGTATGGGTATGGGTATAGTCGTATCATATGGGAGGATTTGAGAAATAAGAAATAACGAAGAAATCAAATCCTTCAAAGCCATGTACTCGAATAGAAAATTCGTAGCCTCTGCCATGGGTATGCTCTAGCTAAGCTTAGGATATCAAGAACGATGAGAATTAGGGATTTTGCTGCGGGAGGGAATGTGGTGACTTAGTTTGAAAGAGATGATCTGGTTTGTTCCTCAAATCGCATGTCCATAAAACTGTTGGATTTGATCATTTGTTGAGAATCAACGGTTAGGGAAGAAACAAGAGAAAAATGCTAGATGGGAGCTGAGAGGTGTACGAATGAGAGTAATAAGTTTTCCACCTACCGCATTCAATTCTCGTCGGTTGCCTGAGTCGCTCACCTTCTCCAATGTATCTGACTTGGTGGTGAGTTTGGTGATCGACAAAAAGGTAGATATTTCAAAAAAAAAAAAAAATCCTCTGCGTGCAACACTTGCTGAACCTATGCCATCTTATGATATAACTTTTTTTTATTTAATTCTAGCCATTGGATTAAAGAGTTCATGGAGACACGAGAAACAACAGATTACACACGCCAATCATGCCTTACAACTGTACTCCATCATTCAATCCAACGGCTACAATATTTTTGAATTATTTCTAACTTAAAAGATAATTTATATAATTTAAACAAATTTAAATCTTAAAGGGTTAAATGCCTTTCCAATACCTATGCTTTGAGCCAAAATCAAATAGCTACCTGAGTTTTAAAAAATATCATATATGGTACCTGTGGTTATTAAATAAACCCACTTAGTACTTCTGTTAGGATTTCGTTAATTTTTTTAATGGAACGGCATGTCACCCTTGCACATGGTGTGGTACCTGGGTTTTTGGGTGCCACATCATATCAAATAATGTTAAAATTATGTTTAAAAATAAAATAAAAAAACTTCAAAAAAAAAACCTGCGAACTTCCTAAAAAAACAAAAGAAAATCCATTCTTTCCATTCTCCTTTCCCCTAATCCCTAGGTTTTACCAGACCCAAATACCATCTTTGGCATCCGTCCCTGAATGCCGTCGCAGTTGCCATCCCCCTTAGCGCCACTGCTGTCCACTCCTCAACATACCGTTGTCGTCCACTCCTCAACACGCTGTCGCCGTCCACTCCTTAACACGCCATCGCCATCTCGCCGCCATTGGTCTTCCTTAGCCGCCGGTCTTCCTCAGAGAAAAGATTTTCCACCATTACCCTTCGTCTAAGGTAAGTCTGTTTCCCATTGAATTTACAATTTGTTGAGGAAGACCAACCGCGGTGATATGGCGATGGCATTGATAAGCGCCGAATGTTGCACATTCAAGTCCTTTAACTTGCATATGTTAATTCCTTAGCACTGTTATTTACTTGATTTTATTTTGTTTTTGTGTTTCAGGTCAAATACATGAGCTCCGTTGGAATTTGGACTAAAAAGGGCAAAGAAGCGACCTTACTATCTTTGTAGTAACGTCGCCAAGTCCTCGTGAACGCATACCGGTGAACGCGCCAAGTCCTTGTGAACGTGCGCCTGGCGAATGTGCGCCAACACCTTGTGAATGTGTCCTGGGCGAACGATCACCCATGCATGGCGAATGTGCGCACTCGGGCTTCACTTAACCCGGCAGGCGCGTTGGTCATCTTAAATTGGAACTCCAAGTCTCCAAGTTGAAGTAGGAAACTAACCTACGGCCAGGATTAAGGTTTTAGGGTTTCTAGGGTTTCCTAGTGTCTATAAATAGGCCTTTATACAATGTAAAAGGGGTCAGTTTTCCTTGAGTGCGAAATTTACACAAGTTCTTGGAGTTCATTCATCAGCATGAGCGGCTAAACACCCATTGTGGGGTATCGATGTAACCCTCTCCAACACACAATGGTAATTGTATTTGATTCAATTAGTTTATATTATGTGTGTTGATTGCATAACTGTGAGGATTGCAACTTTAGATTCTGTTCTTAATATTTAATGCAATTGTTATTTAATTCTAAAATCAATACTTGCAAAATTCTTATCTTGTCTTAGAATTTATTTTGCATGTATTGAACTCAATCGATTTTATTTTCTGTGATCATAAAATCGATGGTTATGCAATGGTTTTAATATGTATACGATTAATAGGATTAGATAGACCATGCCTAGGGAAGACGGGTCGTACTACGCCCTAGTTTAGAGTAGACGAACCGTGCTAACCGAAGATGGGTTATGCTATTCCATTGATCATATAAAACATATTAAGGGATTTTATAGTTTATATCTAGGGAAGACAGGTCGTGCCGCATCTTAGTGGTTAGGTGGATCGATCCGTACAACCAAAGATAAATTATTATTATCCTTTAATATGAATTTTCATGTCTTTATAACATATGTGATTATGAACTACTTGAATCGAATTACAGTTACTATTGTGTATGGATTGCGGTGAAGTCGGTACCCTACTCTCTCTCTCTCTGATATCATTCATTTAATATTGCGTTTAATTTTATACATTCTAGTTCACAACAATCAATCTGTTTCTTAATTAGGTTAAACTTTGTTCTTGAATTTAATAGCAATCCCTCTGTCCTTGAGGTTCGACACCCTCAATATAGCCCTATCCTCACGGGATTCGTCTATGCAGTGGTAATTTTATTATTGATATTTTGGTCAACAAAATACCACGTCGGGCATGTTGAGGAGTGAACAACGACGACGATGGCGACGGTGACGGCGTTGGGAGGGACAGAGATGGTGATGGCATTGAGAGGGACGGCGATGGCGACAGCGTTGAGAGAGGGATGGCAAAGAAGGGAATTGGGTATGCAAAAACCTAAGGGGTTGGGGGAGAGGAGAATGGAGAGAACACGGTGGATTTTTTTCAGTATTTTTTTTAATTAATTTTCATTTTTTTAGCATAATTTTAATATTATTTAATCTGATGTGGTACTCAAAACCTACTACCACGCCATATGGTGCCTTAAAACTATAGATACCATGCCATGTGTAAGGGTGATGTGGCACTCCGTTAAAAAAACTAACGAAATCCTAATTGAAATATCAAGTAGGTTTATTTGATAATCACAGGTACCATTTATGATATTTTTGAAAACTAAGATGACTATTTGATTTTAGCTCAAAGCACAGGTACTGAAAAGGTATTTAACCCAATCTTAAAATATAAACTTAAAAGATATTAATTTTAAAAAATAAAATTAAAAACCACCAAGTACTAAAGTCCAAAGGTATTAAGTATAATTTATAATTTAGGGAAAATGTTTTCCCAAAGTGTTTAGATATATTTTTCCTATAATTTAAATAAATTTTTATTAACTATAAACTTAAAAGATAATTTATATACTTTACTTGTTAATTTTATAATTTATATAGTATAATTATTATATAATATAATTTATCTTTATACTTTACTTGATACTTGTTATTTGTTAAAGTTAAGTTAGTATATGATGTATATCATATATTGTAGATACTTAACATATCATATATAAATATATATTATAATTTATTAATTTATAAGTATAAAACTAAGTTAAACTAATTTAATTTTATACAACTAATTAATATAACATTTAAGTTTGTATTATTGTATATAATGTCAATTGTCATTTGTCACACGCTAAAGAGTAACGTACATTGATTAAGTGCACATTGTTAACTAACTTTTTAACAGTTACCTATGTTTTTTAATTGCTTAGATTCTTAGACTCTAGTTACTAAATTTGAGATTATTTTAATATTCATATCAAGTAATGATATAATTTAACTTTATACTTTACTTGATACTTTTTACTTGTTAGTTGTTATTTGTTAAAGTTAAGTTAGTATATGATGTATATCATATATTATAGATAATTAACATATCATATGTAAATATATATTATAATTTATTAATTTATAAGTATAAAACAAAGTTAAACTAATTTAATTTTATACAATTAATTAATATAACATTTAAGTTTGTATTATTGTATATAATGTCAATTGTTATTTGTCACACCCTAAAGAGTAACTTACATTGATTAAGTGCACATTGTTGACTAACTTTCTAATTGTCACCTATATTTTTTAATTGCTTAGATTCTTAGAGACTAGTTACTAAATTTGAGATTATTTTAATATTCATATCAAGTAATGATACTTATCCATGAAGAATTCATGAGATTATATGAATATTATTAGTATGAATATTGATTTGAGATTATTATATCATAAGCATTGATTTCATAAGATATTACCTCTTCTAAATATTATTTGGTGATTTAAGTGGTGAAATAATAGATTCATAAGAAGATTGATAGATGAAATATTAAAGGAGATTGGTAGATGAAATAGTATATGAGAGTATGAGATTGGTAGTTGGAAATTAGAATAGTAAAAGAGATTGCTAGATTGAATAGTATATGAGATTTGTAGATGGAATAGTATAGGACATTTGTAGATGGAATAATATAGGAGATTATAAAATAATAGCTTAATTTGAGATTACATGAATCGCTTCGTAATATATCTATTGATAATACATTAATACGTAGATCAAATGATAATTATATAGTTTATATGATACTATCTATCAAATAAATAAATAACTAAATAAGAAGTAATGAAGTATCAAATATGAATCATATCCTAAACCCTATATTATAGATATAAATATATATCTAACAAGACATCAACGGGTCGGGTTGAGCCATAAATGAGTCAGGCGGGTCGAGTGTTGAGCAAGCTGCGTTCACGAGCCCAAATCAAGTCGGGCGAGCCAAGCTAATCAATCCATAAACGAGTTGAGCTCACAAGTCACAAACGAGTCGGGCTTCCCGAATGAGTCAAGCCTTAATCGGGTTGAGCTCACAAGCCCCTGTCGAGTTTAGTCAGGCAAGCGGGGTATGTGTCATTTGCTAATCGAGTGAGCTTGTATAGTAGTGAGTCGGGCTAAACAGTGTCGAGCTCAATTTCAACCCAAGCTTAATCGGGCGGGTATCAAGCAAGCTCACGAGTCGCTCGGCTCATTTGCAGGCCTACACCTTGTGGGCAAGGTGTTTTGAACAAGTGTGTATTTGTTACAAGTATTAATAGAGATGAATGTACTTAAGAATAAGGGGTGACGAAATGGATAGCAGGTTTATAAGTTGGTTGGAGTAATAGTTGGAGATTTGTTTATGTCAAGTGGAGGAATGCTAGCTGTGTAGTAACAGAGAAACAAATTGATAGGTTGGTGATTGATATTTGTTTAAACACACGTTGTAATACCCCAATAAAAATAACCTTTTATCTAGGAAATCCTTACCACTAGAACGTTTAACAAGAGCCTTTGGTAGAGTTTCTTAGACAAGGCCTAAAACCCTTAGAGTTAACCTAAACACACTTTTGAGCCTTTAGAACATGGAAGCCAAATACTAATCCTCAAGTGGCGAACGTACGCTAGGTTTGGTGGACGTACACCGTTGTCTGTAGTGCGGACGTACGTTGGGGTGACCACTAGACGTACGTTCTGCAAACCGTACCAACAGAAGTACGTGGGACCACTGGGCGTACGCTACTTTTTGTATACTGATGTGGTATTTTGTTGACCAAAATATCAATAATAAAATTACCACTCGCAATAGGACGAATCCCGTAGGATAGGGCTATATTGAGGGTGTCGAACATCAAGGACTGTAGGGATTGCTATTGAATTTGAAGGACAAGATTAACCTAATTAAGGAATGAGATTGATTGTTGTGAAAGTAAATTGCATGAAAGTAAACGCAAAATTAAATTGATGATATCAGAGAGAGAGAGTAGGGTACCGACTTAACCACAATCCATACACAATAGTAACCATAATTCGATTCAAACAGCTCACAATCACATATGTTATAAAGACATGAAAATCCATATTAAAGGATAATAATAATCTATCTTTGGTTGGCACGGATCGTCCACCTAACCACTAAGATGTGGCACGACCCGTCTTCCCTAGGTATAAATTATAAAATCCCTTAAGACGTTTGATGCGGTATGTTGTTGACCAAAATATCAATAATAAATTACCACTCGCAATAGAACGAATCCCGTAGGATAGGGCTATATTGAGGGTGTCGAACCACAAGGACTGTAAAGGAATGCTATTAAAATTAAAGAATAAAGTTTAACCTAATTTAGAAGCAAGATTGATGATTGTGACTAGAATGCATAAAATTAACCGCAATATAAAATTGATGATTTGAGAGAGAGAGAGTAGGGTGACTTCACAATAGTACAACGAACGTAATTCGATCCACAGACTTATAATCACACATGTTATCGACAACAAAATTCGTATTAAAGGATAATAATAGTTTATCTTTGGTTGGCACGGATCGTCCACCTAACCACTAAGATGTGGCACGCACCGTCTTCCCTAGGTATAAACTATAAAATCTTTATCGTTTTATATGATTAATGGAATAGCATAACCCATCTTGGTTGGCACGGTTCGTCTACTCTAAACTAGGGCATAGTACCACACCCGTCTTCCCTAAGCATGGTCTATCTAATCCTATTAATCATATGCATATTAAAACCATTACACAACCATCGGTTTTATGATCTGAAAATAAAATCGATTGAGTTCAACACATGCAAAATAAATTCTAAGACAAGATAAGAATTTTGCAAGCATTGATTTTAGAATTGAATAACAATTGCATTATATTAAGAACAGAAATCAATGGTTTGCAATCCTCACAGTTATGTAATCAACATATGTAATATAAACTAAATGAATCAATTACAATCACCGTTGTGTGTTGGAGAGGGTTACATCGGTACCCCACAATGGGGGTTTAGCCGCTCATGCTGATGAACTCCATAAACTTGTATAAAATTCGCACTCAAGAAAAAACCCCCTTTTACATTGTATAAGGGCCTATTTATAGACACTAGGAAACCCTAGAAACCCTAAAACCCTAATCATGGCCGTAGATTAGTCTCCTACTTCAACTAGGAAACTTGAAGATGCGTTACTAAGCTTTCGTTAAATCGATCGTAGCGCCACGTTCTCGAGCGCCGCGATCGCGAGGCATCTTATGCGATCGTTCGCTAGCACAGTATGGTTCTTTTCTTCTTTCCCAATTTCCAACTAGGCTTATGTAATTGACCTGAAACACCAAATAAAACAAAATCAAATAAATAGCAGTGCTAAGGTATTAACAAATGCAAGTTAAAGGGCTTGAATGTGCAACATTTAGCGCTTATCAACGTTTTATATGATCAATGGAATAGCATAACCCATCTTCGGTTAGCACGATTCGTCTACTCCAAACTAGGACGAGTACGAACCGTCTTCCCTAAGCATGGTCTATCTAATCCTATTAATCATATGCATATTAAAACCATTACACAACCATCGGTTTTATGATCACGAAAATAAAATCGATTGAGTTCAATACATGCAAAATAAATTCTAAGACAAGATAAGAATTTTGCAAGCATTGATTTTAGAATTGAATAACAATTGCATTATATTAAGAATGTAAATCAATGGTTTGCAATCCTCACAGTTATGTAATCAACATATGTAATATAAACTAAATGAATCAAATACAATCACCATTGTGTGTGTTGGAGAGGTTACATCGGTACCCCACAATGGGGGTTTAGCTCATGCCGATGAACTCCATAGAATGTATGTAAATTCGCACTCCAGAAAACCTCCCTTTACATTGTAAAAGGTCTATTTATAGATACTAGGAAACCCTAAAACCCTAGGTCAGGGCGACTCACCAGCGCACGTTAAATCTTTACACGCTTCTCCATGCGACCACGTTCAGCGCGATGCTCACGTCACAAGACAGGTGGTTCTTCTTGCCTATTCTATCCAATTTCCAACTAGGCTCACGGAATTGACCAAACACCAAACAAAAACAAAATCAAATAAATAGCAATGTTAAGGTATTAACAAATGCAAGTTAAAGGGCTTGAATGTGCAACATTCAGCACTTATCACACCTCAAACTTACATATTGCTAGTCCCTTAGCAATACAAAATGAAAATAAAATGAACAACATAAAAGATAAATCCAACTTGGTGGGATGTAAGTTGCATTTAGCATATGCAACAAGCCTTTTAAACCCTAGGAATTCCCTAGAGGACGAGTGAAGTCTCGTGAGGGTTTTCGAAATGATACCCACAAACATTGTGCATAATTCATGTTATCCAAAAAGTAAAAGCAACACTCAACCCATGATCTTCATTCATTAGCAAGCTTAAAAGATTAAACTCCATCTTCACAATAAATTGGAAATTAGAGTCTAATTACTTACAACAAAGTAATTAAGGCATCACAAGCTAAAACGGTGTAAAGTGAATTAGCACAAGACCATGAAGCTTCCAAGCAAATTCAATGTGCAATGTGTCCATAATTCAAGATTCACTAGAAGTCCTATCAGAGTGAACAACAATGGCATACTTTTCTAGCTTTTTAATTTATTATTAGGCTCTATAGTGTTTAGTTCCCTTAAGCTTTCTAATTGACCCATGTAGCGAGTGTTGAGCCAATGACTCCCAAACCAGATGGTTTTAGGCATTAGGTGTAGAGACACCCCTGAGGACTTACTAACTCGAGTCAAAAAGGCTACGAAACTAAACTAGCCGTAATGTTAACCATATCAAAACTCTTCACCTTTTGACGTGAACACTCACTGCTTTGAGGCAAGAGGCCCAGTTACTCAATGAAGAGTTTATCAATGGTTAAATTTTTTTTTTTTTTTTTATGCCAATGTATCCACTCAATAAGTTACCGGTCGTCACTCAAAACATAGAAACATACACATTAAACCTACATGTTATACCCACAAATCATGTGCTAATGTGCTTGTGTCAAGCAGATCAAACATGTGAAATCTCAATTGCCTAAAGCAAGTAATAAACTAGAAATTCCAACATCGATCATGTGTTCAACATTTAAGCTCACGATGAAATCAATCACATGGTTTAGATCAACCAAAATTTAAGGAAAACTTGAACATTTTTTTTTTTTTTTGACAGGTGTGTGAAATTGTGTGTTCCCATACCCCCAAACTTGATCTACAGAACATTGTCCCCAATGTGGAATTTATGGAACGAGCTGACTGGATTGGAAGTTAGAGAACTTGTTGGACTAGCGTGGCTCATAGCACACCCCCAAACTTGAATTAAAAAACCCTTTGTCTCGCAAAGAAAGCTCAAAAGTAATACAGAAAAAAAATAAAAAAAAAAAAAATAAAGGTAAAACAAGACAACAAATTAAATGGATATCTTGTGGGTGCCTCCCATGAGCGCTAAGTTTAACGTCTTGACCAGACGGCAGTGCACCGCACTACTCCCTGTGGGAGGAAGATGATGCCCTGTCGCTGGTGGTAGTCGATCCAAAATGTCCCGGAGTAGAGTAGTATGAAGGTTTGTGTTTGATGTTGGTGAAGCGTTGTTCGCTTTTCCAAGCGTTGATGTGCACCACTTCAAGAGCTCATATATGGTGATGAGATGGTCGGCTCTCCCCTTCTTTGTGGTGGCGGTGCATCTTCTTCCATATGCTCAACTTCTTCCCCACCTTCCTCACCGGTATTTCAACTCTAACTTCTCTGGGCATATGGCTGGCTGTGGTTCCACTGGTTCTTGCCAAGAACGGGTGTTCGAACGGTCCATCTTCGGGGTGCCTTTATTCCCTTCTTCTTGAGAATGTGGGTGAGCAGAATGGAAATGGAGCCCCATGACTTTGTGTTCGGCCTTCCAATTACACCATCCCAAAATTTTTGAATTTGGCCAAATAATGGATGGGATTGAATACCAATGGCCCTTGTGAAAGGCGTCAGCTTGTAGGAATTGGTCACGCCTCGTGACTTGTGCCCCAATGACACATTCGTACATAACATAATCCACAAGTAAGAGTGGTTGTGGCAATTTGGACCGGCTGCACATTCCGCTTCTCATCGGCATATTGGCCGCACACATGTCTTCAATGATCTCGAGACATAGAGGATCCTGTTCATCAAGTTGGGCATCCGGTGGGTGCTCATCGTTACAATGATGGCGGCAATGTCGGGTGGTCACATCCAATGGCTTCCTTTGACTAATAGAAGAAGAGGTACCGCTTATTGCAATCCGGGGAAAGGTTGGAATAGTGGATGATCAACTTGGTATATGCGTTGAGGTGTGGGTTTGAACAATTTCTTCAACCCCGGCGCTTGAACTCTTGGATTGCCCATTGGTGGCTTCAAAATTTTGAAGTCACCGTTGATATCAAATTCCATCTCAAATAGTATCTCCTGCTCAATAGTTGATGGGAGGATTGGGCACGGAGCTTGACGCTTGGGAGGTGGAAGGAGTGGTCAACTCCAACCCGAAGCACCACAAACCCAACTTGTGACGACCCAATCACAAAAGACAAGAAACACAATGGTTATGGAGTGAGTTGTGAAGGTTGGGTCAATTTTATGGAGAGGGAAAATGGAAAATGGGGTGAAAGATGAACGTGGTGGTGGATATGGAGGTATGGGGTGGTGGGTGCCGTGGGTGATGGTGGAGGAGTGTTGGTGGTGATTGTGGTGGTTTGGTGGTGGTTGAGAGGTGGAGGGTTGGGCGTGAGGAAAGATGTGTGGGGTGGGTGGGGATGGGTGATGGAAAATGGGTGTGAGGGGCCGTGACCTAAATGGTCACGTGAGAGCTGGGGTAGTGACGAACGATCGCAGGTAATGTGTAGTGGGAACTCGCCTTGGGTGTAAGCGAGGCGGGGGGGACAATCAACTGTCGGCGCTGAGCATTAGAGCATCGTCGATCACCCAAGGATGGGCAAACGTCGCTTCATCAGGTTTAGCACTTTTGAGAGACTTGGCGACGATCACCCAGTGGGTGAACGTCGCTTCATCGCATGTTTAGCACTTTGAGAGGACTTTGAGAATGATCTCCCGGATGGTTAACGTCGCTTCTCGATGCTAAATCTCATTGTGCACGAGTCAAACTAAAGAGACACAAAATTTAAACCAAA
This sequence comes from Carpinus viminea, assembly GCA_013348765.1. NCBI lineage: Eukaryota > Viridiplantae > Streptophyta > Magnoliopsida > Fagales > Betulaceae > Carpinus > Carpinus viminea. The sequence goes on along the minus strand of CP054667.1, from coordinate 38,392,354 downwards.
ACAAAATGAAATTATAACAAGATTAAAAAACAACAATGAAAAGCAACAAAAATAAGAGAATAAAAGTAGTGAAACAACAATTTGTACCTCTCCTGGCATCGACCAATCGACCTCAACAAAGACGTTTGAGATTCAGGGACCATCCAAATGCCTTCATGTTCTCTGCATGCCCTCTTAAAGTGAAGTAGGTGGGATCCCGAACGGATTCCACATCACATCCTCTAGGTCGGGGTTACGAATACATGGCTTCACTCTTTGACCATTGACCTTAAAATGTTGCCATCCCTTGGGTCCCTCAACTCAACGCACCATGGGGAGATCTGAAATAACGGTGAATGGGCCATCCCATCTGGAGCGGAGTTGCCGGAAGAGCCGAGTTTGGAGTTGAAAAGCCATACTTTCTGCCCGGCTCAAATGTCTTAGGACGATGTGCGGTCATGAAAAGCCTTTGTCTTTTCCTTGTACATCTTGGAGCTGTCATAAGCGCCATTCCGCAGCTCTTCCAATTACAACTCAAAGCTTCGGTGAGATCCGTGCTTGCATGTCAAAGTTGAATTGCTTGATTGCCCACAAAGGCCTTGTGCTCAGTTCCACGGAGGTGACATGCCCTTCCATAAACCAACCGGTATGGTGACATTCCAATCGGCGTTTTGTAGTCATGCGGTAGGCCCATAGTGCATCATTGAGGCGCAAAGACCAATCCTTGCGATCCCCTAACTGCCTCTTCTCCAGAATATGCTTGATCTCCCGGTTGGAGAGACTCTACTTGGCCACCGGTTTGGGGATGGTAAGGAATGGCTACCTTATGAGTAAAGTACTTGAGAAGGTGGTTTCAAAAACTAGTTGCAAAAGTGTTTGCCTCCACATCGATGATGGCTCTAGGAGTACCAAATCACAAGATGTTGGTTTGAATGAATTTCACCACCACCTTGTGATCATTAGTCTTGGTAGCCACAGCTTCAACCCATTTGGAGACATAGTCTACACCCACCAAAATGTACTCATACCCAAAGATGGTGGAAAGGGGCCCATGAAATCAATACCCCAAACGCGTCAAAAATTTCGACTATGAGGATGGGGTTTAATGGCATCATATCCCTCCTAGACATAGCTCCAAGTCACGACATCTCTCACAAGCCCGGCAAAGTCATAGGCATCCTTGAATGAGTTGGCCAAGTGAAACCACATTGTAGAACCTTGGCTGCGGTTTTCTTAGCAATCAAATGACACCCACGTGCTAGAGAATGGCAAAATGTAAGGATACCGTGGAACTCACTTTCGGGACACAACGCCTTATTATCCGATCAACAGAAGATTTGAACAATTCGGTCTTCCCAAAAGTAGAATCGGACTTGCTTGAAGAAGTGATCTTTGTCTTGTTTAGACCAATGGGAAGGATCTGATCTTGCTAAGTAGTTGATGATGTCGATACCAGGTGGTTCTCTTGGAGTTATCTCAAACAGTTGCTCATCCGGAAGGAATCATGAACTGGAAGTGGCAGAGCTGTCTCAAACTGAATTCGTGACAGATGTCATGAATTTGTCCCGAATCTCGATGTCAAATTCTTGTAATGTGAGTATCCATGAATCGACGGGTTTTGTCTCCTTCTTTGCCAACAAGTGACGCAAGGCAAGCATGATCGAATAGATGATTACCTTGGATCCCAAGAGGTATGATCTAAATTTGTCCAAGGCAAATACCACAACTAGCAACTCCTTTTCCATTGTGGTGTAATTGACTTGAGCATCCATCGTGGTCTTGCTAGCATGTAAATGGCGTGAGGTATCTTGTCCACGCTATCCCAAGACTGCACCCATAGCAAAGTCGGATGCATCACACATGATTTCAAATGGCAAGGGACCAATCAGAGGTTTCATGATGGGAGCGGAAGATAGCGTGGGATCGGAGCTTCAAATGCCTCATGACATGCTTCATCGAAATTGAATGGAGTGTCACAACGGTCTGGAGACCTTGAGATCTTGCTAAAATCCTTGATAAAGCCGGTAAAACATGTCCTAAGAATGAGTAGATTTGCTTTCATCGAGTAGGCGCGGCAGATTTTCAATCCTCCACCTTTGCTCTATCCACCTCAATGCCTCTTTTGGAAACAATATGTCCCGTAACTATACCCTCCTCGCACCATAAAGTGACTCTTCTCCCAACTCAAGATTAGGTTAGTCTCTTTGCAGCGTTTAAGCACAAGTGAAAGATTATGGAGGCAATTATCAAAGAAGACCCAAAAGCAGAAAAGTCATCCATAAATACCTCCAAAAATTTTTCTACCATGTCGGAAGATTGACATCATGCATCTCGAAGGTGGTGCATTGCATAGGCCAAAGGGCATGCGCTATAAGCAAAGTGCCAAAGGGACGGTGAATGTCATCATCTCACGGTCTTGGGGTCATAACAGTTTGTATCCGGAGTAGCCATCAAGGAAGTAGTAACTCGGCCAGCTAGACGCTCTAGGATTTGATCAATGAAAGGAGTGGAAGTGATCCTTCCTAGTGTGGAGTTGAGCTTCCGATAGTCAATGCAACACGCCATCCGGTGGTAGTGCGTTGAGGAATCAACTTCTCCAGCATTCTCCACTCTTGTAAGGCGATTTCTTTGGTACTACTTGAGTGGACTAATCCATTTGCGTCCGAGATGGGGTAGATGATGCCGATCAAGTAGCTTGACCACTTCTTCATCACAACCTCTTTCATGTTAGGATTCACCGACGTTGTGCCTCTCACGGAAGGTCTTGCTCCTTCTTCTAAATGGATCCGATGCATCGTATGGATGGATCAATTCCCTTTAGGTCTGCCATCCACCCAATAGCTTCTTTGTGCTCCTTCAATACTTCTATGATTATCTTCCGGTCTTCGTAAATCGAAAGCAATTATGACTGAAGAGTCTCGTGGCACTAAGGAAGGCATATTTAAGTTTGTCCGGCAGGGCTTCAACTCAAGCTTCGGTGGGGACTCAAGAGAGGAACAGGAGGAGTGCTTGATGTCAATGTGCAAGGTTCTTGGTAATCTCCATGGGTGAAAATCTGCCAGCCGCTTTCTAGCAAATTCATGGACCTCTTCAATGTCTTGATATGTTGAAATCTTCAAACCAAAGTGGGCTAAGCAAGCTTCCAATGGATCATCGGCCAAGAGAAACCGGGAGTGAGTCTTCTACATACTCTTCAATGTGGTCCACAAAGAAACACTCATTACGATCCGGGACATGTTGGAATGCATTAAAGATGTTGATCTCACCTTCATATTTCCAAAGGAGATTTCCATAACCCCATCCGGTTGATACATGCATTGGCGTGGCTAAGAATGGACCCAAGGATGACCGAATCACTTCTCGGGATGTGGAGCAGTGGTGTCAAGAACAATGAAGTCCGGGAAAAGAATTTATCCACCTTGATGATGACATCTCTATAATCCCTCCGGTTTCTTAATAGACCGTCCTAACTGCAGAATCATGGTAGGCTTCAACTCCCCTAGACCAAGTTCTTGATAATCGAGTATGGTAGTAGATTTACCCCAGCTCCTAGATCAAGGAGTGCCTTGTCAATCTCTTTGTCCTATGATGCATGAAATGGTGGGGAGCTCGGGGTCCTTGAACTTGGTGTTGTGTTGAATCAAAGAACTTACATGCTCGTAAGGAGGACCTTCTTAGGAATGTGATTTCGGACTTCCTCTTACGAGTAGAGATCCTTCAGAATTTGGCGATGCAGGTACTTCTGAATGGCATCAAGGAGAGGAATGTTGATCTTCACTTGTTTGAACACCTCCATCATTGCTTGTATTTTCTCTCCTTGTTTTCCAAAGTGAGAAGGTGCCTTGAGCCGTTCTAGGAATGGGGCTTGGGTACATACGGCATCTCCGAACTAGGGTCATGAGGTAGATGTTTGGATCACTTGCTTGCCCTTGTCGATGTAGATTCTCCTTCTGCTTCTTCTTTCAACTTGATTGTCAACCAATTTTCCGCTTCTCAACGTGGTGATGGACTGCACATGCTGATGTGAAGATTCTTCATCTATCATGTAAAGCCCTTGGGATTTATCCTTTGGTGACTTGAAGCTTTCCCTTCTTCCCTCCTGTTGAGGGTGTTTGCCATCCGTCCCATTTGAGTTTCTAATTTGCAATGGATTGAGAGTGGAGTTTACTTGTATGGGACATCTCATCAAACTCTTCCATCATCGCACCCAATCTTCCATTCACCTCACCCAACAAGTTCGAATCCGTTCATCGAGACTCGCACGCGGTGGAGCCTGGTATTGCTTATATGGAGGTTATATGTGGAAAGCGAGTTGTATGGCATCTGCTTGGATTGAGCTTGATTGTGGGTGGTCCCGAGGTTGAGTTCTCGCATTGACCCTTCCATGAGAAATTGGATGGTTTCTCCACCGGGTTGTAAGTGTTGGAATATGGATCATTACCCAATCGGGAGAAAGTAGCATTGAACTGTTCATTAGAAATATCGATAATTGACAGCAGAGGCGTTATTTACGATGCGTAATGCTAGAATAGAATGAACATGGTTCAGTTGGGTGTTGATGTGAGCAGCATTAGAAAAATCAATCATCAATTGGTCTAGCTTCTTGGTGATGGCATCAACTACTTGAGTGGCCATGTCTGCAGGGGTCCTACTTCACAAAGGCTCTCCGCCTTTGGTGCTTAGGTGCGGGTTCTCTCCGTCTATTGGAAGCTTGACGAGAGTTGTTGCTCAAGTTTTCAATCATCGCCCATGCCTCCTTCACTCTTTAACATGAATGTCCCACGCATGATGCATCTACCATGCTCTGCATGACTCATTAGACCATCATAAAAACTCTGCACCGGCTGCCATTTGGGGACAGCATGGTGTGGACATGATCTAAGTAAGGTCCTTAAGCCTCTCCCAAGTTTCATGTAGTGGTTCACCACGGTATTGGGTGATACCGGATGGCCCGCCTAATATCATTTGTCCTTCCTATGGGAAATATTGCTTGAGAAAAACTTGTTGAAGTTGATCCCAAGAAGTGATAGAGTTGGGTTCTAATGATTGGAACCAATGTTTGGCTCTTTCCTTAAGGGCAAAGACAAACAGATGCATCTTTAGGGCATCCTCGGAATCCGTCAATTGAATGGTAGAACAAATGTTGGAATTCGAGGAATCATAAGGATTCTCATGGGTAAACCCTAGAAAGGTCGGTAAACTTTATATGGTGCTAGGCTTGATCTCATATTTGCCGGCAACCCGAGACATGAGGAGTAGTGTATGTGGGTGGAATGTAGAAAGCTATGGAGGATGCCACCATGGTGTCAATGGTATTTTCCTTAGACAAATTAGCTTTCCTTTCGGCTCTAAGTTGTCTAAGAGTGTGTTCAATGTCGGGTCACAAGAATTTAAAGGGCAAAAGACAAAGATCGGCGACCCAACATAAACTAGAATTGAAAATAAAGCAAAAAAAAGACCAAAACAAAATAATAAAACAAAAATTGCTTAAAATAAAAGAAAGCTCACAAACGCCCTTAGGTGTGCAATGGAGTGTCAGAGCTGAGAGAGGCGAACGATCGCGAGGTGCGATCGTTGCTTCCTCAAGGTTAGACTCGAGGGAGTTATGCGAATGATCACCGGGGGTGTGATCGTTCGCGCCTCGAGTTTAGGGCTTTGGAGGAGAGTTCTACAAACGATCACCGGGTTTGTGAACGCTCACAACTGAAGAAGGCTGCGCTAAATGTGAACTTGAAAAAGAAAATTAAAACCCAGTTGAAAAAATATGAAAACAAACTGAAATAACAGATTAAGCTAAACTTAATCCTTGAAATTTAATAAAAATCATTAAGGTCCAATTAACGGGCGCATAAAAATTGATGTGGTATTTTGTTGACCAAAATATCAATAATAAAATTACCACTGAATAAGACGAATCCCATAGGATAGAGCTATATTGAGGGCGTCGAACCTCAAGGATTGTAGGGATTGCTATTGAATTTGAAGGACAAGATTAACCTAATTAAGGAATGAGATTGATTGTTGTGAAAGTAAATTGCATGAAAGTAAACGCAAAATTAAATTGATGATATCAGAGAGAGAGAGAGAGTAGGGTACCGACTTCACCACAATCCATACACAATAGTAACCATAATTCGATTCAAACAGCTCATAATCACATATGTTATAAAGACATGAAAATCCATATTAAAGGATAATAATAATCTATCTTTGGTTGGCACGGATCGTCCACCTAACCACTAAGATGTGGCACGACCCGTCTTCCCTAGGTATAAATTATAAAATCCCTTAAGACGTTTTATATGATCAATGGAATAGCATAACCCATCTTTGGTTAGCACGGTTCGTCTACTATAAACTAGGGTGTAGTACAAACCGTCTTCCCTAAACATGGTCTATCTAATCCTATTCATCATATGCATATTAAAACCATTGCATAACCATCGAATTTATGATCACAGAAAATAAAATCGATTGAATTCAATACATGCAAAATAAATTCTAAGACAAGATAAGAATTTTGCAAGTATTGATTTTAGAATTAAATAACAATTGCATTAAACTTTTAAGAACAGGAATCTAAAGTACAATCCTCACAGTTATGCAATTGACATACATAATATAAACTAACTTGAATCAAATACAATCACCATTGTGTGTTGGAGAGGGTTACATTGGTACCCCACAATGGGGGTTTAGCCGCTCATGCTGATGAACTCCAAGAATGTATGTAAATTTCGTACTCCAAAAAAATCGACCCCTTTTACATTGTATAAAGGTCTATTTATAGATACTAGGAAACCCTAAAACCCTAATCATGGCCGTAGGTTAGTTTCCTCCTTCAACTTGGAGACCTGGGGTTGCAGTTTTAAATGTCCAACGCACCTGCCGGGTTAAGTGAAGCCTGAGTGCACACGTTCGCCAGGCATGGGCGATCGTGCGCCCAGTGCACATTCACAGGGGCTTGGCACACATTCGCCAGGCGCACGTTCACCTGGTGTTGGCGCATGTTCGCCAGCACAGTGTGGTTCCTTCTTGCCTATTTTAGTCCAATTTCTAACTAGGCTCACGTATTTGACCTGAAACACCAAACAAAACAAAATCAACTAAATAGCAACGCTAAGGTATTAACAAATGCAAGTTAAAGGGCTTGAATGTGCAACATTCAGCACTTATCATATACCCTTTGGATAATATCTAGACGTATGAGACACTTTTTAGATGTACGCTAAGGTTACCAGATGTTCGTAGGTCCAACAAACGATTGGTGGTGGATTTTCTTTATAAATAAGATGCCCCTCCTCTCATTCCTCATGCCTTCTTCCATCCTCTGGTGTGCCCCTAGGCTGCCAGAATCCCTTCCACGTTTTAGAGAGAGAGTTTGGTGAGGAAGAGTGTTTCCAAGCAGAGTTTCCAATGAGGAAACGCCATGTCCATGCTTAGCTTTGGGATAAGCTTAGTTCTCTTTTTGTATTTAACTTTGTTATAGTCTTTGTTTTATGCCTTGTTAAGTTTTCAAAGTGTTCGTCAAATTTCTTCCCAAAGATGATAATGTTTGCAAAGTACTCTTTCAAATCCCATTGTGTGTGAATTCCTATGTTGCATGTGCTCTTTTACTTGCCTAGTGGAGGTTTAGAGGTTTAGAAGTGCTATAGGAATCATGCACTGTCTGAATCTTAAAACAGTGTGCTTAACACACTGAGCAAACGTACACCATCGAGGCCGGACGTACGATCAGTGGGCAGAGCACTAGTTTTGGGTTCCACACATGAGTGCTTTAACTTAGCCGTATTTCTAACTTTTATAAGGCTTAGAATAACGGTGACTTGTATCCGTTATAACATGAAATAGCTTGGTCGGACTATTCACTCAAGTGCGCGAGGTAAGTAAGCTCTTACACCATTTTTCGTAAAACATGGGATATGTCAGCTAAACTGACTACGCATATCATATAAGCATGCCTATTTTCTGTAATTACTCGGTAACTATGTTATTAAATAAACTATCAAGATGCATCGTAAGACATGGTATGCTGGTACGTGCAGTATAAACGGCCATGGGCTTACTATATAAACTGCGTATTATGGTCAAATGTGTGCGTTATGTGACGTTTGTGGATCCATTGGTTTTATGACCTTGATGCAACCATTCTCAATGGTTCAGTCACTATAGGATGGACATCATTAGTTGGTGTAGGACACTCGAGGTCGGACTCGATCGTGTCACTAATGTTACGTACGATATGTTGTACAATGACTAGGGTACTGGAATTTTATTATAGGTCCCTCAAGACAGCATCAACCCTGTTGAGAATGAGTAATATCTCGGGTAGACCATGTATGGAAGTTATGACTTATAAGCATTAGACTTTTCTGCATTAAAACACTTAGGTATTTATCACCGGTTTTACACCTTAAGCTTTGAAAACCATAAAACCCGTTAAATGGTGTATTAGTGGAGGAATGCCTTCTTTATGGTTATTACTCAAATTGCACGTTTACTCTTATTAACCGGGCTCATGTCATACATAAGTCTGAGGTTTACTTACTAAGTCATTAGACTTACGCGATTATTATTCTTTAGGTAACCTAATTCATTGCTATGGAAGTGGCAAGAGTGCTACTACTTGATTGGTTATGCTTTACTCATGATTACAGGTTTGTCTTATTCATTAGTAGCTCCATTTTCTCACTTGATGGGTTATAGTAGATCTCAGATTTATTCATCTTCCTTTACATTCACTCTGATAGTTTAATAAAGGTGATTACTCGTTGGGTCACAAGTTGGCTTCAACTGGGTAAATTGCCAGTGACTCCACCGGATTAGCCGAGGCTGATTTTGGGGGCGTTATAGTATGGTATCAGAGCATACGGTCTTGCCAACCATAGCTGTAAATATGAGAATATGATGTAGTATCTAGGTTCAATCATAAAGAACTGGAGTGTTCTGCGTTACAGGCATTTGATCCTGCTTCATACTCAGATGCGCGAGTGTAATACCCCAATAAAAATAACCTTTTATCTAGGAAATCCTTACCACTAGAACGTTTAACAAGAGCCTTTGGTAGAGCTGCTTAGACAAGGCCTAAAACCTTAGAGTTAACCTAAACACATTTTAAGCCTTTAGAACATGGAAGCCAAATACTGATCCTCAGGTGGCAGACATACGATAGGTCTGGTGGACATGCACCGCTATCTATAATGCAGACATACGCTGGGGGGACCACCGGACATACGCTCTACAAACCATACCGACGAACATACGTGGGACCACCAGGCGTATGCTACTTTTTGTATACCCTTTGGATAATACTTGGACGTACGAGACACTCTTTGGACCCTTGTGCAAGAACCAGCGGACGTACGGTAGGGTTGCCGAACGTCCGCAGGTCCGACAAACGGTTGGTGGCAAATTTTCTCTATAAATAGGACACCCCTCCTCTCATTCCTCATGCCTTCTTCCATCCTCTGGTATGGCCCTAGGCTGCCAGAATCCCTTCCACATTTTAGAGAGAGAGTTTGGTGAGGAAGAGAGTTTCCAAGCAGAGTTTCCAAGGAGGAGAGGCCATGTTTGTGCTTAGTTTTGGGTTAAGCTCAGTTTCGTTTTTGTATTTAACACTGTTATAGTCTTTGTTTTATGCCTTGTTGAGCTTTCAAAGTGTTCATCAAGTTTCTTCCCAAAGATGATAATGTTCGCAAAGAACTCTTTCAAATCCCGTTTTGTGTGAATTCCTACATTGCATGTGCTCTTTTACTTGCCTAAATGAGGTTTAGAGGTCTAGAAGTGCTATAGGAATCATGCACTATTTGAATCTTAAAATGGTGTGGTTAACACACAAAACAGACGTACGCCATTGAGGCCGGATGTACGATCAATGGGCAGAGCACTAGTTTTGGGTTCCACACATGAGTGCTTTAACTTAGCCGTATTTCTAGCTTTTATAAGGCTTAGAATAACGGTGACTTATATCCATTATAATAGGAAATAGTTTGGTCGGACGATTCGCTCGAGTGCGCGAGGTAAGTAAACATTTACACCATTTTTTGTAAAACGTGGGATATTTCAGCTGACTGACCATGCGTATGATATAAGCATGCCTATTTTTTGTAATTATTCCGTAACTGTGTTAAGATGCATCGTAAGACATGGTACGCTGGTACATGCGGTATAAACGGCCATGGGTTTACTATATAAACTGTGTATTATGGATAAATGTATGCGTTATATAAGGGTTGTGGATCCATTGGTTTTGTGACCTTGATGCAACCATTCTCAATGGTTCGGTCACTATAGGACGGACATCATTAGTTGGTGTAGGCCACTCAAAGTTGGACTCGATTGTGCCACTGATGTTACATATGATATGTTGTACAATAGCTGGGGCACTGGAATTTTATTATAGGTCCCTCGAGATAGCATCAACGCTACTGAGAAGGGGTAATATCTCGGGAAGACCATGTATGAGAGTTATGCCTTATAAGCATTAGACTTTTCTGCATTAAAACACTTTGGTATTTATCGCCGATTCTACACCTTAAGCTTTGAAAACCATAAAACCCATTAAATGGTGTATTAATGGAGGCAATGCCTTCTTTTTGGTTATTACTCATGTTAGTTATTTTATTTAAAATAAGTAGTTGGCTATTCTTCGGTGATTAAAACTTTGTAATTTCATGTTCTCGCATCTCTCGGAGGATCGTATAGCAGCTTCATGGAATAGCAGGGTGCATGGGAACAAGGACCGTCCGGACGACTAGTTCTCCCATCCGGACGTGATGCAGTAAAAGGCTCCCTACTAAAACCCGAGGGCACCATTCGCAAGCCCGTTTACAACCGTTCGCAGCCCGTCCGAGCAGAGACGTTTGGATGACGGGCGTCCGGACGTCTGTATCGATACTAAATCCGAGTGCCCGTTCGCGGCGTTCGCTTCCCGTTGAATCCGTCACGCCTCGAATCGCCGCAAAGGCGGAAGCGATGTTGCCCTAGGACGTTCGGACGGCCATTATACCGTCCGACGGCCGTGTTAAATCACATTTCATTATATTTTAAGTAACCCGTCCGGACGAGCCAAGTGACCGTCCGAGCGGTATGTTGCGTCTAGGTTTAATTTACCTTGTATTTGAGTTTCAATAGGTCTAAGAGTCTGTGATTATATATAGATCTTTCTGAGATCATGGGCGTAATGCATCTAGAATTACGCCTTTGTGAGCCAAGAGAGTCTTTGATAGTGAGAGTTTAAGTTCTCTTTCTTGGAGTGTTTAGATTAATGTTCATCATTGTTCATCGTCTGTTGAAGTGAAGTCAACGGAGTTCGGTGAAAGGAAATCACGTGAAGGATTGTGCCGCTGTCTCTGGAAAGACTCTGCGGTAGAAAGGCAGTGGGTCACTTGTCTTATACAAGATCGTGTCATAGCAAAGGTTTTGTGAGTATGAACATCTTGTAATCCTTTTCTTTTCTTGATTTAGTTGATTTCACAGGTTTGCTGCCGGAGAGGTTTTACATTTTAGAGTGTTTCTCTAAATGGTTTCCTCTTCGTAACCAAATTCTGTGTTCTTTATTGCTTATTGCTTTACATATTTTGTTGAATTGTTTATTGCTTCATTGTTTCAATTCCATAAATTGTGATAAACAATTAGTTGGAGTCTGCTTAGGGTCTTTCAATTGGTATCAGAGCGGGTTCACTTTTTTTGGATTTATTTCCTAAGTGTGATCCTTAACTCCGTTTTCAAAATGTCTCATATTGTTGCACCAAATTCTCTTCCGTCTTTGACGGATCAAACTATACACTTTGGAAAATTCGTATGAGGGCATATCTTAAATTTATTGATGTTTGGCATATTGTTGAATCTGGATGGTCTATTCGGATAAAACAAACTGCTGAATGGACAACAGTTGAAAATCGTGCCTCCTCTGCAAATGACAAAGCATTACACTCCATCTTCACGGCTGTCACCATGGAAGAATTCTCAGAATTTCTCGATGTGTGATAGCTAAAGAAGCTTAGGGAAACCTTAGAAATAACTCATGAAGGAACCGAGGTTGTTAGAGCCTCAAAACTTCAGATGTTAGTTTCAAAGTTTGAAGAGATTAGGATGCAAGAGGATGAGACTTTTGATGAATTCTACTCTAAGCTCAATAGTATTAGAAACAATACTATAAATCTTGGAAAGAAAATGTCGATGCAAAAATAATCAAGAAAATTTTGAGATCCTTACCTACTAGGTTCTTGCCCCAAATTGCTGCCATAAACGGAGAAATGACTTGGATACTATGAGAGTAGAGGAACTTGTAGGGTCAATTCAGACGTTTGAGCTCTTGTTGCCTAAACCTAAGAACTCAAAAATTTAGCTCTTAAGACCAAAGCTGCATTAAGGAAAAAATCTGGAGGTTCAACAGATGAGGATTAGGAGATGAGGAGGAAATTGCCATGATAGTTAGGAAATTTGAAAATTCTTCAAACCTAAAAATGGAAATTTTAAGGGTAGAGTTTCAAAAATCAGTGAATCATAGGTATGATGGTAGAGATAACATCCAAGATAGAATACAGCGGATCAAAAGAAAAAGTTCTTAGTGGTCGTAAATGTCACGAGTGTGGGGGAATTGGTCACATCCGGGCAAATTGTGGAAATTTGAGAAACTCAAAAGGTAAAGCTTTTAATGTGACTCAAAGTGATGAGTCAGAGGATGATGACTCTGAGGATGATGAAGAAGTAAATGTGAATTATCTAGCTTTTTACTGCTTCTATACTAATGAGTATGACAATTCTAGTGAGCAAATTGGGGTTGAAAATGAATCGATGATGAGCAAGATTTACAAAGCCTTACAATCAAATGTTTCAAGAATTTAATAAATTGGGTTGACGAATAAGAAAAACTTGAAGAGACTTAAAGAAGTTGAGACAGAGAATGAAAAACTTGTTGAAAAATTAAGTTTCTAGAGAAAGAATTGAATGAGTCAAGAAGTCATCTTAACAAATTTTCAAGTGTTAAACTTGATAAGATGCTAAGTGATCGAAACCCTCACATGATAGAGTGGATTAGGGTTTGATAAGCATGTTTCTAAAATCAAATGGGTCTTCTACTTCAAAAATTATGTTTGTTAAACCAAAGATGAAAGAAGTAGAAAGTGAAGCCTAAATTGCTGCCTAAAGAGGCGTCCTTGGTAAGACAGAACTCTTAAGTCAAATTTCAAAAATTCTCACAAAGAGTGTCTAATTCAAAATTTATTCCCACTTGTCATCCTTTGTGGGATCATTGGGCATACTAGTCAAACTGTTTTCAGATTAGAGCAAGGCTCCCCTGGTCCCTCAAAATGTTCCAAGGAGAGATGAACCAGAATTGAAAAACAATTACAAGTGTTAAGCTCAAGTTAAGCTTATCGGTGAGAAATTAGCTAGCTTGTCAATTGTTTGATTTACCTAAAGGCATTCAAATGATGAAAATGTCAACACACAACAAGTTTGGGTAAAGAAGAAAGATAACCTATGTTTTGTTGTTCATCTTGCCTTAAGTGTGCTTAATTCTTGTTTGTGGTATTTGGATAGTGCTTGCTCTAGACATATGACAGTGACAAGACATTGTTCAAAGAACTAAAAGAAGGTAGAAGTGGAAACATCACTTATGGAGATGGAAGCAAGTCTAAAGTCATGGGTCAAGGTACTGTGGATATTCTGGTGTTCCTACTCCCCAAGAAGTCTGTATGTGGAAGGACTCAAAGCAAATCTTCTAAGCATAAGTCAATTCTGCGATAAGATCTTGTGGTTCGGTTCTCGAAGGAAGAGTGCAGTATTTTCGATGCCCAAGGAAAATGGCTAATGGGTGGAGACCGGACATCGATAAGCGTTATGGTATCTCTCCAACCATGCGGACAAAATGTCACAAAACATCGCGACATTGGCGAACTATGGCATCAACGGTGGGACATCTGAATTATCATGATCGATCAAGATTGCTAAGAAGGAGGTGGTATCGATTTACCCAAAATCAACTATACGGAGAAAGGAAAATGTGGACCCTGCCGGTTGGGTAAGCAAACAGAAATCCACATAAAAAGACTTGAGTACATACAACCGTAACCTTGGAACTTCTCCATATGGATCTTATGGGGCCAACAAGAACTGCCAGTTTGGGAGGAAGAAATATTCTGTGGTGGTAGATGACTACTCACGGTATACATGGATCGATTACTTAAAGAAAAATCGAAGCGTTTGATCAAGCTACTGTCCTATTTAAGCAGATACAAGTGGAACAAGACTGTATTATACAGAGAATTCGGAGTGACCATGGAAGAGAGTTTGAAAACTCAAACTTTGAAGATTTCTGTAACCAATATGGCATCAAACAGGAGTTTTCCTCTCCAATTACTCCACAACAAAATGGAGTAGTTGAGCGGAAGAATAGGGTGATTCAAGAAATGGCTAGAGTTATGCTTCATGCTAAAAAGTTAGCTCAACATTTTTGGGGAGAAGCAGTTCACACTGCGTGTCATATCATCAATCGCGTGTTTCTCCGGCCTACAACAAATAAAACTCCATATGAAATCTGGAGAGGAAAGAAGCCAACTGTTAAATACTTCAAAGTATTTGGAAGCAAATGTTACATTCTCCGTGATAGAGAAAATTTGGGGAAGTTTGATGCTAAGAGTGATGTGGGTATCTTTCTTGGATATTCGACCTCAAGCCGAGCAAGTCGAGTATACAATACAAGGACAAAAGTAGTCATGGAATCAGTGAACGTCGTTATCGACGATGAATATATCACGGACCAAATTGAAGATGAGCAGGTCGAAGTTCAGGAGACCACAGATAAAATTGAGGGGGAGAAAGCTGAGCTGTTTAAGAAAGATACTACATGTTCTGAAGTAGTTCCTGATACAAAATCAAAGAGGATGAAGAGGATATTGATGAGAGAAGTGCCACGCCACCGATTCACATCTTGTCGTGAAAGAACCCTCATCTAGGTAAAGTCAATCATCCTCAAGATAACCTTTTGGGGACTATCAATGAAGGCCGACGATTGAGAAACAGGTAGTTAATCAAGTCTCACATTCATGCTATCTCTCTCAACTCGAACCAAAGAAAATTATCAAGCTCTAAAGGATGAAAGTGGGTACATGCTATGCATGAAGAGCTCCATCGCTTATTCGTAATGATGTATGGACCTTGGTACCAAGACCACGAGCAAAATGTCATTGGTACTAAATGGATTTTCAAAAATAAATCTGATGCTCATGGTACCGTGGTACGTAACAAGGCCAGACTAGTAGCTCAAGGATACACTCAGGTTGAAGGAGTGGATTTTGATGAAACTTTTGCTCCGGTAGCAAGGCTAGAATCTATTCAAATTTTGCTAAGTATATCCAGCTATCTCCAGATCAAATCAGATCAAATGGATGTCAAGAGTGCATTCTTGAATGGAATTCTCAAAGAAGAAGTCTATGTTGAGCAACCTAAAGGGTTTGAGGATCACCAATTCCTCACCATGTTTACAAACTCAAGAAGGCTCTTTATGGCCTCAAACAAGCCCCACGAGCATGGTATGAACGGCTCACAACATATCTTCTGGATCAAGGTTTCATCCGTGGACAGGCTGACGGACACTATTCATCCGCAACAAGGGTGAGCAAAAGCTCATTGCTCAAATCTATGTTGATGACATCATTTTGGAGCTACCATTGATTCTCGTGCACATGCCTTCTCCGAGGACATGAAACAAGAATTTGAGATGAGTTTGATTGGTGAGTTGACCTATTTTCGGGATTTCAAGTTCAACAAACCAGCAAAGGCATCTATGTTTCCCAATTCAAGTATGCTCAAGCTCTCGCCAAAAGATTTGGAATGGATGGCAAAGTCATGCTCAGATTCCCATGAGTACAATATCAAGCTTCATTCGATATCTGGAAATGCTGATCAAACCATGTTCAAGTATGATTGGATTATACCTCACCGCCAAATTCGATATAGCATTCAGTGTAGGGTGTGTGCTCGATTTCAGGCCAACCCGAAGGAATCCCATCTCACAGCAGTCAAACGTATCCTTCCGTATGTAAATGCAACTGCTAACTTTGGTGTATATTTTTCTAGAGATACCACTCTTAATCTTGCAGGGTACTCTGATGCTGATTGGGCTGGAAATGCGGATGATCGCAAAAGCACGTCTGGGGGATGTTTCTATGTAGGTACAAATCTAGTGGCATGGATGAGTAAGAAACAGAATTCTATCTCATTATCCACTGCAGAGGTCAATATATAGCTGCAGGAGTTGTTGCACTCAATCGATGTGGATGAAGCAACTTCTAGTCGACTATGGATTTCTCAAGGGATGATGGTTGTTCATCGTGACAACACCAAGCGCCATCAACATATCAAAGAATCGTTCAACATTCTCGAACCAAACACATAGATATTCGTCATCACTTTATCCGTGATTTGGTTGAAAACCAGGTGGTATCTCTTGATTATGTGTCTACTGAAAACCAATTAGCTGATCTGTTTACCAAACCTCTTGATGGATCTAGGTTTGAGTATCTCAGAAACGCAATTGGTATTTGCCTCATGCCATAAACTCTAACTCTGCATGTCTAGGATAGCGGTACTGTGAATTTCTCTGATTTCTATCCTGACATCATAGTTACTTGTGTCATTTTAAAATTTTGTTTGTGTGTGTTTTGTTTTGTTGTGTTGGTGCCTGTTTTTTTTTTCTTAAATTAAAAAAAAAAAGGGATTTTTCTGTTTTTCTTTATTTTGGCTAAAAGTTTTTGGTTATTTTTTCCCTTGCATGTTCTTCTTACGTTTCTTGTGCTCAATGTCATGAACGTTCAATTTCACATTGGGTCATGTAAGATGATAATGATCTCATTTTGCATACGCTCATTTTTGAGCTCTTACTATTGCATATGAAATAAGTGTGATGAATTTAATTTTTTCATGTGGATCCGGTTGTTCATATGTCTGTTGTGCACAATTATGAGTCATTTTTAGTTAAGCCCTGTGAAAAGGATTCACGGTCACTGCATGTGATGGATAACTTATGGCTTAGTTAAAATTGACCAATTCGCTAGTTGAACCTAGATCCTAAAAACTCCTGCTTTCCTTGATCAAATCAAAAAAAAAAAAATGTTGAGCTCGAAAAGAGCACATCTGATCAACTGGTAAATGTCATGATTGCTGAATGAATCCCTATAGAAACAACAAGAACCAAATCATTATGGAAAAGACGGTTGCAAAAGGATTCTTGGCTAATTGTGCATATTTGTGAAGTGTATTGGATGAGGGATCATAGGCCCTAGTATCATAAGGTTTGCCTTTAACTGTGTGCCTTTTCTGTCCTAATATGCAGCATGCCCAAATTCTTTTTACACTGTGTTTTGACTTTGAATTTGACTGTCACACACTTCACCTTTCAGAATGGCTACCATTTGTCCCATTGGTTAAACTAAATTTTTTGTTCTTTTGTTCATGTGTATTGCATAGGAGCTCAAATGATTTCTTCATGCTCA
Source organism: Carpinus viminea (assembly GCA_013348765.1). NCBI lineage: Eukaryota > Viridiplantae > Streptophyta > Magnoliopsida > Fagales > Betulaceae > Carpinus > Carpinus viminea. Next base: position 38,374,877 of record CP054667.1, on the reverse strand, counting down.
AATGGTTCTTGTTATTATTTTGATGCACTTACTGTCTGAGTTGGCCCTAAATGAACTGGGTACAATTGATCGATTTAATTTTCGGGAGAAATTTTTTTTTTTTTAAAAAAAAAAAATTTTACGTCCGGACGGTGTGAATTCGTCCGACGGAGCTGCCAGCTTATATTTCCGAACCATTTTTTCCTCATTTTTTCTTTCTTCTCTCTCGCAGCAAGTGTTTTTTTTTTCTTCTCAATTTTTTTCCTTTTCTTGTTTGTGCTCTCTATTTCAAAGTTTTCTTCAATCTTTCAACCTAAGGTATGATCTTCTAAACCTTTATTATCTCTTTCATGTTTATGAGGAGATAAATATTAGGTTTTGAAAGTTTGGATTGAATTTTTTTTCTCTTTTTTTTTTTCTTTGATTACTGTGCTTGATGATCATGTGGTTTGTAATTTTGAATTGTTGTATGTATTTAGGCATGAGGTTTCAACTTGTTTAAATTTTTTTCATGTAAAAATTCAATGCACACCATGTGTTTGATAAAATGCTTCAACTTTTCTTGAGCCATTTGTTTTGATTCTTCTCTTGGATTGCTCTTGTTTAATGTCCCTAAATGTTTAGGTGATGGCTGTGAAAATGATAGCTTGGTTCTCACTTGGTTATACCATGCTATATTTTCACAAGTTGTTTTATGATGATACTTGTTATCATAATTCTACACCATGCTATATATCTCTGTTTCTTTATACACTAACTTGGTGTTACGAGTGGTGTAGGTACAATGGCTGATTCTTCAAGGAAGCGTATACAAGGGCACAACTACCATACATGACCGGTTCAAAACTAAAGCAATGATGAAGCGTACAATACCCAGTTCAAAGACAAACAAGATGATGGAATGAAATGTGGTGTGCAATCGATCAATGATTTTGGTTCATCCACGCTATTTGCCAACCGTGAGTGGATGTTTCATCCCAAATGAAACCACTCGGGCTTATGTGAGCATGGTTCGTGAATTCTATGCTAACATAGAACCAATTGATCGACTCATTCACTACATATGTGCGATCTCATGCTTTCACTGGATGGTGATCTCATCCGAATCACACCGGTGTTCCCTTGGTGGAAGAATCACAATATCCATATATATGCTGATGTCTTTCCATCTAAAGATACTATGATGGAAGTTTTTGTGGAGGTCGTGTTCCTCGGCCGTTCGAATGCTTCCACACGCATTGACTTCTCGCTCCCATGAGGATCCTTAGTCGCATTGTATCTTGCAACTTATGGCCTATCGGACATTATTCGGACTTTTGGAGTTGATAGGGCTGCCTTCCTATATGCACTTGCCCTGAAGTGCCCATTGATTTTGCCTCTCATGCCATCCGCTCATGCTTGCGCTTTTGAAGATGGTAATCTCTCTTCCTTTGGTGGTCTTATTTCTCATTTTGCACACCTAGGGATTGAACCAGAAGAAGGTGAACCTGTTATCACCTCCATTGCATCTTTCGATAAGAGGACCATTTCCAAATCATCAGGACAAGTTGATCGCCATATTAGGCGACAAGCTGCACAAGAAATCCAGACATTGCAGGAGCTTCCTCAAGTAGCACTACTCCCATTCCTCAAGATGTCTGCCCATGTTACTTGAAAAATTTCATGTTATCCTCTCAAGTACAAGCTCTAGGAGAGAACATGGACAAGCTAAGCACCACACTCCAGAGAGATGGACAAGCTACGCACCTCACCTGTGGAGAGATACTGATCATCAAGGATTTTCTTACCCAAGGAGATTAGGTGGAGGCCAACCCTTTGACTTTTGTGATAAAATGGGGAGTAGTAGTATTTTGCTCGTGGGGGAGTATTTAAAATGTTGGGGAGACATGTTACATTTTATGTTTGTTATTTTTATTGACTCTTAACTATGGGCTATTATGTTTTGTTGGGATGATTATGCATTTATATATGGTTTTATGGTTTTATCACCAAAATGCCAAAGGGGAGTTTGTTAGTTATTTTTATAAGTTGGCTATTTTCGGTGATCAAAACATTGTAATTTCATGTTCTTTATCTTCTTGGAGGATCTGCATTCATGGATAGCAGCAGGTGCATGTATAACAAGGACCGTCCGGACGGCCAGTTCTCCCGTCCGGACGTGATGCGTAAAGGCTCCTACTAAAACCCGAGGGCATGCCCTGCTCATTCGCTGCCATTCGAGCCCGTCCGAACGCAGAGTGACCGTCCGACGACAGAGTGACCGTCGGACGTCTGCTATAGCCATTAAATCAGTGCCCGAGCCGCTCGCTCAGATCGTCCCGTCCGACGCCGAACGCGCCGCACCAAAAGATGGAAGCGATGTTGCCCTAGGACCGTCGGACGGCCATTGTATACCGTCCGAACGGCCCATGTTAAATCTCAATTTCACGTTTATTTTAGTAGCCGTCCGACGAGCCAAGTGACCGTCCGAACGGTATGTTGCCTAGGTTTAATTTACCTTGTATTTGAGTTTCAATAGGTCTAAGAGTCCGTGTGATTATATATAGATCTTTACAGATCTGTAGAGGTCACGAATTCTGCATCTAGAATTCGCCTTTGTGAGCCAAGAGAGTCTTTGATAGTGAGAGTTTAAGTTCTCTTTCTTGGAGTGTTTAGATTAATGTTCATCATTGTTCATCGTCTGTTGAAGTGAAGTCAACCGGAGTTCCGGTGAAAGGAAATCACGTAGAAGGATTGTGCCAGCTGTCTCTGGAAAGGGCTACTGCGGTAGAAGACGAGTGGGTCACTTGTCTTATACAAGATCGTGTCATAGCAAAGGTTTTGTGAGTATGAACATCTTGTAATCCTTTTTCTTTTTACTGATTTAGTTGATTTCCTGGGTTTGGCTGCCCCGGAGAGGTTTTACATTTTAGAGTGTTTCTCTAAATGGTTTCCTTTTCATAACCAAATTCTGTGTGTTCTTTATTGTTTATTGCCTTACATATTTTGTTGAATTGTTTATTGCTTCATTGTTTCAATTCCGCATAAATTGTGATAAACAATTAGTTGGAGTCTACTTAGGGTCTGTCAACTCAAATTGCATGTTTACTCTTATTAACTGGGCTCATGTCATACATAACTGTAAGGTTTACTTACTAAGTCGTTAGATTTATGCAGTTATTATTCTTTAAGTAACTTGATTCACTGCTATGGAAGTGGCAAGAGTGCTATTACCTGATTGGTTACGCTTTACTCATGATTACAGGTTTGTCTTATTCATTAGTAGCTCCACATTCTCACTTGATGAGTTATAGTAGATCTCAGATTTATTCATTTTCCTTTGCATTCACTCTGACAGTTTTATAAGGGTGATTACCTGTTGGGTCACAAATTGGCTTCAACTGGGTGAATTGCCAATGACTCCACTGGATTAGCCAAGGCTGATTTTGGGGCCGTTACACACATGCTCTTGAGCATCTTGATTGTTGCTATGGCTTTAAGGGTATGATATCCTACAAGTAATCTCATTGTAATAAGGAGAAGTAGTATAAGAAGTAGAAGTTCAATTGTATGCAAGCTTTTGATATCCTGTAATTAGTCTAGTTTAGCTCTATAGATATTTTGTTTAGCTAGACTCTTTCTTGGTGTAAGAAGTACAATTATAGAAGCTAGTTCAACAAGAATGTGCAATTTCCTTTCTCATTTTCTTGAGTGATACACTTTGGTTGGTTGTTAATTATGTGAGGGAATCAGAGTGTAACACAATGGCTCACATGTTGACAGAATGATCGAAACGGGCGCAGGGAAATGGAAAGGAGAGGACATCTACGTCGACTCAAGATATATGGCAAGGGATGACCAAGCTTGTTGGAATCATAAAAAGGTTTTGATATGAGAGTACGATGGTCGAACAAGGTGTTTTACAAAAAATGGAAAAATTACAGACAAATAAAAACGCCCCTAAGGTGTGTTATAATGTCACTTTCCTTAAGAAAATATTTGCCCCACCAATTGGTATGCAACAGGGATACAGCAAATTTTTCTCCAGGATACAATGGAGCCTGAAACTCAGATATTAATGCTTTTGCATAAACGGTTAAAACCAAAATACCCTTAGATTTACTATTCCAAAACAACAAAAAAGAAAAGATAATTCATAAAATAAAAATTCAGATAAGGGTATTAAAGAGAATTAAATTTCAAAAATAAAATCAATTTTTAAATTTCAAAAATAAACTCATTGTTTTAAATTTCAAAAATAAATCGCTTTTTAAATTTTGAAAATAAAACTGCTGTTTTAAATTTCGAAAATAAACTGCTATTAAACTGCTGTAAACTGCTAGATTAAATCTGACCATTAGATTAAATAATTATCCTAACTATTTAATCTTAATCGTTAGATCTATAATCTAATAGATCCAATCACTAGATCTACTTAAGAAGCATCTTGTGGTTTAGATTAAACCACTAGATCAAACGATCTTAATCGTCCAAAAATTAATGGTCATGATTAAATCTAAAATCTCCACTATTTCAATGTGGAACAACTTTCATTCAATACTCTTTAAAACCTCTCATTTAAAATATTCCTCAAGACATAAAATAATATTTATATATATATTTATTTTGAAAATATTTCAACAATCCCCCACCATTTTCAAAATCAAAACAAATCAATTAGAATAGGAGAACTCATGCATAAATGAAGGTGTCTTGAGGACTTGAACCTCACTTAGTGATAGTATGTCAAAGCTAATCGTAATAACATGGTAGTTAAACTTTGAACCAGCTATCCTATTTGAGTAACCGGACATACCTCACACATGCTTTCTCTTCTCTTTGGGTATTTTCTTTTAAGCCGACATGGATTGGCCTTGTGTCTATATCCCGGTTTCATGAGCGCTCTAGAGACAAATCCTAGTCTCATAGAAGGCACCACCTTCGACACTCATATAGGTAGACTCATCAAGTGTCTGTAAAAACACTTCAACAAAACTATGTTATAAGTCTATTAAGTGCATAACACACAACCTCTTCTATAACATTACAGGTTCCAAGCACCCTTACCTTGGGATGTTTTATTAGTATAAAACTAATATAAAATATGGTGCTGTAATCACTACATATAGTGTACTTTAGCTCATTGAACTCAAGATCTTGATATTTCAAGTGTTGAGTTGAGTTTCCACTATTGGTGATCTATTGGCTTTAATCCCATCCCTTTGATGTTTTCCACACCAAATCCCTTGCAAGTCCTTTAGTCAATGGATCCAAGTTTTGAGCAGATCTTACAAAATCAATGGTAATTACTCCATCAATGAGTAATTGTCTTACATAACTGTGCCTTAAACCAATATGCCTTGATTTGCCATTATAGATATGACTATAAGCTCGTGACAAAGTAGCCTGACTATCACAGTGTAGTGATATAGGAGACATAGGTTTAGGCCATATAGGAATTTCCATTAATAAATTCCTTAACCATTCCTTGCTACAAGAAGCCAATGCTACAAACTCTGCCGCCATGGTAGAGTCTGTAATAAGGGTCTGTTTCTTAGAACCCCAGGAGATAGCTCCTCCACCAAGGGTGAAAATCCACCCACTGGTTGACTTGTGATCATCATTATCCGTGATCCAGCTAGCATCTGTATATCCTTCCAATCTAGGATATCCACTATACAATATACCATAATCCATGGTCCTTCTTAAATATCTAAGAATCTCAGACACACATTCCAATGAATATGACTAGGGTTACTAGTATATCTACTCATTTTACCTTTGCATATGCAATGTCGGTCTAGTGCATGTCATTGCATACATCAAACAACCAATAACTCTAGCATATTCCAATTGATTTACAACTCTACCGATTAGGATACAATTTCATGCTAGCATCAAAAGGTGTACTAGGTTTGCAATCAAATTGATTAAACCTTTTAAGTACTTTTTCAATGTAATGAGATTGATTAAGAACTAATCCATTCTCATTTCTAACAATTCTAATCCCTAGAATTACATCAATACCTAAGTCTTTCATGTCAAAGTGGAAGACAAGAAATTCTTAGTATTTTCAATGCTTTCAAAATCAGTTCCAAAAATCAACATGTCATCAACATATAAACATATAATGACTCCTTGATTTTTATGAAACTATATCGCACTTGTCGATAATTATGGATTTTAAATCCATTTGCAACCACTTTATCAAATTTTCATGCCCTTTGTTTGGGAGCTTGTTTAAGACCATAGAGGATTTAATTAATTTACAAACTTTTCGTTCATGATTAGGCATAACAAATCCCTTGGGTTGATGCATATAAATCTCTTCTTCAAGCTCACCATTTAAAACGCAGTTTTAACATCCATTTGATGAATTTCAAAATTATAAATGGATGCTAATGCAATCAATGTTCTAATGGTAGCAATCCTAACAGGAGCATAAGTATCAAAATAATCCAAACCTTCTTTTTGTTTAAAACCTTTAGCTACTAACCTTGCTTTGAATTTTCTAGTTCCATCTACCTTCAATTTTCTTTTAAAAATCCATTTACAACCAATAGGTATGGAACCAGGGGGTAGATCTACTAGTATCCACGTATTATTTCCCATTATAGAATCCATCTCATCATTTATTGCTTCTTTCCAAAATGCAGCATCTTGAGACTTCATAGCCTCTTCATACGTCAAAGGATCGAATCTACATTAGGTGAAATCATCTTTTGTTTACAAGATGAATCTCTAGATCCTTCAACCAAATACACAATAAAATCTGGTCCAAAAGATTTTCTTTTCTCATTCTTTACTCCTTCTTAATTCAAGATTCACTTGATTCACCAGATTCATTGTTATTTCTAATAGGTTCCACCATCTTATCATTTATAGATGGAATTGATGTAAACCTATTTTCATAAAATTCTGCATCTCTGGATTCTATAACAGTATTAACCTCAACAGAATTATTAGGTTCAACAACTAAGAACCTATAACCCTTGCTGTGTTGAGCATAACCCAAGAAAATACATTCAATGGCTTTTTGTCCTAATTTCCTGATTTTTGTTTGTAATTAATCGACAATAGCCACACCCATACCTTAAAATAATTAAGATTGGGTTTCTTTTCTTCCATAATTCATATGGGGTAACCTTGGATTTCTTTTGTGGTATTCTATTTAATATATAACATGCTGTAAATAACGCTTCACCCCAAAAACTTTTATTAAGCCCGAATTACAAAGCAAGGTGTTTACCATTTCAACTAAAGTTATGTTTTTCCTTTCAGCAACTCCATTTTGTTATGGAGTATAAGCAATGGATGTTTCATGAATAATACCAACAGATTCACAATAGGAACGAAAATGAAATTCTCCTCCTCTATCGGATCTAAGACATTTAATTCTAGCATCACATTGATTTTCCACTGCTTTGTAAATTTTAAAATTTTCCAGAACTTCATCTTTTAAAAATAAAAGGTAAACATAGCAGAATTTTGAAAAATCATCAATAAAGGTTACAAAATATTTTTTAGCTCCTCTTGTAGGATTACTATGCATGTCACAAACATCACTATGCACAAGTTGCAATAATGTAGAAGATCTATCAATTTTTGGAAAAGATTTTACGACAATTTTAGTTTTAGGACAAATTCTACATTTATTAACCATATCATTCATGAATGAGGAATCAAATTTAAAACAGACATATCATGCAATTTTCTAGTATTAACATGTCCTAATCTATTATGCCACAAAGAAATTGAATCAATCATATAAGCGAAAACATTCAATTTATTAACCAAATTGAGTTTGAAAACACCCTCGTATAACCCTTCCCAACAAATGTACCCCTTTGGTCACAAACGATCGACTCAAAGACACACTTAAAACCAAATTTATTAAGAAGACCTCCAGACACGAGGTTCTTCCTAATTTCAGGAACATAATAAACATCAGTAAGAGTAAGAACATTTCCAGAAGTGAATTCTAGATTCACTGTTCCTTTGCCTTTCATGCAGTGGTGGAATTTCCCATGAATAAAATACAGCCATCCTCCACTGTTTCAAAGGTCTTGAATAGACTCTTCTCCTTGCAGACATGCCTTGAAGCGCATGAATCAATCCACCATGAACCATCTTCTTCGAGCATAAAAATCTCGGATATCATAGCCACAAACTCTTTCGAGTCAGAAGCTTGCTTTTTCTTTTTAAGAAAACGGCAATCTTTCTTAAAGTGGCCTGGCTTACCACAATGATAACAAGCGAATTTCGCTTTCTTATCACGACCTTGGTTCTGGTTCTGGTTCTGGAAATTCGTTCTTTTCTTCTGCTTTTTCTTCTGAAAGGGCTTCTTTGAAGAAGAACCTTCCTCCACCATGTGCACTTTCGAGGACAAAGACACTTGTTCTTCATTTTCTTTTATCTTCAATTCCTCTTCAATCTGAAAATGGCCTAAGCGATCAACATTATCTCCTCTTTTTGTGTTTGAATTTTCTTGATCTTTCCAGAGGGAGGAAGTTTGTCAATGATGGATGAGACAGCAATTTCCTCATCCATCTTCATGTTATGCTGACTAAATTGACTCAAAATATGCAGAATTTCGTTAAATTGTTCAACAATTGGCCTATCATCAACCATTCTATAATTCATGAATTTAGAGGCTAAAATTTCTTACTTGTAGCATCTTCTAAAAGATACTTAGCCTCGAGTGCATCACATCTTTGGCGGTCGATTTACTTTGGTAGATGTCGAAGAGAATCCACCATAGCATTGCAGATATGACCCTTGCGGATGTAGTCATCTTGCTCCCACTTCATCCTTGTCCGAGTCTCAAGAATCGTTCTCTCACGTCTGGTTTCGGAGTTGTTAGCACGTAAGCCACCCTAATTCCGGCAAGGAGGAAATGCATCTTCTTCTGCCACCTTTTGAAGGAAGTTCCATCAAATCGGTCGAGTTTGGTGAAATCAGCAGCAAGTTCTTTCAGGGATTGTGGTGCCATTGAAGCAGAAATATTTTCTTAAGATTGTTATATAAAAATGGAAAAATTACAGACAAATAAAAACGCTCCTAAGGTGTGTTACAATGTCACTTTCCTTAAGAAAATATTTGCCCCCACCAGAATTGGTATGCAACAGGGATACAAATTTTTCTCCGATACAATGGAGCCGAAACTTCAGTATATTAAGCGTTTGCATAAACGAAGTTAAAACCCGAAAATACCCTTAGATTTACTATTCCAAAACAAAAAAAAGAAAAGATAATTCATAAAATAAAATTCAGATAAGGGTATTAAAGAGAAAATTTCAAAATCAATTGTTTTAAATTTCAAAAATAAAACTGTTATTTTAAATTTCAAAAATAAAAGCTCATTGTTTTAAATTTCAAAAATAAAGCTGTTTTAAATTTTGAAAATAAAGCTGTTTTAAATTTCGAAAATAAAGCGCTATTAAAGCTGTAGATTAAATCGACCATTAGATTAAATAATTATCCTAACTATTTAATCTCAATCGTTAGATCTATAATCTAATAGATCCAATCACTAGATCTACTTAAGAAGCATCTTGTGGTTTAGATTAAACCACTAGATCAAACGATCTTAATCGTCCAAAATTAATGGTCATGATTAAATCTAAAATCTCCACTATTTCAATGTGGAACAACTTTCATTCAATACTTTAAAACCTCATTTAAAATATTCCCCAAGACATAAAATAATATTTATATATATATTTATTTTGAAAATATTTCAACACAAGGGCATTGGATCATGTATGAGTATATCCTTCAATCCTCCAAGCTCATTTATGCAAAAGTGATTTATTAACTAATTAAACTTCTTCATTTTATTTTGTTTTCATATATATGTATATATATATACATACACATAAACACCAATTGGACCATATGTATGCCCTAAATAATTATTATTGCTTTAGTTTAGAACACTTGTGACCAAGTATAATTTCAGTTAATTTCAATATTTTTGTCACATAAATTTGACTTTGACTACGTTGTTAATTTGGCCAATTTATAGCAAACACTGGACTCAATTGAGAAAAAGTTTTCTCCCCTCCTTCATATTCGGATCCTTCAACCCACGTTTGCTAGAAGAGAAGCTTAACTATGATTTGACGATGGTGGCAAAGGCGTGAAGAAAGAGTTACAAGGAATAATTCGGGAGTGGAAAAATTAAGGTTCTTCATTTTTTTTTCTTTCATTGTTTATGGGTTTTAATTTATTCATTTTGAAATCATTGTGTTGATTTTGTTTATTTTCTCCTCTATTTAGTGCAGGATCCAAATCCGCTTTTCTTTGTTTGTCTCTTCATATTTCTCAACTTTTCCATCTTAACGTGTCTAGTTTTTGGAACTTAACATGTTAAAAGTTAACGTGTGCAGAGTAAACATTTTCTCTTTTTTTATTAGGAGAATGACGTTTCTCCTTTTTGGACTTGAATTTATGTAGAGAAAACCAAGTTGTGAACTGGATATTTTCCAGTCCTTTTGGACTCAAGAGGATCCGTATCCCAATAAGAGAGAGTTTAGGGTGCACTAGGATTTGCCATTTGTCTTTTTTACTTTATATGACTTGCTTTAAATCATTAAAATCTTTGTATGTTGGTGTAACAACTTAGTTACGGATTCAATATTTGGGGATGGTTTAAAAGAATTGATGGATTATTTATGGGAGAATGTAAGGTTTGGAAGAGAATCTGGTTGAGTGTATATTAAATTACAAGAAAAGAGATTACAGATAATAGATCATTTCAAGGATGATCAACCTCCATTATAGAATCTACTTGCACATAGCTAAACTAAACTAAGAGCTTATTTGGGATTGTGCTTGAGAAATAGAATTTTTAAGTCAAAAAGAACTTTTGGACAAAAACTTCATTGTTAATCTTTTGCCAGAAGTGCGTTTTGGTCATTTTTAGACTTTTTAGACTCTTAAAAACGCTTTTAATTTTTTTTTACCAAACGAATACTTTTTTTTTTTTCAAACAGACTTTTTGAGTGTTAAAAGTACTTTTAAGCCCCTCAAACGCAATCCCAAACAGGCCCTAAGAGTTTGTTTGGGATTGCGTTTGAAAAATAGAGCTTTTAAGTTAAAATGTGCTTTTGGTCAAAAGCTTCTTTTTTAAGCTTTTACCAAAAGTGTGTTTTAATAATTTTTAGGCTTTTTAGACCTTTAAAAGCGCTTTTAATTTTTTTGCCAAATGCATACTTTTTTCTTCAAACGGATATTTTGCATATTAAAAGTACTTTTAGGCCACTAAAATGTAATCCCAAACCGGCCCTAAGACTAAACAACATGTTTGAGATTGCATTGAGAAATATAGTTTTTAAAGTTAAAAAAAAAAAAAAAAAAAGCTTTTTGAGAAAGTAAAAAAGCTTTATTTTTAATTTTTCCCAAAAGTGACGTTTTGACCATTTTTTAAGTAAAAAAATCAAAGTAATTTTTAAATCCTTTATCAAACATGTAAACTTTTGTTTAGCACAACTTTCATAGGTACTAAAAGTATGTTTTAATCTCTCTAACGCAACCCAAATAGGCTCCAAGAGCATGTTTAATATTGCATTGGAAAATAGAGTTTTTAAATAAAAAATAAAAAGTTTTTTTTTTTGACATGTCCATGCAAGGGATGCAAGGGTAGGGGGAGGGGGGATTCGAACTTGTGATCTTCGTTTCATAAGGCATGGTTCACAGCCAATTGAACTACCTCTTGGAGACAATAAAAATGTTTTTTTAGAAAGAATAAAAGCTTTATTTTTAAGTTTTTCTAAAAGTGCATTTTGACAATTTTTTAAAGTAAAAAAATCAAAGTATTTTTGAAATTCTTTGGGATTTACCAAACATGTCAATTTTTTAGGTATTAAAAAAAACTTTTGAAACTCTTTAACACAATTCCAAACAAGCTTTAAATCTGTGTGAATACCAAAGTTATGAATGAATACCAAAGTTTTTAAACTCTCATGATTGGGCCTATCAAACAACTCCAACCTAAATTGTTTAGCCCATTTTATGACAGCTAAGCCTAGCCCACTTGCTTGCCAACTTAGCCCACTTTAGTTATAACCAATTCATAACTAACTTGCGAAAGGCCCATGTGCTTAAAACCCGTTTATACCAAACCACCCAGCACTTGCCACCTAATCTACTGGACATGTAGACCTGCTACGATTGTTGATAGGGATTCCATTAGGCATTGAGATTCCCTAAAATTTTCTTTAAATTTAAAATTTTTAAATTTATAAATCTCAACTATTCATCTCATCTAATCGTCTAAAATAAGCCATATTTTAGAATTTAATGAGGAAACTACGCTCAAGGAATTTAGGCCCTATTTCTTTCGACGTAAAATGGATTTTAGGAAAATAATTTTAGTATTTTACGGTATTTAGTACGACATAAAATAATAGTCAACAAAAAACATTTTCCCTTTGACTAAAAATTCTTCTTTAATTTTCAAAAAATAGTTTACAATCTTGAAAACCGTAAACCATTTTCCGATTTTGAGCATCTCATTTTCAAATTGACGTACCCTGCCAAGACTCGCCAGGGACTTTATCGAACCCGCTTAAGACTTGACTGGGAACTCGCCAGGACTTGATCGGGACCTACCCAAGACTTAACCAGGACCTACCCAGGACTTTAATGGGACCTACTTGGGACATGACCGACCCCACCTGAGACTTTACCGGGACTTGTCTGGAACCTGCCTGGGACTTGACCGAGACTTTAACGGGACCTGTTTGGGAGCTGCCCGAGACCCGCCTAGGACTTGACTGAGACTCGCTCGGAACTTGATCGGAACCTGTTCGAGACTTGACTGGGATCAGACTGGTACTTTATTAGGAATTGCTTGGGACCCGCTCAGGACTTTATCAGGACTTGCCTAGAACCTACCCGGGACTTGATCGGGACCCACCTTGGACTTTACCGGAGCCTGTCTAGGACTTGACCAGGACCTGATCAAGACTCGCCTGGGACCTGCTCGAGATTTGACTATAAATTTAGAGTTTAATATGATTTAGTAAATATATATATTTTTTGTGATTTTCCATACGCATGCTAAACGCCGTAAAATATTTTTAGGAAAAATGACTTCCGTGAAAATATTTTACGACAGAAACCATTTTACGTCTAAAGAAACAAGGTTTTAATAAACTATATTTTCCCATCAAATGTTGAAATAAGACTTTTTTTAAATGGTTAAATAAGATGAATTCCTGAAATTTATGAATTTAAAAAATATCAAATTTAAAAGAAATTCTAAGGATTTCAATCCTTCAATTAGAGCAATACTCCCGGTTCCACAGTTCAAGCTCTTCTTCCCCACTTGCTTTTGTTTAAACTCGGTCTAATGAATTCCCACTTGCATTATTAGTGCTTTGTGGAAATCTTTCTCCGGCGTAATTATAATAATGCTTATTTGCTAAAAATTATTTAGAAAAAAATCTTGACGATGAAGAATTGCTAACACTTCCTTAGATCCAATTAAGTCATGCCAATCCCACCAAAACGTTTGTGAGACTTGAGATAATTAACACTAATCAAGAGCGGGTAATTCCAATTAGAAAATGTTAGGGGTTCTTCCTATAGGTTCTTTTGACGTTCTCCCAGTTTTACGTAAAATATGATTTGAGAAAAAATAAAATTGTGGTGACCTCCACCACCTTTTTTTAGGCAATAGCACCAAATTTGTGAGGCTTTAGCATTAAAATTGAGACATTAGCACCAAATTTAAGATGATCAAATCCATTTTGGGTGATATCATTCCTAAAGGATTAACCTTCCACTCTTAGGTTTTAGTTTTGAATCCAAAAACAAGTTTTAAAGTATTAGAACCTAACTATTAACTCATAAAAATTAATTGGTTGGCAAAAAAATGATACTATAATTTTATTTTTTCTTAAATCATATTCTACATAAAACTGAGAGAACGTCAAAAGAACACTACAAAGAGAACCTTTAGAAAACCCCATTCCAATTTTACAGAACTCGCTCTCTGAGTCTCTAGTGTGTGTGGCTAATTACGTGAGAATTGCATAGAAAAAAACCAAATACTCAAAGGAGTTGAAAAAGGTTTAAACAATAGAAGACAATGGCTCGTTTGATTCGCGGAATGGGCCCTTGGAATGGAATAGCTATTCTTAAGGAATAATTATTCTTTTGTTTGGTAAGGTCCATTCCTAAGAATAGGGAATCATTATTTCCTTACACACAGGAATAGCTATAGAGAGGAATAGCTATTCCTTTCCGGTAGGAATTAGGGATCTTTTTTAAGTTGCCAAAAAAGTCCCTCGATCTCTCGATTCATTTCTTCTATTTTGTTCTCTCTCTGTTTCCGGGCAACCAAACAGAGATTGTAATAGGATTTTAATCTTGAATTTTCTTTTCCGGATCTCATATTTTGTGTGGTGGTGATCAAGGTAGAATGGGAGGAGTGGACTGCGGCGATGAAGGGATTAGGAGGAGGGGTGCTCGTGCGCAAAGAGCGATTTTCTACCCGAGGAATCGTTTCAGAGCTATGGCAACTACGGGAAGGCGTTGATGGAGACTCCGGTGAGGCTAAAGGATCGGATCATGACCGCTCCTTGGACCACACGGAGCTCGTGTAGGTTAAGGCTCGAAGCCAGAATGAGATGAAGAAAACGCTCACCTGGTGGGACCTCATGTGGTTCGGCATCGGCGCGGTCATCGGCGCCGGCATCTTCGTCCTCATCGGTCTCGAGGTCTGCGAAGACGCCCGCACTGCCTTCGTCTTGTCCTACGTTGTCTCCTGCATCTTGACTTTGCTCTCTGTCTTCTGCTACACCGAGTTCAAAACCTTGATGAATTTGCTTTGCACTCTGACACCCTTTTGTTTGGATGAATTTCATTTCTAATTAAATTATTACTTTTTATTTATGTTTCAAAAATAAACCAAAACAAAAAAAAAAAAAGGTCATTAATCAAAATAAATTATATTTGTCTTACTATTAACATCTCTCATCTTTTCTCTCGACTTCAATCTTTCTCTTTTTTTCACTCTTTAACATTAACAAAAATAGAATTTATTTATTTAAAAATTTAACTTTGAGGTAATTATTCTTCTTAACCTTTTTTTTTTAGGAAATTTGTTTACAATAAGATTCCATTCATATCTTGTTGGACTGTACCAAACAAAAAAATATGAATAATTATTCTATTTCATACCTTATTTCAGTATTTTAACCAAACTAAAGAATAAGAATAAATATTTCATTTCACACTTTCTATTATTAAGAATAGCTATTCTTGTCCCTAAAAGGTAGCTCAATCGGCTGTGAACCACGCCTTATAAAACGGACATCATAAGTTTGAATCCCCCTCCCCCTACCCTTGCGTGAACATATCAAAAAAAAAAAAAAAAAAAAAAAGAATAGCTATTCTTTTCACGATGGAATAGTCATTCTACAAATGAAACAAGCCCTTGGCAAATTATTGGAGGTACACTTAACTCCGGTGTACACTCACTCTCTACCTGCACCATGTACTTTCAAATCTAGCGGGTGTTTTTGAAGAGAACCCACTTCATCTCATCCACGCACCATGTCTAAAACCCTTCTCTCACGCATCAAACCCCTTCACAACCCCAAACCAACTTCGTCTTCTTCTTCTTCACCCTTTCTCTTCAAGCCCTCTATCAAACTACTCCAAGATACCATCCGAATCCTCGAAACCCATGACCAATGGGACCAGTCCCTCGAAACCCACTTCTCCGAATCACGAGTCCTTGTTTCGGACATTGCGCATCACGTTTTAGACCGAATACACGATGTAGAATTGGGTTTGAAGTTCTTCGATTGGGCCTCAAAGCGGCCGTATGGTTGTTCGCTTGATGGGTCTGCGTATTCATCGCTTTTGAAGCTTTTGGCGAGGTTTAAAATTTTTTCGGAGATTGAATTGGTGTTGAAGAGTATGAAGCTCGAAGAACTAAAGCCGACCCATGAAGCATTGAGTGCTTTAATTCACGCCTATGCGGATTCTGGGTCGGTAGGTAAGGCTCTTGAATTTTATAATATGGTGGGTGAAATGCATAGTTGCGTTCCGGGTGTTTTCGCGTGTAATTCTTTGCTTAGTGTCCTGGTGAATCATCGGCGAACTGAAATCGCTTGCCGGGTGTATGATGAAATGCTTGAGAATTCCTGTGTAGATGATTATAGTACTTGCATTATGGTTGGGAGTTTGTGTAAGGAAGGGAAAGTCAAGGAAGGTTGGAAGTTGATTGAAGATAGATGGGGGGAGGGTTGCGTTCCAAATGTTGTGTTTTATAATACGCTCATTGATGGGTATTGCAAGAGAGGTGATGTTGAGAGTGCCAATGGGCTTTTCAAGGAGTTGAAATTGAAAGGGTTTTTGCCTACATTAGAAACTTACGGGGCCATGATAAATGGATTTTGCAAGGGAGGGAAATTTGAAGCGATTGATCGACTTTTGGTAGAAATGAAAGAGAGGGGTTTGAATGTCAGTGTTCAAGTATATAATACTATAATTGATGCTCAGTATAAGCATGGTTGTGCAGTTGAAGTGGTGGAGACGATTAGAAGGATGATTGAGAGTGGTTGTGAGCCAGATATTATAACCTATAATGCTTTGATTAATGGTTCATGTAGGGAGGGGAAGGTTAAGGAAGCTGATAAATTTCTAGAGGAGGCAAGGAAAAGGGGACTAATGCCAAGCAAGTTTAGTTATACTCCTCTTATACATGCTTATTGCAGACAAGGGGAATACTTCAGGGCCACAGATTTGCTTATTAAGATGATGGAAGGAGGACACGAACCTGATTTGGTTTCTCATGGAGCTCTCATCCATGGACTCATTGTTGCAGGGGAAATTGATGTTGCATTGACAATACGAGACAAAATGATGGAAAGGGGAGTATTACCTGATGCTGGCATTTACAATGTCTTGATGAGTGGACTCTGCAAGAAAGGCAGGCTTCCTGCTGCCAAGCTGCTGCTTGCTGAGATGCTTGACCAAAATGTGCAACCTGATGCATTCGTTTATGCCACTTTGGTGGATGGCTTCATCAGAAATGGTGAAATTGAGGAGGCAAAGAAACTCTTTGAGTTTGCCATTGAAAAGGATATAGACCCTGGTGTTGTGGGGTACAATGCCATGATTAAAGGTTTCTGCAAATTTGAATGATGAAGGATGCATTGTCATGCATCCTTAGAAAGGGGTCATGCTCCAGATGTCTTTACCTATACCACACTTATTGATGGGTACGTAAAGCAGCATGACTTGGATGGTGCACTGAAGATGTTTGGGCTGATGGTGAAAAAGAGGTGCAAGCCAAATGTGGTCACATACACCTCCCTCATAAATGGGTTTTGCAGCAAGGGAGATTTCGATAGAGCTGAAAAAACTTTCAGAGAGATGCAGTCTTGTGGTTTGGAGCCTAATGTTGTCACATACAGTATATTTATTGGGAGCTTTTGTAAAGCGTGTAAACTGGCAAAAGCGGCCTCCTTTTTTGAGCTGATGCTACTGAGCAAGTGTATTCCTAATGATGTTATCTTTCATTATCTTGTAAATGGGTTTGCAAATACTGCACTCAGTGCAGTTCCTAAGGAAAGCATTAGGGTTCAGGAGAATAAGAAGTCTATGTTTCTGGATTTTTTTGGAAAGATGACATCAGATGGATGGGTGCAAATAACTGCGGCATATAATTCTATTATCATTTGCCTTTGCCAACATGGGATGGTTAAAACTGCTTTGCAGTTGCATGATAAGATGATCAGTAAGGGGTTCCTTCTAGATTCTGTTTCTTTTGCTGCCCTGCTACATGGTATTTGCTTGGAAGGAAGATCAAATGAATGGAATGACATTATCTCCTGTAATTTGAATGAAAATGAGCTCCAAACTGCTGCCAAATACTTGCACAAATTAAACCAATACCTACCCCAAGGAAGGGCTTCTGAGGCTTCACATATCATACAGGCCTTGATTGAGGACTACAAATCTAATGACTCACAAGAGGAATTCCAAAGACTCGATGATGTAGGGAAGTGATAAAATTTGAAATACCTCATCTCGGTCTTTTAAACATACAAGGACATCACCTTTGGTTTGGCTTGACAAGTGTGTTGGTTTGGCTTGACAAATGTGGTGGACTATACACCTGCTGGACATCTGATTGATGAACCTATTGAAAATATATGCCCTTGACAATCCATCTTAATTGACAAGACTGTATTCTAAAACCTTGACAGGTAATTCTTAATGTAATCTGCATCTAATTTTAAAAGTTTGGGGATGGCTGCTTTTGATATTGGATTAACCTCAGTTTATGGTGCTAGTGCAGGCAGTTTGGAGCTATTGAAGGACTTGTAAATCATATACTTGTATTTTACGTGTCTTGTTCTATTGAAGCAGTAACCTTAATGTGTCAAAGCAAATCTTTATGTTAACAAGATATTGAAGCAAGCTTGACTTCACTTTGGAGGTATGTACAACTATTTTGTTTATTATATAATACATTTTTAATTGTTCAACTATTTTGTTTATTATATAATATATTTTTAATTGTAATATTGTATATAATGTGGTCATTCATGTTGTCGTGCTGAGAAGGATGTTGCAACGCCTCACCTGGATAATGACATTATTTGTAATATCCAAGTGTCGCTACTATTATTCCTAATAGACAACACAACGGAAATTATGCTATATATATTTTGAAACCATAAACTCACCTTTTGAAACACCAGAGCGCTATAAATAGCATAACTTTCATTCATATTGAAATTTATATACAACTTAATTCAATATACACCTCAATATTGTTCCCAATTTGTGAAAACTATACAATAACAAAATCAGCACATAGGCTCACTAAACTTAAACCTTAAGTCTTCAAACGATATTCCCTCATTTCGAGCCTCCCAAAAGTCTTGACCCCACAGCTCTACAGGTCATACTGGTCATACCCTTCTGCTTCGTCAGCCTCCAGTGCAACTATATAAAATTTACAATTTTACAGGTGAAACTTATGTGTCCATGGCTCAGCATGTAAAAGCCTCCAATAATATTTGTATGTAACGTGAGCCATTTTTGTCTGATACAAATCCTCTCTCTTTTTATAGATTCAAACACTAATGGAACCCTATACTCCATAAGATAGAGAACATCTTTTTCTGGAAAACTTAAGTACAAGTGCTTTTGAGGTGAACACCAATGTAGATTTAAAAAGAGAGACAAATCCTCTCTCTTTTTATAAATTCAAACACTAATGCAACCCTATACTCCATAAGATAGAGAACATCTTTTTCTGGAAAACTTAAGTACAAGTGCTTTTGAGGTGAACACCAATGTAGATTTAAAAAGAGAGAGAGACTTTTCTATTTTTTCTCAAGGCACCAAAACACATCCGCGTACATACAAATTATCATTCAATACAATTGGTAGCAGATAATAAAAGGCAATGTACTTAAACAAAACATTTTCTGTAAATTCAAACACGTGCATATACATATTTAATTCAGAACATAATTCATTTAAACCCACTTAGCCTTATCATCTTCTACATGTTTTATTCTTGAATTAAGTTGATTTTTCTCATGATCTAGCACCAGACTGATGCCATGGGAAAATCAGCCATACTGTGATGGAGCACCAGACCCACGCCCCTCAAAACCATGACCAAGCACTAGACTGACACTGCATGTGATTTCCACTTGACCGAACAACATGATTGATGCAACGGGTGATTTTTGCATGCCTGCACCAAACTGATACCATAGGGAAATCAACTACAACATGACTGAGCACCATATCAACACCACATGTGATCCAACGTTATAATCTTTTATCTTCGATTTCACATAAGCTTTTCCATCTCAAAGCTGGTCTTACTTTCTTTTCTCAAAATCATTCTTTAATTTTTTTTTTTCCCTTTAAATTCCTTTCCTTCAACAATTTGTAAACCATGTTTTCAACATAATTCACAGTAAATTAAATAAAATATGCGTTGGGCTCATGTCACTATAAAACTATGCATGCATTTTATTTACTTGCATATACATGGTACAACAATTCATGATAAAACATTTGAATATTACTGGTGAGGGGTTTACTTGCATTTGTTTTATCGTTTGCTTACTCCTCACAATGTCTGAGGAAATTTTATCCTAACGTTAGCTGAGGTTATCCACAATATCCAATTTTATCTTTTATTTGATTATTTATTTATTGGCTCATTTATTTAGTTATTATAGTAAATTTTCTAATATTCTAACTTTCTGGTTTTCTCTCCCAAAATCCAAGAAATTTAATATCTCTCTTCCCCACTCAATCAAAATAAACCTCTCAACAAAATCACATCTAGAAAAATGCTCAACAACACTTCACCCCAATTGGTCCTTCCAAAAATCACAACAAATCTCTCAATACATTACATATTCGCCATACACCCAGTAAAATCACCCAGCAAAGTCAACTCCAAAACTTCAACCCCATTACACAATCCATTCAAAACTACAAAACATTCCACTACCGAAATTAAAGAATAAAACTACTCAACTTTTAGCAAATAAACACCCACTTGCCTCCTCCAAAATCACCCTAATTGGCAATCACCATTCCAATTTGTAGCCCA
Organism: Carpinus viminea; assembly: GCA_013348765.1. NCBI lineage: Eukaryota > Viridiplantae > Streptophyta > Magnoliopsida > Fagales > Betulaceae > Carpinus > Carpinus viminea. The sequence goes on along the minus strand of CP054667.1, from coordinate 38,354,302 downwards.
ATTTTATTCTATTTTATTTTTTCCCAACAAAACACCCATTCAACCAAAAAAAAAGCTCTCAGTCCCCAATAAAATCGTAACCACTGAAATCCCTATAAAGTGAGCAACTAAACACCAATTCTGAAACCAATAAATTGAAGATAAAAGAACTCACCTTTGAGGGAAATTCTAGCCCCATTCCAGTCAGCTCTCTCTCTCTCTCTCTCTTTAATCTGAACTTTTACCAAAAGCCCTTTCTTTTCCTAAAGTACCAAAATTGCCCCTCATTTCCTTTTGATCTATTTTTCTTTATTTTTTCTCCTTTTTTTTATCATTAATTATTATTTACCCTTTATCAAATCTAAAATAACTGCCAAGAATCTCCCTTTCTCCAAATAAAATTCCTAATATCTTAAAATCTCATGGTAACAAAATTCATACCTAAATAAATTCCTTAATAATAAGATCAAAGCCTGTTCGCTAAATTCCACCAACCAAAATTTATTTCCATAAATATCCATATATTTTCTTAAATACCTCCAAATTATTACTTTGTCCATAAAATATTATAATTTGGCCTAAATCTCAAAATTAGAACCTCTTTATTTAGGGATTAAAATTCGTACAAGTGTGGTCCTTGAAGTGTGGCTCTTCACTGGTTTCATAGAGCATTAGAACGATTCTTACTTTTTATATTTTTAGTTCTCTAGCTAGTGACAAGTTTTCCAAGTAATTAGAATGTATACAAAATGCAATGTATATGATTTGCATAAGTAAATTATTGAATAGATTAATAGTGATAATTGGGTAATTCATTGGACAAAATGAAAGAAAAGGTTCTCTAATATCTGTGTGTAATAATAATAGGATGACTGTTAAGCAATTGAATGTTTAATGTCCCTTTTGACATTGAACATAGTAGACTTCTAAAAATGGGCTTATTATCAAGGTATTGTTAACAGTATGAGAACTTCATTACATTATTAAGAGGACCTTTAAGATGAAAGAAGAGATTTGGTATTGCTCGCGCAAAGGATGCTCTTGTTGAGGCTCACATGAAATTTTTTAGAGGTACCATTTTGTGGAATGTGAGCTTTGCTAGAGTAGCTCAAGATTCAGAGGCGGATGCTTTTACCTCATTCTATAGGTTGTTGTGTTTGGTAAGAATGAGATGGGAAGGGAAAGATAGGCTATCGTGGGTCCCTTCCAAAAGAGGGTTGTTTGGTTTTAAATCCTTCTACAATGTTATGGGTTGTCTTGATGGTTTATGTTTCCTTGAAAGAGTGTTTGGAGGACTAAAGTTCTGCTTAGGGTGGCCTTTTTGTGTGATTGGTGGCCCTAGGGAAGGTCCTTAACATGGATAATCTCTGGAAGCAATATGTCATTGTGGTTGTTGGTATGTTATGTGCAAAAGAATCGAGTTTGTTGACCACATTCTTCTTCTTTGTGAGGTTGCTTGTGCCATTTGGAATGTTTCAAAGATTCAGGTTGTCTTGGATTGTGTTGTTTTTGAGGAAAAGAATGATAGGTGTTTTGAGGATGGCGAGAGGACTTTGGAGGAGTTGAAAGCTTTATTCTTTAACAATTTCTATTTTGGACAGCTGCTTATGTTTTTCCTTTAGTGATTAATTTATCATGTTTTTCTTGTACGTTTTGCCCCTACTACCTAGGTGGCTTCTCTTATATCCTTCTTGTGTACTTGGGGGTGCCTTATGCTTTTAATGGTATCTCGATTAATTTTTTTTTTCTTTAAAAAAAAAAAAAAGAAAAAAGAAGAAAGAAAGAAGGGATCAGAGAGTTTTTACAAAACAGTATGTACTTAAATCAGCTAGTGTTTTTGAGGGATTGGCTTTAAGTCCGTAGAATTCTTCAACTCTTACTTGCTGAGGGATGTGCTTGGAAAGCTTAGGTAGCAGCTATGATGCACAGGATTTATGGGACTCTTGGATGACAACGGTATTGCTGTCATTACCATTGTAGAAATGGGAAGTGTGGTGAAACTTCTCTTGTTCAACTTGTCTATGCAGATAGGATAGCTACATATCTCAAAAATAGATTTTGGGTTTCTGTCACCAACATTTTTTATTTAAACCAGATTTTCAAAGAGATGATACTATCTCAGAATAATCATGTTATCAACTTTTTCTCCTAGGATCAACTACAAACCCATGTTGTAGATACTTTGGCTTGTAAGATATTTTTACTTGTTTTCGTTTACTTATCAAAATAGATTTTTAACTTGTTTTTAGATGATATATGGACTGATAACATCTAGAATAGCAGCAAATTGAAATCATTTTTAAGTTGAGGGGGCAAGGGAAGTGGGCTTTTGGTGACTAGTCAAGTCTCAAAGATTTAGGATGTTATGGGTGCAAAGTCTCCCTATCATCTAGTTTTCTGAGTTTCTTTCATCTGACATGTTTTGATGACAATGAGTCTTGGTCATTGTTTTAATTTTGTAGCTAAAGAAGGTGGTTTGACAGCCCGGTGCACACGAAGATGTAGAAGAATATGGAACAGAAATTTTAAGAAAGTAACGAAGGCTTACCTTTGGTGGGTGAAACAAATGGGATGGGAGGTCTTTTACAGTGCACTGTTGATATTAAGAATGGAGAAGGATCATGAAGGGACCAGATGAAGAATCAAATTCCAAATCTAAAAGCCACACAATTTTTTCCTGCTCATGAATTGAGTTTTAATCTGAAGCAATGCTTTGAATACAGAAGGCTTATGTATTTGATAACTGTGAACTGATCAACTGATGGATGGCAGAAGCCTTTATTGAGCCTAATGAGAACAAGAGGACAAAAGCTATAGGAAGCAGATACTTTGATGATTTGCTAAAGAGTCGTGGACTTACACTTGTATCTTTTCCACCTATGAAACATATGTTATTTTATAGTTGGGCTACCTTTATATGTTGAACTCGAGATGGACCTTGAGGCAAATGTTGGTATTTGGCATAATGATATCGATTCGATTGATGCTTGATGACTTATTGCGAGATTAGATTGGATGCTTATGGTATTAGTACTTGTAAGTGATGTTGTAGATTTAAAGTTTTGAGGCATGCTTGTATAGTTGTTTATATTAAGGTTTAGTTTGGATCTTTTGTAACGATTCCATGTATAATAAAATTTTAGTTAATGTGATGGTTTTTAGTAGATGCTCTGGTTGTAATAATTAATGCTGATAGAATGATAGAAAATTCATATGTTTCCGCTACTTAGTGTTCTCCTTTGATGGGTAAAGATCCCCGAGTCTTATTCCTTATGAATGGGACTATAAGGCCACCCGTGAAGTAATTACTAATTAATTAATTTCTTGAGCCATTACAATATACCTCCATGGTTCCTTATAGTTGGATTGAGCCAGAAAGCCTAGAATTGTCAACGAAATGGAAAAATGTGAGAAGATATGGCACTTTTTTATGGACTTCCATTTGAATATACTGATTGGGTTTTCATTTAAGAGGGGTAAAATAAAATAAACTTAGCCATAGGACATGACCCATAATTTGTAAAAGTATTGCATTAAATACAGTGTGCTGGATTCATGTTGATATTTTACTTTTATTCTTACAACGATTCTGCATATAATAAGTAAATAACAAGAAGAAATAACTAATACTTATTCGTACAGTTCTCATAACTGGTTTTCTGTCGCTTTCCATTTCTTCTGCACCTGTCTGATCAAAGAACAATATTAAAATTCAATGTATATTAATTTTTGTATTTCAATGAACAAAATTTCTGTCCTGCTTTCAATATCATTGAAAAAGCATATAACAAAAATAAAATAAACTCGTATATGTAAAGATTACTAGTGGACCTTCTAGGCATATGCCTATGCAGGGATTGAGCTCCTAGTGCAATACATAAGATTTTGCACCAGGTGCAATACTTTTCTGCTTGGCCGTTCATTTTGAATAAACGGCTCAGATTACGGCAGCACATAATGAAAAAGAAAAAGTAGTGGATGAATGGCTGCTTTGGTGGCCGAACGATCCATTTTAGCTAAATCATGAGTTTAGTCTAGTTTCCCCATAGGAGTACGGGTTCTCTCACCCTTTATAGGATTATTTGATGGTGGTTTGGTTACCCTCAACAGATGGTTCAGGAACCTCCAATGACCAAAGGATGCGATTTTGGCCACCCCATATGATTGGTTTGAGGTGGCCAAATCACCCCAAAGATCAGTGGGTTGGGTGGTTCTGCTACCCCCAGTAGCAACTCACATATCTTAATCAATCCCATATGCAGTTATGTATATTTATGCATGTTCATATATATGCGTACCAGAGAGAGAGAGAGAGAGTAGGCTGAGGAATTGTATACAAAAATCAAGAGCGGTGCTCATCTCTATGACAGTTGATGGGATCTTTCTCTTTTCCTTTTTCAACGGTCGGAGTTTTGGTATGCGTATGAATACAATCGCTATAACCTATAGCAATACAAGAAGTGAATTCAGGCCAATTTCGTCGATATTTCGAGCAGTGTTCAAAGACCTTTAGAAAGCACTTGTATATCGGGTCTTCAGCTGGCTTTCTATGTTTGTCGATACAATGGCCATAACCTATAGTAATACAAGTTCTGAATTCAGGCGAATCTCGTTGGTTTTTCGATCAATGTTCGAAGAACTTTTGACGGCAAATTTGCGTTGGATCTTCAAGAATATTACTGTCTGCAGAGAGATAAAGGAGGCTAGATGGAAGTGAAAAGTGAAGGAGAGAGGGAGACGGAGCGTTAATGGCTTGCACTGTAAGAAACACAAGCAAACCTAACATTACCATTGCCGTAAAACCAAACGTTTGCTCATACGATTTGCATTCATATATATGTCTCTTCGATCCAATAGTACGTCCAACAGATCGTCTAAACCCTTATTTTTATTTTTATTTTGACATGTCCACATAAAGGTAGGGGGAGGGAGAATTTGATCTTGTGACTTACGCTTCATAAGGCGTGGTTCACAGCCGATTGAGCTACTTCTTGGGCACAAGTTGTTGGGGGGTCTTATAAAAGAAATTATTCAAAATAATTATTTTTTATTTGAGTAATTAATCTTCACTTTTTTTTTCTTTTTTCAAAATTGCGCCCCGCCCCTTCATCTGGTTCATGACTTTTCACAAAGGATATCACGTATATAATTATGTGGTGACTTTTGAAACATGCATGGATTGATGAAGATGTAATATAAAAATGAATAAAACCCAATCCTTGCAGTACATTGGTATGAAAAGAACGATATAAAAAGGCATGATGAATATCACTATTCACTAGTATGATCCCATACTGAAGAAGCATGAAAAGACACAATATAATGCTACAAATTACCTATACAAGTAACTAATCAAAAGATACTTATAAATTTTTTTTTTAAAAAAAAATCAAAATGGCATCTTTACATCTAATAATTAATATGTGAACTATATTATATTAAAAAAAAAAAGTTTTTTCTTTCTTTTTTAGCAACAGAAACTCCTATTTATAATAATTTATTGTTCCTTATTTGTTCAAAAATACATGAACCATAATCAATTCTTTTATAATTTTCTTTTAAAAACTGTTGGCCAAAAGTGTTAGAACAGTTTTCAATTATTGAATACCAAATTGTCGTGCTTGAAAATGAAAATGTAAGCAAATGAGAGCTTGCTGGTTTGTGCATGTGGGAGATAACTTCAATACTTAAGTCAGATTCGTATTTAAGAATATAAATTGAGTGCAAGAGTTCAAAGTTTTGAACAATGGGAATTAATTAAAATAATTATTACAGTTAAATTAAATTATTTGAACAGTGGGAATCAATAAATTAAATAAAGTAGAAGAAATACTTTGAAAATTTTAGCAAAAGTCTAGTTTCTAAGCCTTGGGGGTTCGATCTGGGAAGGTTCCAATTTGAAGGAGCCTTTGAAATACACAGTGATGAGCTTTCTAGAAAGGTTTGTCCTATGCGCGTTCCATTTAGGCTCAAACAGAGTGTTCTAGTAAGCTCCGTTCCATTTACGTTCAAATAAGGTTGGCAGATCACATTCTTTAGGAGGGAAGGTAACCAAGTGGCACACTTACTTGCGAAGTCTGCAGTAATACTACTTGGGTTGGAATGCCTCCTAATTGTATTTGTGATACGTTATTGCTAGATCAATTTGATAATTCAATGAAATCTACTATCATTATTTCAAAAAAGAAAAAGAAAAAGTAAGCTCCGTGCCATTCCCATTCCAAATAAGTTCGAACTAGGGGTTCCCAAATGTGTTCTGTAAGATCCGAATTTAACCATATGGGCCCTGTGGCCCATATAGATTCAAGCCCAAGAAGGAGGCCCGACAAGTTGTTCGGTCTGTCCGAATGTGCCTAGCAGATTGCTCATTATTCGGTTCGGCCGAATGTCATTCCCGATTTACAAATGCTCGGATTTTCCGAATGTTAATCTTCCGTTTATGAGTTGCTAATATCCTCGGATCTTGCTGAGGATCTCTTCGGCCAACCATGATGACATCACCAAGTCCCTATAAAAGGGAGGCTCCATCCGCAATTCAAAGGTATCCAGTTTTCTCACAACTCACTTATTTTCTCCAAGTTATCTGATTATCCTTTAATCACTTACTGACTTAGGCATCGGAGCTCCCATCGCCGGGACACCCCCAGCTGCTCTTATCCTACTTCGTCTATTTTGTAGTTAAGCCAACCCATACATCAAAATCATCAACAACCTTCGACAAATAGATAATTGCCACGTCATCCTCGGAAAACTGTGTTTTAACAGTTTGGCGCCGTCTGTGGGGATCGATTTTTCAAAATCTGTTTTCACCAAGAAAAATTCCGAAGGATGGAGGTCCTACAACAACGAGTTCCATACCCAGGGGTTCCAGCAACATCCAACGCTCCTAATACTCAGCTGACCACATTAGAAGAAATCATCAATCGTGTCAACAGTGCTGTGGAAATCATGACTTGAGAATTCAAATACCTCACTTCTTGGCTCCTTCACCGGGGGGGGGAGAGTAGGGAAAGAGAAAGACATGGATTTCCTTACTTGAAAGGTGGAGATGATCATCAGAATCTGGCTACTGAAGGCCGACAAACACAGCTCCAATCCAGGTGGGAGGCTTGCTCTCGAAATCCAAGTTGGGAAGGAATCCAGAAACGTCAATCAGATGGTGAGCGAAGTCATGGGCATTACTATCACACCAACCGTCCTCACTCATCTTCTCTTAGCTCATCACGAAGCAGAGTGCTGTATACCAAATCGAAAGGGGAAAAGCAAGGAGGTGACCCTTCTGATTACAAAGAAAGCAAAAAAACCACTCCGTGCTAATTAGGTGATAACCCCACGCTCTTCCAACTATTCTGAATTTCCTTTGATCAAAAGTTATGATGGAAGAGGAGATTCCACAAGCCATATCGAAAATTTTCAGACTCACCCCTCTCTCTGCAACCTCCTTGATGAGGTTGCTTGCCAAATTTTTCCTTTAACTCTAGAAGGAAAAGCTCGGGAATGGTTTAATGGTCTAAGCCCCTCTACTAATTTTAGTACCATCAAACACCAGTTCTTAAGTCAATTTTCCACCATTCCCAAAAAGAAACAACATCCTACCTCCTTGTCCTTAAGCAAGAATCACGACAAATTTTGTAAAAAGGTTTAACTTCGAGCTCTGACTAGTAGATAACCCAAGTGATCGGGTCATACTTCGCAATGATCAGCAGAATGAAGCATGAGGAACCACTTTTGGCGAATTGGCTCGTCGGATCAACACGCTGTACATTGCAACAATTTACCCGATAAAATTGAGGCTATACATGAAAGGGCTATCAAGAAAGTTGGGAAAATGGCAAACCCGTTGGATCCATCAGGCAAAATTTGGCCAGAAGAAGGATCTTCTTCAAAGAAAAGAAAGGAAACCGCCTGTTGCGAAGAACAAGACCAATTCCCAAACCAAAAATGGACGCTGTTGAATACGAGCTTGTCTGCCGTCTTCAAAGAAGCAAGAAAAGACCCTGACTTCAAATCAACACCAAAGATGAGGACCCTGCTAGCAAAGCGTAGCAATCAAAAATACTGTGAGTATCATTGCAACCATGGTCATCGAACCGAAGAATGTCTCTCATTGAAGAAGGAAATAGAGATGTTCATTCGGCAAGGAAAGCTAAAAGGATTCGTGGTCGGGAGCAAGGACATCGGGAGTTATCCATGGAAATTGGAAAAAGCAGAACCACGGACCAAACTCACAACTCTCGAAATCCTCAAGGGATTCCGCATCGACAAATAAGCTTCCGATTAGGAAAAATTATTAAAATATTAATGATCGGACGTTATGGAGTTTTATGTTCGGGCACCCTGGCAAAAGGAAGGAAGAGGAGTCTCACCAGTAAAGTCGCCTTCTTCCTTCACCCTTCTATACCCTTGTATCCAAAGACTTACTATAAAACCTTATTATAAAGCGATATTTCACTATAAGTTATCGGGATTAGTTACCAAGTTTAGTTGTCATGCAAAATCGTGGTGGATGAAAGACCGAGGATGTCTTGATACAGAATCCTTTAAAAGAAAGATTATGCTCGGTTAGTCCGAGGATATAACCATAAGAACACACAAGGGCATGAAAAAGAGATAATTCCATTAAAACTTTCTACTAAGTGCCGATTACAAAAGCTCATCACAGATTGCAAATTACAAAGGAAAAGTTAACCATAAGTGCCGATTACAAAAGCTAAGTACAAGGCTTCAATCAACTGTTTCCGAAAAAAGAACACTTCTTCAAAAATTTATGGCTGGTGGCATTATACAATGGAATATGATCAACAAGAAATACCACCCCCAAGAAGGGCATTCTACCAGATTAGCAGAGGCTGATCTTTGTCGGAAAGCGCTCTCGGATAAAATAGTATCCCACCTAACCGTAACAAAGTACCCTAGCTAAGAACAATCATTGAAGTTGTATAGGAAGGGGTAATTAGGTTCAGCCCGAACGCTCGTCTCGGGAGACATCACTCGACATGTGAGGTTTACCCAAGGCATGAGATCTCCAAAATTGGCATCTCTTTCGAAGCTGCCGACACTCACTCTCTGTATCCACCAAAAGGCGAGCCCTAGCATGCTTGCCGTAAGCCTCTTGTGCTCGACCTTTGTATACGTTGACTAACTTCCTCTCAAGCTCAGTAATCTGATGGTCTCAGAGTTGTATCTGTCGGTTTGCCAGTGCCAGTTGGTGGTCCTTGGAGTCAACTTCGCCCACCAGTCTCGATAAATGATTCAAGCATTCCACGAGTGTGTGCTCATGGGAGGCCAGAACCAACTTCAGTCTCAGCTCGACCGGATGTCCCTGGAGTAGGAGAAGTCACTTCTTGGAGGCCTTCATTGTCAGTCTGGTAATGGTGCGAAAGACCCAGTCGACGATGAGGAATCTCCGGAGCTATTAGAAGAGCAGCTGATTCGGGAACCCAGGTCCATGTGAACTAGTAAAAGGAGGCAAAGCGAGAGGATTGGAGATGGGGTGTGACCTAAATGACACGATATTTATAAAGGACTAACGCTCAAGAAAACCAACATTGAAATAAATATCACACGGCAAAATCGGTAAGCTTACAGGGAAGATCAATGGATGTTGTATCGCAAAGACACATGTAGCCTGTTCTCTAGAAAAGGAATTTGGAGTAATGATGGGTATGGAAATATGATACGATGGAAGCGAAAACGACGAGATGGTCAAAGATCTTCAGCTCAGGTTTTTGCGGGCAAAATTTGAAAGAGTGGCCATAAATCATTCGAAACCTTGAAAAGGCGCATTTTCTAACATTAATGATGTGCAGCACAAACCTCTAACCAGATGAGCTATATGATCGAAAAACTCTTGGCCTTCGTAGCCCTTGATCCCAAGGCCAAAGCAAAATGGCGACATTGGTATGTTATCAGCAAGGATTCTTCGGCCACGAGGGGTACTATAATACATGCATGAGCAGCTGGGAAAATAAAACATATTTTGAAAAAGACAGCTTCTCAAAAAAAAAAAAAAAAACTCATATTCGGAATAAAGCCTCTGAAGTAGGAGAGTTCCGAATGTGTAAAGGCCTGAATAGAACTAACCGCCTCCAAGGCAGAAGTGTTCTAAGGCCTGATTCGGAACAAAAAGCCTCTGAAGTAGGAGAGTTTCGAATGTGTAAAGGCCCAAATAGAGCTAACCGCCTCCGAGGCAGAAGTGTTCTAAGGCCCAATTAGAACTAAAAGCCTCTGTAGTAGGAGTGTTCTAATGAACATTCGGAACAAAAAGCCTCTGAAGTAGGAGAGTTCCGAATGTGTAAAGGCTCGATTAGAACAAGTTGCCTCCAAGGCAGAAGTGTTCTAAGGCCCGATTAGGAACAAAAAGCCTCTGAAGTAGGAGAGTTTCGAATATGTAAAGGCCCGATTAGAACAAATTGCCTCCGAGGCAAAAGCGTTCTAAGGCCCGATTAGAACCAAAAACCTCTGTAGTAAGAGTGTTCTAATAAACATTCGAAACAAAAAGCCTCTGAAGTAAGAGAGTTCCGAATGTGTAAAGGCCCGAATAGAACTAACCGCCTCCGAGGCAAAAGTGTTCTAAGGCCCGATTAGAACCAAAAGCCTCTGTAGTAGGAGTGTTCTAATGATCATTCAGAACAAAAAGTCTCTAAAGTAGGAGAGTTCCGAATGTGTAAAGGCCCGATTAGAACAAGTTACCTTCGAGGCAGAAGTGTTCTAAGGCCCAATTCGGAACAAAAAGCCTCTGAAGCAGAAGAGTTGAATATGTAAAGGCCCGATTAGAACAAATTACCTCCGAGGCAGAAGTGTTTTAAGGCCCGATTAGAACAAAAAGCCTCTGTAGTAGGAGTGTTCTAATAAACATTCGAAACAAAAGGCCCCTGAAAGTAGGAAAGTTCTGAATGTGTAAAGGCCCGATTAAGAACAAATTGCCTCCAAGGCCGAAGTGTTCTAAGGCCCAATTAAGAACAAATTGCCTCCAAGGCCGAAGTGTTCTAAGGTCTGATTAGAACAAAAGGCATTTGTAGTATGAGTGTTCTAATAAACATTCGAAACAAAAAGCCTCTAAAAGTAGGAAAGTTCCGAATGTGTAAAGGCCCGATTAGAACAAGTTGCCTCCGAGGCAGAAGTGTTCTAATAAACATTCAAACAAAAAGCCTCTCAAGGAAAGTTTCAATGTGTAGGCTGATTAGAACAAAGAGGCGTATGTTCTAAGGTATGATTAGAACAAAGCCTTGTAGGGGTGTTCGGATAAAACATACATCTTTCCAAAGCTTGTACCAAAATGGCATGATTAAAAATGAAAATGAACCATGGAGTATACTCAAGTAAGATTCGAAAGGCAAAAACAATTGTAATTCAAACGATTGTTATAAGAACAGCCAAAGACCAAAAGGAGTACAAAATTCAAAGTAAAGTTATATCTGTACACAAAGAAGAAGAGATCCAGAAAGAAAAACATGTGCTAGCAAGAGCCTTCAGAAAGAATTTATAATTGCTGGCTAATCGAATCTTTGTCAGGATGGTTATCCCATGATTCGGCAGAGGAATTCATTGACCCTATGGAATTGATATCCGAATCTCCTTGGCGTTCTCCTCTAGGGGAAATCTCCGTTGTGGCTCAGACTTCCCGATTATATAAGAGATGAGGGTCAAAACCCATATGCTTAATGCCCCTACAATCTGGCATCTCTTCCTGCCTAACGGACAACATGGTCTTAACAACCCTGTTTGGAGGTAGAAGCTCTTCAACGGCTACCTTATCTATTCTAGGAAAGTTTTTGGGTTTCTGAACCCACGCCTGAAGAGTCTCTATACCTTCCATATAACCCAAATGAAAGCCTAAATCCTGTGCCCAGGAAGCAAAAGTAAGTTGCTTATAAAAGCTCAAAGCTTTCTCCTTATATTTGTGCAGTTGTTCCTTGGCTCAATGAAGACGTGCCTTCAAACCTTCGGCCTTGCTACGTTGCGTCGCCGCTTCTTCAAGCGAATGTGAAATTCTTACTTCTGATGCTTTTGAGTCGATCTCGGCCTGGATCTTCGCTGAAGAAAGTTCTTTCTAGAGGTTTTGAATCGTCGCATTATGGGTGACAATGGTGGCCTCTAGATCACTAATCTTAGCTTGAGCCACCGAAGCATCTTTGGACAGTTGAGTTTCCAAGGCCTTAGCACGTGCCTTCAGGTGGGAAAGTTCTTGCTCCTTCTGGTTTTGAACCAGAGTAAGTGTAGCCTCCAATTCTTCTGCCCTCTTCCTCAAAAGCTCGTTGTCTGAAGTATCACTCTCCTGTGATCTTCGAAGCCTAAAGAAGTAATCCATGCCATGCATGAAGCCCTACAAAGTGAGAGCGAAGAATGAGCTTTAGAAATATGAGATAAGAGATCTAATCAAAATGCAAGACACTCACATTAATAAGGTGGAAGATCATGTGATCTGCTGTTTCCTGAGAATTCATCGCTTTAACTTCTGCCATGGCGGGAGCCAGAATCAAACTGCCCAGAGTAGTAAGAGGATTGCCTAGCCATTTTTCACCTAGCTGATTCAACGTTTCACAGACAAACCAATAGATAGCATTTAGGGTTTGACCACTCATAGAGCCGCCTACTGGAGAAGCGTCCGTTGCAATTTGGCTAGCAATTGAACCCTCTTGCCTAAGTCTTGACTCGTAATCGGTTATGGATATGTTCCGAATTTCCCCCTTTCCAGGCATCAGTGCCGAAGCCTCTTTAGTAATAGATGCTTTTGCCTCCTTTGCCCCACTATGATCAAATCCTAAATATATTTTCGATTACTTTGGCGATAGAAGATACCTGTGCAAAAGGACTTTCTGCAGTAGCATTCATCAACATTCACTCAAGGTATCGTTCAGTCTCTTTGTTCGAATCAGATAAGGATCCGGCATCAGCAGGGATATGGAAAGAAAGTGTACTAGATGATGACACTATTGGCGCATTTCCTTGTTTTTCAACCATAATTGTTTTGGGTTCTTGTTCTTTGACTGCCGTTGTTCTCTCAGAAAATTTAGCATCTGAAGGATTCGAAGCGGTTGTTTGGCCTTTCTGAGTAAACACCTTCGTTTTAAACATGGAGGACAGAAACTTGGCCCTTGTGACTTCAGGCATTTCATCGGAATGAGCTTTGACGATCGTCCCGGATTGCTCACTTTCGGTTCCTTCTTTTGGGATATTTCCCCTTACTTCATCTTCTGCCCTGTCAACTATAGGATTCAACAAGAGATTTACTTTGGGCCTTTCTATCACAGGAATATTCGGCATATCATCTCTTGCTATACCTTTCCCTTTTTTCTCTCTTGTTTTCCGAGGAAGATTGGCAGGGTTGACAGATGGAGGCATGATAATCGAATGTTCAAGGGATTCACCAATTACAGTTGAAGCATCCTTGACAGGTTGTATGTGGCCTTCTGAAGAGGTTAGGGAAACAAATAGTAACCATAGATTGTTCGGCCAAGGAAGATTGCGCGATATCTAGTCTGAGAGACTGAAAAATTTCTTCTTGTTGGGTCTCAACAAAGAATTGATCGGTTAAGGAGGGTCAGACGCAATCAAATTTGGAAGATTTGAGAATTTCTTCTAGTTGTGCTTCAAGAATACTTTTTCGCTTTTTTGAAGAGGCTGGTGTACCAGGCCCCATGGTTTGTTCAGAAACTTCTTCCTGAGAAAATTCAGATGATCCCCCCACATTGACTCTGCTAGAAGGTTTGTCCAACAAAAGAATTGGAACCTCAGGCTGAGTAATCTCTATTGGTTGAGACTCCAAAATTTGAAGTGTTGCGGCTTTTCTTTTATTCCTCAGTTTTGCTTTAGTCAACGCCCTGCTCTCGGCAATGCTAATAGTCAGGGGGTATTTCAATCGAGTAGCTAAAGCCGCTTGTGAGAAAATGGAGTCAAAATCCATTTATGTGGCATGCTCTTCAGAATACTTCAATAAAACCCGCACATGAGCGGCTTCACTTTCATTCAACATAGGTTCATCTTGTTTCAAAGATAAAAGACAACGAACTTCTCGCAGAACTTTCGGATCGACAATTGTCTCGATGGACAGACGTTCCCAATCACCTTGAGCGAAGAAGAACTGTTCTTTCCAGTGTTTGTTGCTGGAATATCCAAGTAGAAGGACAAATTTGATCTTTTGATGAACCTGGAAGTTAAAGACATACTCGGTCTTCGAATTTCTCAATGGCCTGTATATCTTCAAAAATTCTCGAATCGAAAGTTCATGCCCCTCTCCCAGAATTCTCGACCAGAGGATTACACATGCAAAGAACGTTTGCCAGGCATTTGGAGCCAGTTGATGGGGGGCTATTTGAAGATAGTGGAGTAGTTCCCTCACTACCTTCGGAAATGGGAACCAAAAGCCTGTTTCAAACATGTCTTTGTATACACAAATTTCAGGTTCATCTTTTTGAACCATCATGCCCTCATTCTCTGTACCAAAGTGTAGCCTTACAGAAGTCGGAATGGAGTATTTCTCACGGAGTTGCGGTTCATCTGCGTGAGTTGTCTTGGTTCTCCAAAGTCCCGGATAAAAGGTATCCATTTCCTTGGCAGCGTCAGATTCTTTTTGCCCCATATTCGCGCAATCTTCAAAATTAGAGTTACAGAGATTAGGAGAGTTTTCAGATTGAAGGGAAAGAAGAAAGGCCCACCGCCGAAGAATGCTCAGAGAGGGTTCGAGAATGGGAAGAAGAAAGTTTAGGTATTTTGAAAAGGGAATTTCGGGATTGACGAAATAATTTGCAGAAGGAATGGCTTCTATAGAAGCTTAGAAATATACTGCTCACAAGAAGAAATATTGATTAGTTTCATCTAGAGTAAACCAAGCTAGGATCGAAAGAAGAAACGGAGCTAGAAAAATCGTCCTCTTTCAATTTTTGTTCAGAAATTCCAAAATGTCTAAAAAATAATGGTGTTGAGAAATGTGCTTTCTTTAGGATCGTCAGATGAGTCCCTAGCTAAGGGCTATGCTCTGATTTCAACCTTAGGCGGTCAAGATATTGCTTGAATTTATAGTACGGCGATTCTCCTTCAAAACCCTAAAGGAACCAGACATAAATTTCCTAAGGTCTTTCTGACTAGGAAATTAGGGGGTAACTGTAAGATCCGAATTTAACCATATGGGCCCTGTGGCCCATATAGATTCAAGCCCAAGAAGGAGGCCCGGCAAGTTGTTCGGTCTGTCTGAATGTGCCTAGCAAATTGCTCATTATTTGGTTCGGCAGAATGTCATTCCCGATTTACAAATGCTCGGATTTCCCAAATGTTAATCTTCTGTTTATGAGTTGCTAAGATCCTCGGATCTTGCCGAGGATCTCTTCGGCCAACCATGATGACATCACCAAGTCCCTATAAAAGGGAGGCTCCATCCGCAGTTCAAAGGTATCCAGTTTTCTTACAACTCACTTATTTTCTCCAAGTTATCTGATTATCCTTTAATCGCTTACTGACTTAGGCATCGAAGCTCCCATCGCCGGGACACCCCTGGCCGCTCTTATCCTACTTCGTCTATTTTGCAGTTAAGCCAACCCATACATCAAAATCATCAACAACCTTTGACAAATAGAAGCTTGCCACGTCATCCTCGAAAAACTGTGTTCTAACATGTTCCATGTTGGTTTGAATTTTTGTCAAGCCAAGAGGTCCATTCCAAATTGGTTCGAACTAAAGGATTTTTGAGAGGTGTGTTCCAATTCAAATCGAACTAAGGCTTAACCGAGTGTTCAGTTCAAACCGATAGAATTCAAACTAGGACTGCAGTGGTTTGAATTTGAGTGTAACCAAGGGTCTAGTTTGATCCAGATTTTACAGATTAAAACTACTTGTGTTTTATGGATAATTTATGGGAGTTTTATGAAAGCGCTCAAACTGGGCATTTTTCAGATCGAATGGGGAAGGCCAAATGTCGACTATAAATAGGTAGGGTGCAATTTTTCAACTTTCTTTCTCTCTTCACACCACTTTCTTTTTCTCTATCTCTTTCTCTTTCCCTTTCCCTTTCATAGGGTTTTTCTAACATTTTAGTGAAATTAATTAACTGGTAATTGACTCCATGGTTCGTGTCCTAACCTTATTCCATAGGGAACAAGACTCAGGGATCTCATTATCTCTGAAAAGAGTATATAGTGGAAGACTACAACTAAGGGATATAGCTAGTAATAATTTAAAACCATAATCATAACAACTAGAGTGAAACTTGAGCATCATAACATAAACCCAAGATCAAGATCATCAAAATATAATAGATAACTTGTAATTGTTCTAATGAAACTAAAGCTTCCTAACCAAATACAACATAAAATAATCTTGAGCATTTCCTAATGAGCAATTACTACCAAAGGTTCCACATTGACTTGAGCCATACTGAGGTCCAAGTCCTCAAAATTGACTTTGATTAAGTCCTTCACCACCACTAGATGGTTCCTGAATCCATTTCTTGCTAAACTAGTTATAACAATGCAAATATACATAATGGAGGGGCAAATATACATAATGGAGGGACAAAAAATACACAATTAAGTCAAACGACTTAGTGAGTAAAAATGCACTTGACATACATATTATTAGATGATAAACTCAGTTGGACATAAACCACATGTAGCATTATGAAGTGATAGTTTATAATGAATGCAATAAAGATATAGTATATGTTGTAGTATGAGAATCATATTATAGTTCAAACTGTATAGTCTACCCAAGATATTACCTATTCTCAGTAAGGTTGATGCTATTTTGAGGACTTAATACAATATATGATTGCCTCACGACTGTTATCGCCATCTACGCTCATGACAATAGTAGCCTAAATGAGTCTGATCTTAGGTGGCCCATGCTACTAATGATGTACATTCTATAGTGACTTGCCAATCAAACATGGTTGCACTGGTCATGAAACAACCATTGGATCCGATGCTCATATAAAGACACACATTTGACCATAAAGTTAACTTGTATAGTAAGCACATGACCATTATCCCGCATGCACCGATGTACCATGTCATATAATCCGTCTTTTACATACATACTCTTACAAATCTTACCATGTTCATTATCTTACTTAATCAACATATGTTTTCACAAAATAGAGTTCATAGTAGATAAAATAAAATGTATTTCATTATAGTTATATCGATGCATGTTTGGCACACATAAAATAATCGTACAATGCAAGAAAAGTAACAACAAATATTCATGTGAGTTTGTACTCACTCGGGTCATATAGTTCTTCTCAAACTCCTTTGACGTTTCCACACATTTGTAATATGTGAAAAGACATATCATTATGTAATACCCCGATAAATCACCTTTTAATTTTAAGAGTTAAAGATTGCTTAACCAGCTGATAATTTCTTCAAAACAAACTTTAAAACAAGTGGCCCAAAACCTTCTTTGATTAGCCCAAGCCTTTGAGGCCTTTTTCCAAGCTAAAGCCTAAGGTACCCTCATTAGGCGAGTGCTCGCCCAGGGGATCACATGAGCGCTTGCATGAACAGTGCAATACCCCTTGTGAAATACCCAATCGTACATCTGAACAGTTATTTACCTCTTGTGAACAGTACACAAGCATTTGTTGTTACAGTATGTGAGTACTTGTTGACAAAATTTTAGACTCTTGGATAGTACCCAATTCGCGGATCTGGATCCCTTGGAATTCCCTTAGAATTCCAGTTTCTAAAATTGGAAGATCTTAAGCTTCCATATTATTTAAAGATCCAAAATAAGCCACGTGGCTAAAACCCACTTCTCTCCCAAAACCACTTGTTTTAGGATACCAAAATGTTGGGTATGACTTGTCACCCATCCATTATTCTTGTTATCTTATGGTTGAAGAATTGGATATCTTAATTGCACATGGGTAGTTGAGAGGCTCATGGTTGAGAGTTGGGCATCTTAATTGCACATGGGTAGTTGAGAGGCTCATAGGCAATTAAGAAGGGTTGGTGGAGCTTGCCTATATAAAGGAATGAGACCTCATTTGTGGATCATCCCATTTTAAGAGAGCTAGAGAATAGTAAGAAAAAAATGATCCAAAGCTCAAGTGAGCCATTTGAGAGAGTGAGAGAATTCTCTTTTTAGAAACACTATCAAGTGTTGTTTTGGGTGTACTTGGGTCTTTGGGTGTGAGCCACTATTTGTTTCTCCCTTGTTTTTCATAGTAAAATATCTTGATCTATCTTCTCTAGTGGATGTAGGCCAAGTTAGGGCCAAACCACTTAAATCCTTGTCTATTTTGGTAGTTTTTATTTTTTATTCTTACTTCTCAATTTATTTTGGTGCATCTGTTTCAACAAATTGGTATTAGAGCTTGGGTTATATCAAGCTGGGTTTTATCTGTTCGAGTACATGTCTCGTATACCATACACAAATGTAGTTGGTAGTTTGATGTATGTTGTGGTGTGTACCCGACTTAATATCTCATATGTAGTTAGTATGGTTAGCATATACATGGCAAATCCAGGGAAAGAACATTGGCAAGCAATGAAATGGTTGCTAAGGTATCTGCGTGGTACTTTGGATGTAGGATTGGTGTTTCAAAAGGGCAATACTTCAGAGTTTCATGCTAGCAGCTATGTTAATTCTGATTATACTGGTGACTTAGATAGATGACAATCTACAACGAGCTATGTTTTCACATTAGCTCATGGTCCAATCGATTGAGGTCTATGTTACGAATGATTACTTTGTCTACTATAGAAGCAGAATATATGGCAATGACTAAGGCTGTCAAGCAGCATTATGACTATAAGGTTTAGTTGATGATTTGGGATTCTCATAGGAATATGTTAACGTCTACTATGATAGTTAGAGTGCCATTCACTTGGAAAAGAACCAAGCTCATCATGCCAGGATCAAGCACATTGATATTAGGTTTCATTTTATTAGAGAAATTATTGGAAATGGTGATTTCTTTATAGAAAGTTGACACCAAAGATAATCCAGCTGATTTGTTGACAAGATTGTTTCAGCAATCAAATTCAATCATTGTTAGGACTTGATCAATATTCTACATGTTTGAGTGAGGCGTAGAGGAGAAGACAAGATTGATGGTCAGAATTTTCGACAAGGTGGAGATACGTTCTTTATTAGACTTGATGGTTTTCAAGTCAAGGTGGAGAATTGTTTGGTATGACTTGTCACCCATAAATTATTCTTGCTATCTCATGGTTGAAGAATTGGATATCTTAATTGCACATGGGTAGTTGAAAGGCTCATGGTTGAGAGTTGGCACGTTAATTGCACATGGGTAGTTGAGAGGCTCATGGTTGAGAGTTGGGCATCTTAATTGCAAAAGGGTAGTTGAGAGGCTTATAGGCATACTTAAGAAAGGTTGGTGGAGCTTTCCTATATAAAGGAATGACAGCTCATTTATAGATCATCCCATTCTAAGAGAGCTAGAGAATAGTGAGAGAAAGAATATCCAAAGCTCAAGTGAGCCAATTGAGAGAGTGAGAATTCTCTTTGTAGACACACTACCAAGTGTTGTTTTGGGTGTACTTGGGTCTTTGGGTTTGAGCCATTATTTGTATCTCCCTTGTTTTTCATAGTAAAACATCTTGATTTGTCTTCTCTAGTAGACGTAGGCCAAGTTGGGGCCAAACCACTTAAATCCTTGTGTCTATTTTGGTAGTTTTTGTTTTTTATTCTTACTTCTCAATTTATTTTGGTGCATCTGTTTCAACACAAAAGACATTTCCTCCTAAAACCCACTTCTTCCTCGCGTTTGGAAAAAAAAAAAAATCCAGTTTTATCCTTCTTGTTCCTCTACCTTCTCTGTAGGCTTCTTCCTCTACATCTAAGGTCGTTCTTCCTCACATCTAGATATTCCCTCCCAAAACCAACTTCTTCCTCACGTTCGAAAAAAAGTCCCAGCTTTATGCTTCTTCTTCCTCATCCTCAAAAAACCTAAAGAAAAAATACATTTGTTGCTATGTCTGGGCCAAAAAAAAAAACAATTGAGGTAGAGCCACTGCTTGAATCATGCAGGCTTTCCGCCACTTTTGGTGGATTGTCACTCGTCAGCTCTTTTTTGCTAATTCATCTTTGTCTACGTATAGGCCAAAAAATAATAATAAAATTTTGAGGCAGGTGATGAGTGCTATTTAGTGCTTAATCAAACCCCTTTATTTATGTTTGTTAAGCCTTTAACACTGTTAATATCTAACATTTTTAGTTGTTTCTAGTGTTTTGTGATGTGTAGGTCTTTGCATCAAAACATGGCTAAAAGGGGCAAAATGGACTTGAAGAGAAGCAATGGAGTTCCTGCCAGTGCGCTCGATTGCACTTGGTGTGATTGAGCGTAACTGTGGTCGAACGCAAGGAGCAGATTCAAACGCAGGTCCAATCAACCCGCATCTCACGTTGTTGCCCTAGCCGGCCCTACAATTCCATCACTTCCAGCTATGCGCCATGTAGTTATTTGCGTTCGATTGCATAGTGTACAATCAAATGCATGCATCAGTGTGATCGAACGCATGGCCTACGTTCGAACGCAGCCCTATGACCTGGCAGCACACTAGTTTTCTATAAATAGGCCCCTTAGTGCATTTTGACGAGATTTCTTATTTTTGAGCACGTTTTTAAGAGCATTTGCCGTTGTTTAGGCCCTGCTCTGCCCATTTATTTGTAGCACTTCATTTTTAATTTATTTAATGCTTTTCTTTAAGCTTTCTTTACTTTCTTTATACATAGGTGGCTAAATCTTCAACTAAGGTTGAAGATGAAGCCTCACCTATAACTTCTTTGTTGTTTTATGTTTAACACATTACATTCATCATTTACAGTTCATGTTCATTTCATTTCAATTTATGTGACAAAGTTGTTGTGATTGTAGTTGTGATGCATTGGAAGTCCAACTCTTGTTGTGTTCCAAGCCGGGTGCACAACGGATGAGTGAAACTCAATTAAATATCCACTGTGATCCATGGATACAATGGATGATTCTATTGAGAATCACTATCTGTTGTAGTTCCTTAACGATAAACACATCAAGTGGTTTGATTAGTATCAAAACAGCAAAAGAATATGATTTAAGTTCAAATCGATAGACGGAAGTGTGTGTTTTATGTCTAAACAAGTATTTTAATGTTGGGGGAGGTTGAGTCTTTAACCTTAGTTATTTTTATTCATTCATTTATGCTTTTTAGAGTAGTTTATTATTTTTGCAAGTTTTGAGTTCGATCATACGACCCAATTTTGGAACTAGGTTAAAATAGGGTTAATTTAGGTTTAATATTAGTTTTTGAACAAACGCCTTTCCCTATGGTTCAATCCCGTATTTTGCAACACTACACGATCAACGACTCGTGCTATTGCGAGTGCAATCAAATTTGCATATTAGGCGGAGTCAAATCTACATTAAAAACCCAACGCCAAACGCCAATACCAAATATCCTTTCAGGTTGGGTTCTCTTTTTGGTTATTGTGTGCCTTTTTGGATTATAAGCTTTGTGAGTCTTTTTGTATTGAGGCAATTTCTTTTTTTTTTTTTTTTGCTAAGAGAATTGAGAAAAAGAAAATTAATTGTGAGAAAATTCCGTTGGACTTTGTTTGTTTTGGACTTCATGTTTGCTGGTGTTTTGACATTTTTCATTTATATGCTTTTTCCTCATAGCCGAGAAGAACATGGCACAAAAAGGTATTTCTTATTTGTTTGTAGAAATGTCTTAGCATTGATTCATGAATTGAATTGTTTACTTAATTGTTTGTGTGGTTTTGGATTATACTTTGTATGTCTATTTGGATAAAGCTCAAATACTTGCATGAAGTTACTTGTATGCTAGGTCAAGCGAACGTATGCCATTGTTTTTAGCGTGGATGTACGCTTGGGAACCACCGGACGTACACTCTGCAAATAATATAGTGGACGTACGTGGAACCACATGGACGTACGTTACTTTTTGAAATACCTCCTGGGTAATACTTGGATGTACGAGACATCATTTGGACCGCTGGACAATAGTACTGGACGTACACTAGGGTTGGCGGATGTCCACTACTTTATCAGAGAGTTGGTGGCAACCTTCTCCTATAAATACCCTTCCCTACTCTTATTCTTCATGCCCATTCCAGTCCTTTGGCACACCCCTAGGCTTCCATAATCAAATCCTTGCTTGTCGTGTGCTATTTGGTGAGTGTGAGCTCCAAAAACGAGATTCAAAGGAAGAGAGATCATGTATGTGCTTAACTTTGGGGTAAACTTTGTTTCTTTTCACATTTTAGCACTGTTTTACCTTCTAGCTTATATCTTGATGAGTTTTCCAAAGTGTTCATTAACATTTCCTTAAAATTGTTAATGCTTTCAAAAGATCTTTTAAAGTTTCATTGTATTGAAATTTCTTACATTGCATGTGCTTTTTTGTTAGCTTAGAAGAGGCTTAGAGGTCTAGAAATGTTATAGGAATCAAGTACTGTTTGAAAACTTAAAAGTGTGCTTGACTCACTAAGTAGACGTACATCATCGGGGCCGGATGTTCAGTCAAGGAACAGAGCACTAGTTTAAGCTTCGATCGTGTATGGTTTAGTTTAGCCACTTTATGGTTAGACATAACTTAGTATATTGGTGTGTTGTATTCCGTTATAGTAGGACTTAGCTTTGTCGGAGGATTCGCTCGAGTGCGTAAGGTAAGTAGACACTTACAACCCTTTTTACTTAAAACGTGGGATATGTTAGTTGACTAACCACAAGTATGATATGAGCATGCATATTTTCTATAAATACTTGGTAATTGCATTATAAATTGATTATTAAGGTGCATCGTATGACATGGTACACCGATATATGCGGCATAAATGGCCATGGGCTTACTATATAGACTTCATACTATGGTCAAATGTATATGTCATATAGGGGCTTTGGATCCAATGGTTTTGTGACTAAGGTGCAGCCATTCCCAATAGTTGGTCACTACAAGACGGATATCATCAACCGTGTGGGCCACTCGAGGTTGGACTCGGTTGTGCCGTTAGTATTATGTACGATAGCATGCAATGGATGGGACACTGGCATTGTACTACAAGTCCCTTAAGACAGCACCAATCCTGCTGAGAATTGGTAATATCTCAAGTAAATCATATATGAAAGTTATGACCTATAAAGCATTAGTTTTGCTTGCATTAAAATATTTAGGTAGTTATCGCCGGTAGTACACCATGATCATTGAAAACCTGAAAACCTACCAAATGGTGTATTAACGGGGATAATGCCCCCTTTTGATTATTACTCAAATTGCACGTTTATTTTCACTAATTGGGCTCATGTCATACTTATGTTATAAGGTTTACTTACTAAGTCGTTAAACTTATACTGTTACTATTTTCTGGGGAACTTGACTCAACACTCTGGGAGTAGCATGACTGCTGCTACCTGTGTGGTTTAGGACTTGCCAATTATTACAGGTTTGTCATTATTATTGCTTAGTTGCTCCATGTTCCTACTTGATGAATTATAGTAATTCAGATTTATTCACTTTCCATTGCATTTACTCTGATGATACTAAACGAGCGATTTCCCGTTTAATCACAAGTTGGCATAAATGGGGTAATTGCCAATGACTCCACCAAATTAGCCAAGACTAATTTTGGAGGCTTTACAAATAAGATTAAGAGACAAACCGTGGAATTTATTACCAATTAATTAATTTCCAATGTGTTACATTAATATTTCCACGTGGTGATATAGAATTCAATGTCCTGAACATGTTTCGAAACCAAAGTTAATTTTTCAAATCAATAAGAAAATATTGACAAATTTATATCCAATAGTAAGTTTGTTACGTTCCATGAAAATTTATGAAATCCATATTTGCATTTGTGCTATTAGTAAGAGATGTTGATGTAAAATTGAACCCATTAGTTCCCTAACAAAACATTGTCATTAAATTAGTCAACCTAATATGCCATGCATTATTGTTTTCAAGTATAAATGAAATGCTTTTTTACTTGATTAGTATATGCATTATTAAATGGTTTGTTGCCAAATCAAGATGAATTGTTATCAAATGGTCCCTATATAATCACAACAATCACAAAAACACTTCTCTTTTTCTTTTTCCTTTTCTTGAGAGAGTAAAATGGTGAGATGTTACCGGTGGAAATTCAATGAGATTGATTCCGCATCTATGTTAAATGATTCTTCAAATGTTGTCCTTGGTACCAAATAAGGCACTTGATCTATGTGCTATATTATAAAACAAAATAAAATTTTATTAAGAAAAGCCAAAAACAAATAATGCATTTAGACATATCATACATTTGTAAATTTGTTTTTTAAACTTTGAACTCAAATAATTCAAACTTATAATCCAAAAAGGCACACAATAACCCAAATTAGAGAACCTGACCTTAAAGGATATTCAGTATTGGTGTTTGGCATTGGGTTTTTAGTGTAGATTTGAATCCGCCTCAATTTTTTTTTTTTTTTGGCCCAAATACGGACAAAGATGAACTAGCGATGAAGAATTGACAAGTGATTGTCCACCAAAAGTGGCAGAAAGCCTGTGCTATTCAAGCAATGACTCTGCCTCAATTTTTTTTTTTTTTTGGCCTAGACGTAATGGCAAATGCATTTTTTCCTTTAGGTTTTCTGAAGATAAGGAAGAAAAAGGGTAAATATGAGATTTTTTTTTTTCAGACGTGAGGAAGAAATGGGTTTTGCAAGGGAATGTCTAGATGTGAGGAAGAAACCTAAAGAAGAGGCAGAGGAAGCAAAAGGGTAAAGCTAAAAAAAATTTTAGACATGAGGAAGAAGTGGGTTTTAGGAGGGATTGTCTTTTAATTTGGTATCCTAAAAACAAGTGGTTTTGGGAGAGAAGTGGGTTTTAGCCATGTGGCTTATTTTGGACCTTTAAATGACATGAAAGACCAAGATCGTCCAATTTCAGGAATTCCAGGGGATCCAGATCCCCAAATCGCACACCTGGAAAGCATTTTTTACCTATAGTAAACAATACACAAGCGCTCGCACCTTTTCAAGATTTCTCCTGCAGCATTCTCAGCTTTTTTCCCCTATGTAAACCCACATCCCACACGACCCTTAACCCTTATTTCAGCCCTTGTTGCCCTAGATGTTTGGTTGGTTGGTTTTTGAGAGTTTGTGAGCCTTGAGTGTTTCCTTGGTGTTTTCGGAGAAGAATGGAAGGAGCTCTAGCTATCTTCTAAGATGACTTCTTAATCATTCTTTTATGCTTTCCTAAATGTAGTTGTTACTCTCTTAATGTTACAAGTTTTAAAATACCATGACAAAGTCCTTATGCTCATTTTCTTGTTCAAGCAAAGAATGATTTCGAAAGGTTGTTAACCTAGCCTTGCTCTCTTTAAAAGTTGTATGATTTGCACATGGATGTGTATATTTTCTTAAGAAAACCATGAATGTTTTAAAAAGGCTTTCAAACACTTTCCTTTGGTTCTTTCATTGTGTTACCTAGTAGCATAAGTGCTTAGGGAAGAAAATACCAACCCACAACCTTGGATAGAAGCCTATAAGTATTTTTGGGTATTTCTGGCCAAACCCTTGTCCCTAGCCGAACACTAGCCCTAGGGAATGAACGCTCAACCGGAGAGTGGGTTACACACCTCTTAGCCCCACAAATGTGTACAAAGGTTTTAGCAGTTCCTTTTTGTTAAATGGAACCTCGTAGAGTTTTCTAGTACTACTTATAACGATGAGTCGTGTTTCGTTATAACAGGGATTCGTGATGTTATAGGACTCAAGCAAGCAAACAAGGTAATTAAACACTTACAAACACTTCCCTTAAAATCATGGGATATGTTAGCTAACTAGCCATACATACAATATGAGCACATCTATTTGTAATAATTTGGTAACTGCTTTAATAATTGGTTGATCAGATGCATTGTATGACATGGTACACCGGTACGTGTAGTGTAATGGCCATGAGCTTACTATATAAACTTGATTTTATGGACAAATTTGTATGTTGTTAAAGCACTAGCAGTAGATACCCTTTGATTTTCCCTAAGTTTAGGGCACAAAACTACTTTTTGCTTCCCTATGAAAATATATTTCACAATAGTTTCCCTTATATTTTCTTATATCATTAAAATATTATTTCTTTGCAAAATACAAGTTCTCTACTTACCCTCACTTTTTTCACAAAATTCCAACACAATTCTCAATTAAAGACAACAAGATAAAAGATGAGAGAGGAAAGAAAATTGTTTATATTAAAATAATGTATAGAGAACCACTTTTGGTTCCCTACACATTGGGAAACACTGTACCAACCCTTGAGGGTTGGTTAAATATAGGGAATCTGGTATGAGTAGGTTTTTGTGTGTTTTTTTTTTTTTTTTAATTTTTCCTAAACATAGAGAAGAGAATGGCATATAGGGCATCTATTACTAGTTCCCTTATATGAGCCTTGGATCCAATGGTTGTTTCGTGACCAGCGCAACCTTAATAGGAAATCACTACATGACGTACATCATTAGTAACGTGGTCCACTTGAGGTTAGACTCAGTCGAGCTACTAGTGTTATGGACAGTAGCGTTGACATTGCATCACAGATCTCTCGAGACAACGCAAACCTTACTGAGAAGAGGTAATATCTTGGGTAGACCATATATGATAGTTATGGCCTATAAAACATAGTTTTTCTGCATTAAATCACTTAGGTGATTGTCGCCAATAGTACACCACTCTTTTATTAACCAAACAATATTTTCAAGGTGTATTAATGGAGACAGCACCTTATTTTCAATGTTTACCAAAAATTGCATGTTTACTTATGTTTAATAATAATGAGCTCATGTCATGCCTAATTGTGAAGATTACTTACTAAGTCGTTAGACTTATATGGTTATTACTCTTATAAGGAGTTTGATCCTAGAATCCAAGAGTGGTATGGTTGCCACTATAGACTTTGCTTTTAGATCTTCATGCTGTAATCAAGTTTGCTTTATGCTATTGTTAGTTGCTTCATGTCTTTAAATTGAGGATTATAGTTGTCCCTTGTAATGATTAATAGATTTTTTAGATTTATTTCACCTTCCTATGCATGAACTTTGGTGATGCTTAAAGGGGCAATTCCCTATTTAGTCACCAGTTGGTTAAATTGGGGTAATTGGCAGTAACACTGCCAAGCTGGTCAATGCCAAATTTGGGGGGGGCGTTAAACATTAGTCCTAGATCTGAGCTTAAATGAGTCCTAGACCTAAACATGTTCAAAATAGAGTCCCTTCTTGACCATCGAATGCTCGGTCAAAATGGCTCGAACATTCAACCAGAGAGGTGTGAACGTTCATTGTAGGGCAAAACCATTTCGAACCAAACAGCTTTTTGATCACTTCTAAACAAGTTCCGAGGTCATAATAAGATTCCTAACATACTTCTAACCTAAAATAATATCTTCATGTAGAATAAAATACGTCAAACGAGAATGAAACGTTAATCAATGTTTAAACCAAGATTAAAACCTAAATCAACAACATAAGCCCAAATCTAACAACTAAACTATGGAAAACAATTAACCAGCCTAACAACTAGGTAAAGAATAAGTCAAGTTAAGAAAGTTACTTCTCTAGAAGCAAGTCCCCAAGAAAGATCTCATTCTTCTTAAAACCATAAACACTCACAAACAAGGTTTTTCTAAGGCTCAAATGGCAAAATTAGGTCTAAAAGGGTAAGGGAAGGGGTATTTATAGGATTGGAAAAGCCGAGGGCGCTGCTATGACAATCTTGTAGGTCAACAAATTTTCAATGGCCCCCCTAAGAATGTTCAGTGTACTATTGCACAATAGTTTTAGGGTTGCAGGTTGAACATTTGGTCATTACTCGATGGTTTAAAATTTGGTCAATGAACGTTGGATGTATTATTACCCAACGGTTTTAAGGTTACAGATCTAAGCTAAGTTGGAGGATTGATCAAGAGGAAGTTTTTAAAGCTAAATCTAAAACTGATTCATGGTGTTAAAGACTCCATTTTCACTTATCGAAATGAGATAAATTCACAACTCTTGTGCATTAGGTATCTAGTAAGAAAAGAAGTGTGTACATAGTTTTATGTGAATTCTGGGAAACTTTGTAAGCTACTGCTGTAACAACCTAGATTTTAAATTCTTATTTAAATAATATTTAAAAGATTAAATAATAATAATAAATGATATATGGATTAATGATATTAAATAGCTATTTGGTGTTAAGGGTATATGTTACATTGATTATTGACTTCTTTTAGTATCACTTTAATTCTCAAATTTAGTTTCATAAGTATGTTTATGGGCATAATTAAACACAATTTAGTGAATAAATTATTTATGTTAGTGTTTGGTGAAATCAAAAATTGATTTGAAGCTTTTTAGTTTTTGGCTTAAAAAGTAGTGTCTTAATTTTCATACTGTCTAGTAACGATTAAAACTACTAAGAAATGGTAGGCTAGCCACTTTGGTTGAATTCTTGAAGGCTTCTAGTAAGAATGATTATTAGAAATATCATGGGAATTTAATGAAGCAAGTGGGCAAGTGGCAAGTGTGAAGGCAAGTGTGAATGCAACTAGTTTAAAGTCTAATTTCGTGGGAAATTTTGTAAGGGCCAGAAACTGAGTCAAACGAACTCGGATGAAGTCGAACCAAAAATATAAAATGTTTGTCTTGGAGTCCTCTATCTACCCTCAAAATTTCATGTCAATCGGAGTACGTTTGGATACATAAAAATAGATCGGAGTGCACTGCCCTCATGTTGGACGAAAATGATAAGATAGACTAGAATCATGGAATGTTGACTAGGTTCATGTTTTTAGTTGAATACCTCTCAACCCTTGGATTAAAAGTAGAAAATGAATCCTAGCCATCCATTCTCTAATAGATAGAAGCTTGAGTTTAACCATTGATCAAAAGTATTAGGATTAATCCTAACCACTCATTTTCTTATAAATAGGAGGCTAAGTAATTCATTTTTTCACTTAAGCTCTTTCACTTTCTTAGCAAGAGAAGATTACTTGCTCCTCCTTTCTTTCTCTTCCTTAGCTCTAAATCAAAAATCATATGGCTTAGATCCTTCTTGTAGTCTTCAAGTGTTCTTAGTTTTATAATTAGCTACCTAGAAGATTGTGTGGAATTCTACTTCAAGGCTATTGGGTAAGTGTTCTTGTGTAATTATAATGATTTATTGTTTATATTATTTGTTCTCATTTAATTGTTTAAGACCCAATAAGCTTATGATGTAAAATAAGGTAATAAAGAATTAATGATAAGAATGCATAAACAAATGGATTAAAGGCTTATGAAATTATCTATATTATTTATTTTACAGCTTTTATATTTAGACATTTATTTTATCATCATTTAAATTTTAATTCATATTTTTTGGTACGGACCATTGGTCTCAACCCTAAATATGAATTCAGATATTACATTCAGTCATTTATTTTATTGTCATTTAAATTTTAATATTTTTTGGTACGGACCATTGGTCTCAACCCCTAAATATGAATTCAGTATTTATATTCAGTCATTTACTTTATTGTCATTTAAATTTTAATTCATATTCTTGGCGGTACAGACCATCGGTCTCATCCTCAAAATATGAGTAATGTTTTATATATATTATTTATAATTCTAGTTTTTATTTTTGTGATACTGGCCATTAGCCTCGTCACCAAAAATGAATTCAGGAATAAAACTATTTATAAGTAATTATTTCAAATTTATATGATAAAATGAGTAAGTAAAGATGAAGTGACGGATAATAAATAAATATAAAAATGATGAGGGTTTTTAAACAATAATATTATTTGAGAATGAACTAATATATATATGGTTTGTATGTATGTATTTGTATGCAGAAGTGGAGCAGAAATTCTATACTAAGGAGTGTAAGTATGGATGTACTTACTGAGTATTAGCTTTATTTTGTTGGTATAGGAATTCTTATTTTGCTTTATTGATATAATTTTCGCATTACAACTGTTGTATAATGGGTCTAATAATATGGGCTGATAAGATAGCCACCTTAAGAACAAGCGGGATGGATTGCCGCGATGAACTATTGGTATCTCAATGGATGGGGGTATATAACCGTCCAATAGGCTTAATATATAACTAAGCTGGGGCGGTGTAGTCGCCAGCACCAAACAGGTAAAACTCTAAAGTGTGAGGGACATAACGGACGTGAACGGGCTGAGAGCTCATGACGAGAGGTCTGAAGAAAGATTATCATAAAACACAAACTAATATATCACTACGCTGTATTTGCATTTCATTCATCATTATATATTTTATTTCATAATCTTATTTTGTCTCAAACTAGTCTTTTAGTCTTTATTTCTAGGAAAATAGATTACTCACTTGTTTGTCTATGTAAACATGATAACGTCATATTTACATAGACCTTGATGCAGGAATAGAGAGTGAGGACGATGGTCCTTTTATTGGTTTTGATGGTTGATAGATCATCTACTACGAGATTGATGCTTACTCTTTGAAGCAAGTCTCATTTATGTTAATTGCTTTTATTACATAATGTGATGTGTGCTAACTTGACAAATAGTACTATATTAATTTAGTGTCGTATGTGGCATATATTTGGTACACCTAGTGTATATATATATTGTAATGAAACCATATTTCTATTTTCATTAAATAATATATCACCTTGAGGTATTTCAATCAGCTCAATTTTGTTGTGCAAATTATTCATAGGCCATAGAAAAAAAGGAAAAAATTATATACATATTCCGCTGTAAAATTGTATTTCTAAAGTTGCAGCGTAAGGACTTCGATATTTACTAGTTCAAATATCGGGGCGTTACAACTGCATTCTCTCCTTGCTATATGTTTAATATGTCTTTCTATAAGAAAACATAATGCGGAAATATAAATACAAAATAATAAATAAGCAAGAGAGAAACAGACACAAGTTTAAGGTGGTTCGGTAATATGCCTATATCCACACACTAAAGCCCTATAGGCTACATCTTGCTTTTATTAAATGAATATAATTGTACATAAGAAACCTCCTTAAATAGGAGCCAAATGGGAGGGAGACTTCATGTTTTTCCAATGTGCAACAAGTCTTAGGAGAGACTTTATGTGAGCCAATGACAAGGGCTTTCTCAACACTTAAGCAATGTGGGACAAGCCCACATTGCTATTCTCTAACATTCCCCCTCAAACTCAATGTGAGAACTTGTGAGAGCTCGAGTTTGGTCTTTGATTGACAATAGAGGTTGGGCATCTTGTTGAAGTTGGTGGCGGCTAAGGGAATTGATTGATGGCACCGGAATTGAAAACATCGGCAACTTTTGGCCGGAATACATGAAAGCCAACTATGGGCTGAAATGGGTATGGGCAATACCACAAATGCCAAATTATAAATAATGGGCCAAATATGATGAAAACCAACAATGGGCTAAAATGGGCCTGGGTTTGAAACAATACCACAAAGGCTGGGCCTGGGTTTTAAATAATACTGCAAATGCCAAAATACATGGGGCCAATTATGCACTAAAAAGCCAAATATGGGCTAAAAAGGGGGCATGTGTTTGAAACAATACCATAAATGCCAAATACAAATAATGGGTCAAGAAAAATGAACTAGGCCAATCAAAAGGCCAAAATAATATGGGCAAGTTGGGCCTTTTTTGGTGGGAAACTTAGACCTCTTTTTGTGGACAACTTGGGCCTTTTTTTTTTTTTTTTTTTTCAAATGATGGGTAGTGTATGCAAAGGTACTTGCAATAATACCATGATATAAATAACCATTTTTATCTTCTAAACGATTTTTCTCTACAAAGAATGGTTGAGGAGTTTTTAAAATTGGTTTTAAACAAGGACCTAGGCCCTTAATGGTAACCTAGTAAAACCCTAAAATCTCTTAGAAAATAGAAGCCAAAACACTAATCCCCTGGAATGGGCGTACGCTAAGGAGGTGGACATACACATATGTCTTTAGTGTCGACGTACGCAGTGATCGGTAGATGTCCATCCCTGTTTCTAGTGCAAATGTACATGGAGGGACTATTGGACGTACTATAACACCCCCAAAATTAGCCTCGGCTAATCTGGTGGAGTCACTAAAAATTTGCCATTTAAGCCAACTTGTGACCAAACGGGAAATCACCCTTATAAAATTGTCAAAGTAAATGCAAGAGAAGGTGAATAAATCTGAGTTACTATGATTCATCAAGTAAGAACATGGAGCTACTAAATAGTAAAGATAAACCTGTAATTGTAAATAAAGCATAACTAATCAAGTAGTAGCATCTCTTGCCAGTTCCATATTAGTAAACCATGTTATCTAAAGAATAATAACCACGTAAGAATAACGAATTAGTAAGTAAACCTCACACTTAGGTATGACATAAGCCAAATTAATTGAAAGTAAACGTGCAATTTGAGTAATAACCAAAAAGAGGGTATTACCTTTGTTAATATACCATTTGATAAGTTTTAGGGTTTCCAAAGTTTATGGTGTAGAACCGGCGATCATTACCTAATTGTTGTAATGCAAAAAATGGCTAACGCATTACAAGTCATAACTCCCATACATGGTCTACCCAAGATATTACATTTTCTTAGTAGGGTTGATGCTGTCCCGAATAACCTATAATACAATGTCAGTGCCCCAGCCATTGCACAACCTACAGTACGTAACATTAATTGCATGATTGAGTCCAACCTCAAGTGGCCTACACCAACTAATGACGTATGTTCGATAATAACCAAACCATTAAGAATGGTTGCACCGTGGTCATGAAACCAATGGATACAAAGCCCTCATATAACACACACATTTGATCATAATACACAGTTTATATAGCAAGCCCATGGCCATTCATACCGCACGAACCGGTGTACCATGTCTCACGAAGCATTTTAACAGTTTAATTAATAACACAGTTATCAAGTAATTACAGATAGTAGGCATGCTCATATCATACTTATGGTTAGTCAACTGACATATCCAACGTTTTATGAAAAATAGTGTAAGTGTCTAGTTAGCTCACGCACTCGAGTAAATTCTTCGACCAAGCTAATTTCTATTATAACGGATATAAGACATCGTTATTCTAAACCTTACGAAACCTAGAAATATAGCTAAACCTAAGCATACATGTATGAAACTTAAGAACCGATGCTCTACCCATTGACTGTATGTCCAGCCTCTATGGCGTACGTCCGCTCAATGTGTTAAGCACACCATTTTAAGATTTGGACAATGCATGTTTCTAATGAAATTTTTAAACCTCTAAACCTCTTCTAAGCTAGCAAAACAGTACATGCAACACAAGAAATCACAATACAACGAATCTTTGAGAAAATCCTTTGAAAACATCATTATCTTTAAATAACGTTTAATGAACACTTGAAAAATCTCATAAAGCAAAACTACAAGATAAAACAGTGCTAAAAAACAAAAGGAACAAAGCTTACCTCGAAGATAAGTACAGACATGGTCTCCCTCCTTGGAAACTCCTCCTTGAAGTTCACTCTCACCAATTTCTCACTCAAAACTCAAGGGAGGAATTTTGGCAACCTAGTGGCATACCAAGGGAAGGAAACAAGCATGAGAAATGAGAGGTGGAACGGGCTATTTATAGGAAAAGTTTGCCACCAACTCTCTGACATAGTAGCCAACGTCCGGCAACCTTAGCATACGTCTGGTGGTCTTTACACATTGGTTCAGAGGGTGTCTTGTACGTCCAAGTATTACCCAAAGGGTACCCCAAAAAGTAGCATATGTTTGGTGGTCCCCCCCTCACACGTCTGCACTATAGACAGCAACGTACGTCTATTAAACCTAGCATACGTCTACCTCCTTAGGGTTAGTATTTGGCTTTTATTGTCTAAAGGTTCACAGCGTGATTAAGTTAACGCTAAGGGTTTTTGGTCTCGTTAAACTCCTTTATTGAAAACCTTTGTTGACTGCTCTTATGGAAAAGATTTTGTCCAATAAAAAGGTTGGTTTTTATTAGGGTATTACATGTACGCTCTGCAAATAGTACATGGACAAACGGGAAAATGTCAGACGTATGTTACTTTTTCAGAAATATCCTTTGGATAATACTTAGACGTACGAGACACCCTTTAAACCGTTGTGTAAAAGTATCGGACATACGCTAGGGTTAGCATGCGTTCGCTGCTTTTTCAAAGAGTTGGTGGCACCTCTCAGTTATAAATACCCTTTTCCCCATATTCTTCTTCACGTCTATCCAAACCCCTGGCACACCCCTAGGTTGCCAGAATTGAGAGAGCCTTGTAATCTTGAGAGAATTGTGAGTTTAAAGGAGTTTTGAGAGAAAAAGCCCATGTCCTTGCTTGGTTTCGAGGTAACCCCTGCCTATCTTACATTTTTAGCATTGTTTCATTTCCTAATCTATGTTTTGATGTGTTTTTCAAAGAGTTTATTAAACATTTCCTTAAAAGTGGAATGTTTTCAAAGAACCTCTTTAAGTTTCATGTTGTTAATATTTCTACGTTGCATGTGCTTATTTGTTAGCTTAGAGGAGATGTAGAAGCCTAGAAATATCCAAGGAAGCGTGAACAGTTTGAATCTTAGGCAGCGTGCTTAACTCACTGAGCGAACGTACGCCATTGGGGCTAGACATACGGTTAAGGGGCAGAGCACCAGTTTTAAGTTTCGCTCATATATGCTTTAGCTTAACCACCTTTTTGGATTAAATAAGGCTTAGTATAATGGTATCTTGTATCAATTATAACAGGATTTATATATGTCCCAAGAATTGTTTGAATGTGCAAGGTAAGTGAATACTTACAACCTTTTTACTTAAAAGTGGGATATGTTAGTTGACTAATCACGAGTATGATATGAGCATACTTACTTTTGTAAATACTTGGTAATTATATTATAAACTAAATGTCAATATGCATCGTATGACATGGTAAGCCGGTATGTGCGGTATAAACGATCATGGGCTTACTATATAGATTTCATACTATGGTCAAATGTGCATATATGGGGGCTTTGGATCCAATGGTCTTGTGACCAAGGTGCAGCACTTCCCAATGGATGGTCACTATAGGACTGATATCATTAGCAGTGTGGGCTACTCGAGGTCGGACTCGGTCATTAGACTTATGCTGTTGCTAAGTCTTTAGACTTGTGCTGTTGCTACTATTTTAGGGAATTTGACTTTACACTCTAGGAGTGGCATGGTTGCTGCTACCCGATTGATTTAGGACTTGCTTAATGATACAGGTTTATTGTCATTATTATTTAGTTGCTTCATGTCTTTGTTTTGATGATTTATAGTTAACTTAGATTTATTTCACCTTCTTATGTATTTACTCTAATGATGCTAGAGGGGCGATTCCCCATTGAGTCACAAGTTGGCTTATCTGGGGTAATTATCAGTAACTTTGTCAAATTAGTCAATACTAATTTTGGGGGCGTAACACTTGTAGAGGGGACAAACTTTGCTTTCTCAGAATGGGTGAGTGTGCATGCCCATGTGCAAGTGTCCAAGAGACAAAGGCATGTGCATCAAGAGAAGAGGGGACGAAGGCTCTCATTGCAGCAGTGCCCTTCTTTTCTTTTATTTTCCTTTTGAAACCTAATACAAGAAGAGGCAGTAAAATGAAAAACAGATAAATGAGAGAGGCTTCTGCAAACTGCAAGCCAGGCGGTGGTGGTGGACTGCCATTGAAGATGGCCAGGCGGTGACGGCGTGGCAATGGTGGAATGGCAAAGGATGTGACAGACAAGGCCGGTGGAGAAGGCGTTTGCATTGGGCTAAGTCGGAGAAATGGTGGCTGTTGATGCCTTGCTAGTTGCATTTTTGGCATCGCCATTGTAATCAACATAAAAATTAATTCTTCAAATTTTCAAATGAAGCTATTGATCTTCATTTTTTTTTTTTTTTTGGTTTTGTTGAAGCTTTCGTTTGCGATCAAAACGAAATTGTGGTCAACTGGGTCTTTGAAACTAATCAATGCTAATTCTGGATTTTGGTGCATGGGTTTGGATCACAATGATTGGTCAAGATTGGATAGTGGATAAGGAAAGCAAACGCAGCAAGTTTCTCTGCAAAACATTGCGGAAAAGAGAGGGTACTTCAGAGCTTTGGAAGACTTTGGAGAAAATACTCTTTTTTGTTTTTTGAAAAGAGGATTATGGGAACCTCTTTGGTTGAAGAAGAAAGAAACTTATCTCAATGATGTTGGGTGTAAAAGAGTGGTCAAGGAGGTGTTGCAAGATCTGTGTAGGTGGAGAAACAGTAGTGAAGGTGTTTAACAAAATGACACAGAGAAGTTATGGGACGAAAATGAGAGGGTGTTTTAATGAGAACAAGATGTATCAAAGATGGTGTTTGTGAAAATAGAGCTAGTGATGGATCCACCACATAATGATAGATCGGGACCTTGCAAGCATCATTCTGGAATTGGCTTCCTGATATGGTGCAATGAAGGATGGATCAGATTAGATTTAACAAGAGGAAGATAAAGAGTTTTGTGATTGTAAAAACAATCTAAAATAAACTAAAGCCATGGAGACACAAGATTAAGGTGGTTTGATAATATGCTTACATCCACACAACAAAGCTTTATAGGTTACATCTTGCTTTTATTAAATGAATATAATTGTATTTATACATAAGAAGCCTTCTTATATAGGAGCCAAATGAGAGAGAAGGACTTCATGTTTTTCCAATGTGGGACAAGCCTTAGGAGAGGCTTATTTATGTGAGCCAATGAGAAGGGCTTTCTCAACACTTGAGTAATGTGAGACAAGCCCACATTGCTATTCTCTAACACACACTCTCTCTCTCCTTGTTATTGGTTTCTTGATTGGATGAGCGAAAAGTAATATTATAAGGCTTCCTAAAGTCATCTCAAATGTGATGTAACTTTTAAAATTATCGTTGAATTTGGAATATGATTTATTAACTTTTGATTTATATGTAATTTTAAAAATCATATTATATTTAGGAGAACTCTAAAAAAAGTCTAAAAAGACTTATAGTATTACTAGCGGGGAAGTGATCATTATTATGCTAAAAGGTTCATAGAATGTAGTAAACTTGTGTCCCTTAATTTCTTAAAAAGGAAAGGAACATTACAGATGTAACGAACCGGAGTAGTACGGTCCCGTGTGTTATAAACTGGGCCACTCAACTCTCACCGGTTCATCATTTCTTTCTGTGTACAATCTGAAGAAACCCTAACGATAAAATTCGCTTTCGATTCGCCTATACGTACACGAATCTAAATATAAGTCGGAATTCAAAAATGGTGGTTTTGGCAGTTAAACCTTTGTTTACCATTCTAGTGGTCTCTCTTGCTCTCCTGCTCGCTGTCGTTTTGCTTTGGCCTCCTTCTCCGTTCTTTCAGAGCTCGCTTCCTTCCAATTCACCATTGTAAGTGTTCAATTTCCTTTTATTTTGATCTGTTCATTTTTTTTTTCTTTTTTGAAAAAAAAGAAGCTGGAGATTTTTTTCCCGCTTGGTTTGGTCAACTGGAAAGTATGGGAAAATGGAGAAAAACAAGATTCCAGATTCAGATTTGAACTGTTGTTGTAGTTAATTCTGCTTGATTTCTTTGGGTTCACCAATCTATGTATGATTTTTCCCCCTTTTTGGAGGTTTTTTCCGCTCTGTTTGGTTAGTGAGAAAAATGCAGGACAGGGAAGGAAAGGATGGTGAGACTTGAGTCTTTATATATATATATATATATATATATATATATATATTAGGAATTGGAATACCAGAGAACATAATTACGCGCCAACTTTGTGCATAACTCAGTTAATTGGATACATATTTTGTTTCTCGGACACAAATTTTTCCGAACTTTCTTTTTCTTGATGTTCTGTTTGTTTTCTCAGAAAGTATGGGAGAAAAACTAAATTGGAATATTGGGATCTGAGACATTTCCCTATTAGTTGACGGGAATTT
Organism: Carpinus viminea; assembly: GCA_013348765.1. Taxonomy (NCBI): domain Eukaryota; kingdom Viridiplantae; phylum Streptophyta; class Magnoliopsida; order Fagales; family Betulaceae; genus Carpinus; species Carpinus viminea. The sequence goes on along the minus strand of CP054667.1, from coordinate 38,316,449 downwards.
GTCCATGTCTGGAGAGCAAAAAATAGAGTAGCGCGCATAAGATTAAATTTTTTTTTTTTTCTCATTTTTGGTTTGGAGGTTGAACTTTTGCTTTTTGTGTGTATTATTTCTGATATATGAATTTTTTTGCATGCAGAGGGAAATCGGACATATGGAGTATCCGGAGGATCGTTGAATGGAGACCGTGCAAGTGGTGGCTACAAGGAGATCTAAATGGTAAGTGGGGCCTTTAAGTATAGTTTCCTTCATTATTGACAATTCTTCTGGATCTTTGTGATAAATATTGGATTTCCTAGGTAGCCTGGGGTAAAATTATTTGGAATGTTGGATTCATTTATGAAATATGGAGCATAATTTTTTAAGAATCAAGAGGAAGCAAATAATTTACATAAAGAAGGTAAAAGGACACTTTTAGTCTATAATTGTTTTGAACATCTTTGATTTTTGAAGATTATTGAGGACAGATTTAAGATGTTTTGGGTATGTAAAATTTTATGGCATAATTCAAGAATTTTAACGTCTTTTATTATGTTTTGGGATAGATATAGAATTTGGGTTGGGGGAGAATTTCCACTTGCTTTTGTTTTTTGTTTTTATATTCTGAGTCAATCTTAATTGGCGTTCATTGCAGACAATTGCATTGGTTTTTTGTTGAAATGCTGCAGTTCTGCCTGTGAAGAGTAATGGATATATTCGAGTGGATTGCTATGGTGGCCTCAATCAGATGCGAAGAGATGTGAGTGCTTAGATGAACTTTGTAATTGAAACTTTCAGATCTATGTGAAAAAAAAGTGCTGAATTTTAATTCCTGCTCTGGTAACAACGGGATGTTATTAATGTTGAGTGCAGCTGTGTGATGGTGTTGGTATTGCCCGCCTTTTAAATGCAACCCTGGTTTTGCCAAAGTTTGAAGTGGCTGCATATTGGAATGAATCAAGGTAATTCGTGTTTATGTTTGTCAATTAGAATGAGATTGGTTTGAGCTCTAGAAGATTTGTTTTTTGTGCTGGCAAGAATTTGTTTGCAGTTTGGAACTTAGGAGAAACTAACAGTATATGAGCATGATGTCTCATCTTAGATCATAGTGAAGAAATGAATCAGGTTAATTTGTGCTTTGCCTTTTTGTTTGGTTTTACGTTTTGTACATATCTTATATAATTAATTTTTTTTACTCATTATTTAGTTATGAAAGGCTAGTTATTTTTTCCTAAAAAATTATTTTCCTTTAAAGTCGACCTTCTCAGACTTCTCATTTATTAAAATATTAACTAGTTTACAAAAGGCTACCAAGATTGCTATAGAGTAACTTCATCATTCATATTATGGTCGTTCTCTCTAATTTACAGTAATTTAACTTGAAAAACTGAACTGAATTCCTCTTTTATTCTATGTTCATAATCTTTAAAGTTCTTGTATTTCTACGATACCATGCCATACAGGCTAAAAGGTTTCTACAAGCATTTTCAAGAGTTTTGTTTTTGAGGCAATATCCTTGTCTAACCATTTAGCTTCACTTCAGTGGCTTTGCAGATGTATTTGATGTTGAATACTTCATTCAACAGATGAATGGCTTTATTAAGGTTGTCCAAGAGTTGCCACCTGAGATTGCATCAAAAGATCCTTTTCGAGTAGACTGTAGCAAACGCAAAGGCCAATTTGATTATGTTGAAAGTGTTCTTCCATCTTTATTGGAACATCACTATATTTCATTTACACCAGCAATGAGCCAAAGAAGAGACAGGTATTCCCTTGTATTTCTGTACTTGTTGGTTAGTGAATGACACTAGGAGCTTATTGCTATGATTGAGAAATAGCTCCCTTTTTGACAAGGTTGACTATTGGAGAGATGTAATAGCTGCTATTTTTTTTATGAAGGGTTCAACTGTCAAAATGCAATATGAAGTTCAGTTATTATAATGTGTCAATTTGAGGAGCTGGCAGCATATCTTAAGATTGGGTCTTGTGATTTTCATGGTTTACTCCTGAACACTTACTTTCTACATCTTGTAGGTATCCTCAGCATGCCAAAGCTGCCCTTTGTCAAGCTTGTTACAATGCATTACGCCTCACTAGATCCTTGGAGAAGAAAGCCTCTGAGCTTCTAGAAGCCATACCCAAACCCTTTCTCTCACTTCACCTTCGCTTTGAACCTGACATGGTGGCCTACAGCCAATGTGAATACTCTGGTATTTCTTCTGCCTCTATGAATGCTGTTGATGCGGCACGAGGAGATAGAAAACCATGGACTGGAGAGTTAGCCCGCATTTGGAGAAAACGGGGGAAATGTCCTCTCACCCCTAATGAGACAGCCTTCATTCTTCAGGCGCTTAACATACCAACAAACACAAATTTATATCTGGCGGCTGGGGATGGTCTAATGGAACTTGAAGGCTTAACTTCTGTTTATACCAATGTAGTCACTAAGTCTAGCCTCCTTAACGGTGAGGATTTCACAAGCATGCATGGGAACACAAAAGCCGCATTGGATTATTATGTGTCTATTAACAGTGATTCTTATGTGGCAACATATTTTGGAAATATGGATAAGATGGTTGCAGCAATGCGAGCTTTCAAGGGGTTGTACAAAACTCTCCTTTTAAGCAGAAGAGCATTTGCAGAGTTCACTTCGCAGGGTTTTAGAGGGAAGGATTTGATGCAAGCCCTATGGAAGGCACATAGAGATGATTATGTCATGGGGAGAGGGTCTGCTTTGCCCGACTGCTTTTGCGAGTTTAAATTGTGATCTTCGATTTCAGAGGTCTCTCTTTCCAATTTGTGAATTTATTTTATATTTTTTCATTTTCTGTACGTTTTTATACAATTTACTGATTTAGGTCTTCTGGGGAAGGTCATGTGGGTAGGATTAAGATGTTCCCCCTAACTTGTTTTTACAAGGTATTCTGCTTCCTATAGCTTCTGTCCTCTTGTTCTCATTAGGCTCAATAAAGGCTTCTGCAATCCATAAGTTGATCAGTTCACTATTATCAAATACATAGCCTTCTGTATTCAAAATATTCAAAGCATTGATTCAGATTAAAAGATAAATGATCATAACTCAATTCATGAGCAGGGAAAAATTGTTGTGTGGCTTTTAGATTTGGAATTTGATTCTTCATCTGGTTCCTTCATGATCCTTCTCCATTCTTGAACATAAACAGTGCACTGTAAAAGACCTCCCATCCCATTTGTTTAACACACCAAAGGTAAGCCTTCGTTACTTGCTTAAAATTTTTGTGCCACATTCTTCTACATCTTTGTGTGCGCTGGCCGTTAAAACCATCTTCCTTAACTACAAAATTCAAACAATGACCAAGACTCATTATCGTCGAAACATGTCAGATGAAAGAGACTCAGAGAAAAAAAAAAAAAGAAGAAGATAGATGATAGGAGACTTTGCACCCATATCACCCTAAATCTTTGAGACTTGACTAGTCACGAAAAGCCTACTTCCCTTGCCCTCTACTTAAAAATGATTTCAAGTTGCTGCTATTCCAGATGTTATCAGTCCATATATCATCTAAAACAAGTTGGAAATTTATTTTTGAGATAGTATCATCTCCTTGAAAATCTGGTTTAAATAAAAAATGTAACAGTACTTATATATTAAAAAAAAAAAAAAAAAGTGACAGAAACCCCAAATCGATTTTTGAGATATCTAGCTATCCTGTCATCTGCACAGACAAGATGAGCAAGATAAGTTTAACCACACTTCCCATTTCTACAATGGTAGTGACATCAATACCGTTGTCATCCAAGAGTCCCACAAATCCTGTGCATCATAGTTGCTACATAAACTTTCCAAGCATATCCCTCAGCAAGTAAGAGTTGAAGAATTCTACGGATTTTCTTCAACATCTTCAAGCCAATCCCTAAAAAACACTAGCCGATTTAAGTACATATTGTTTTGTAAGAGCATTCCCAATGGAGGATCCAAACTTTTATGTAAAATAGCTCCTCAAAACTCACTTTATCAAGTTTAGCTAATGAATTTTTAAAGGCTTTCTATATCCGATTAGCTGTATTTTTATCTATATCATTTAAATATTTTTTTATTAAAAATTGTGAAAGAATATTCTAATAATGATCCATTGAAAAGTGGAAAAAATTTTGGAAAAAAGAGAAAACAGGTGAAAAAAACAATAAAACATAAAATAGTTTCCTTAAAAAGTGCTGCTATATGTAGTTTTTTTTTTTTTGATCCAATCAAATATCCATTTTGCATATTTATTTTTGCTAATCCAATGTGAAGGTTTTTTTACAAATCCTATTAGCTATTTTAGATAAAAGTACCATTTGGCTCCTTCATTTGGGAATACTCTAAAACATTTTGATCTCTCTTTTTTTTAAAAAAAAAAAAAAAAAACTTAATTTTTATAATTAATCGAGATATCATTTAAAGCATAAGGCATCCTCAAGTATACAAAAGTATATAAGAGAAGCCACCAAGTAGTAGGAGCAAAAGAACAAGAAAATTATGATAACTAATCACTAAAGGAGAAATATAAGCAACTATCCAAAAGTAGAAAATGTTAAAGAATAAAGCTTCAACTCCTCCAAAGTCCGCTCGTCATCCTCAAAACACCCATCATTCTTTTTCCTCAAATAACACCACAAATGTACAAAGGTACCATCTTCCATGCTACAATACTCCCAAGTGTTGCTGACAGCCCACCAACAAGTAAACAAATCAACTACTCATCTAAACATAACTCAAGACAACCCGAATCGTTTGAAGAAGACATTCCAAATGGCACACAACCTCATAAAGAAGAAAACGTGGTCCACAGACTCTGGGCTTTTTTTGCACATAACACACCAACAACCACAATAATGTACCACTTCCAGATTATCCGTGTTAAGGATCTTCCTTAAGACCACCAATCACACAAAAAGGCCACCCTCAGTAGAACTTTAGTCCTCCAAACACTCTTTCAAGGAACAGAAACCATTAAGATAACCCATGACAGTGTAGAAGGATTTAAAACCAAACAACCCTCTTTTGGAAGGGATCCATGATAGCCTATCTTTCCCTTCCCGTCTCATTCTTACAAAACACAACAACCTATAGAATGAGGTAAAAGCATTTGCCTTTGAATTCTGAGCTGCTCTAGCAAAGCTCATGTTCCACGGAATGATCCCTCTAGAAAATCTCATGTGAGCCTCAACAGGAGCATCTCTTACGTGAGCAATACCAAATCTCTTCTTTCATCTTAAAGGTCCTCTTAATAATGTAATGAAGTTCTCATACTGTTAACAATACCTTGATAATAAACCCATTTTTAGAAGTCTACCATGTTCAATGTCAAAAGGGACATTAAACATGGTCAGTTGCTTAACAGTCATCCTATTATTACACACTGATAGTAGAGAACCTTTTCTTTCATTTTTGTCCATTGAATTACCCAATTATCATCATTAATCTATTCAATAATTTACTTATGCAAATCACATACATTGCATTTTGTATACATTCTAATTATTTGACAAATATGTCACTAGCCAGAGAACTAAAAAAATAAAAAGTAAGAATCAACTACTGCTCTATGAAACTGGCGAAGAGCCACACTTTAAGGAACACATTATACATTATACACAATACACTTTAAGGATTTTGCATGCAGATGTGTTTTGGTGTCTTGAGAAAAGATAGAAAAGTCTCTCTCTTTTTAAATACACATTGGTGTTCACCTCAAAAGCACTTATACTAATGTTTTCCAGAAAAAAATATGCACTCTATCTTATGGAGTAAAATAGGGTTGCATTAGTGTTTGAGTCAATAATAGTAGCGACACTTGGATATTACAAATAATGTCTTTATCCAGGTGGGGCGTTGCAACATCCTTCTCAGCACCACAACATGAATGACCACATTATACACAATATTACAATTAAAAATATATTATATAATAAACAAAATAGTTGAACAATTAAAATGTATTATAAAATAAACAAAATAGTTGTACATACCTCCAAAGTGAAGTCAAGCTTGCTTCAATATCTTGTTAACATAAAGATTTGCTTTGATACATTAAGGTTACTGCTTCAATAGAACAAGACACGTAAAATACAAGTATATGATTTACAAGTCCTTGAATAGCTCCAAACTGCCTGCACTAGGACCATAAACTGAGGTTAATCCAATATCAAAAGCAGCCATCCCCAAACTTTTAAAATTAGATGCAGATTACATTAAGAAATTACCTGTCAAGATTTTAGAATACAGTCTTGTCGATTTAGATGGATTGTCAAGGGCATCAATTTACAATAGGTTCATCAATCAGATGTCCAGCAGGTGTGTAGTCCAACACACTTGTCAAGCCAAACCAAAAGGTGATGTCCTTGTATGTTTAAAAGACCGAGATGAGGTATTTCAAATTTTACCACTTCCCTACATCATCAAGGCTTTGGAACTTCCTCTTGTGAGTCATTAGATTTGTAGTCCTCAATCAAGGCCTGTATGATATGTGAAGCCTCAGAAGCCCTTCCTTGGGGTAGGTATTGGTTTAATTTGCAAGTAATTGGCAGAAGTTTGGAGCTCATTTTCATTCAAATTACAGGAGATAATGTCATTCCATTCATTTGATCTTCCTTCCAAGCAAATACCATGTAGGCGGGCAGCAAAAGAAACAGAATCTAGAAGGAACCCCTTACTGATCATCTTATCATGCAACTGCAAAGCAGTTTTAACCATCCCATGTTGGCAAAGACAAATAATAATAGAATTATATGCCGCAGTTATTTGTGCCCATCCATCTGATGTCATCTTTCCAAAACAAAATCCAGAAACATAGACTTCTCATTCTCCTGAACCCTATTGCTTTCCTTAGGAACTGCACTGTATTTGCAAACCCATTTACAAGATAACGAAATATAACATCATTGGGAATGCACTTGCTCAGCAGCATCAGCTCAAAAACGGAGGCCGCTTTTGCAAGTTTACACGCTTTACAAAAGCTCACAATAAATATACTGTATGTGACAACATTAGGCTCCAAACCACAAGATTGCATCTCTCTGAAAGTTTTTTCAGCTCTATCGAAATCTCCCTTGCAGCAAAACCCATTTATGAGGGAGGTGTATGTGCAACATTTGGTTTGCACCTTTCTTTCACCATCAGCCCAAGCATCTTCAGTGCACCATCCAAGTCATGCTGCTTTACGTACCCATCAATAAGTGTGGTATAGGTAAAGACATCTGGAGCATGACCCCCTTTCCTCACCTTCATCATTCTAAATTTGCAGAAACCTTTAATCATGGCATTGTACCCCATAACACCAGGGTCTATATCCTTTTCAATGGCGAACTCAAAGAGTTTCTTTGCCTCCTTAATTTCACCATTTCTGATGAACCCATCCACCAAAGTGGCATAAACGAATCCATCAGGTTGCACATTTTGGTCAAGCATCTCAGCAAGCAGCAGCTTGGCAGCAGGAAGCCTGTCTTTCTTGCAGAGTCCACTCATCAAGACATTGTAAATGCCAGCATCAGGTAATACTCCCTGTCCATCATTTTGTCTCGCATTTGTCAATGCAAAATCAACTTCACCTGCAACAATTGAGTCCATGGATGAGAGCTCCATAAGAAACCAAATCAGGTTTGTGTCCTCCTTCCATCATCTTAATAAGCAAATCTGAGGCCCTGAAGTATTCCCTTGTCTGCAATAAGCATGTATAAGAGGAGTATAACTAAACTTGTTCAGCATTAGTCCCCTTTTCCTTGCCTCCTCCAGAAATTTATCAGCTTCCTTAACCTTCCCTCCCTACATGAACCATTAATCAAAGATTATTAGGTTATAATATCCACAACCACTCTCAATCATCCTTCTAATCGCTCTACCACTTCAACACAACCATGCTTATACTGAGCATCAATTATAGTATTATATATACTTGAACACTGACATTCAACCCCTCTCTTTCATTTCTACCAAAAGTCGATCAATCGCTTCAAATTTCCCTCCCTTGCAAAATCCATTTATCATCAAATTTCCTTCCCTTACAAATACAAACACTTCATCCATAAAATCCAAGATGCTCATCATGGCCCTTGATCTTTACTTGCGTTCAAGATTCACCTCTTCATTTCTCGATGTCTTATACACCTTATTATCTCTCATCATATTTGCCAGCTCCTGTATTGAACATGAAGTGCTTCGCCCCATCTTATCTGCAAGTATCTCAATATGCTCCGATAAACCTAACCCCAATAGACGATTCCTCAACATGTCAATCGTAGAAGTATATGGTGGTATTCCTTCATCAATCATTGTTTCAAAGTATTTACATGCCTCCTCCAGTTTACCTTTTTTCTTGCACAAACCATGAACCATGACAGCATATGTTGAAACTGAAGGATAAAATCCTCTCTCCCCCATTCTTTCCCAAACTTCAGTTGCCCTATCAAACCTTCCTATTCTGATCAGTAATTTGAGCACCATGTTATAGGTATGCCTGTCCGGAATGCAATCATCCTTCTCCATCCTAGAAATCAACCCAAGAGCCCTATTCACCTCACAATGATCACAATGGTAAGCTAGGATGGCATTGTAACTCCAATCATCGGGTCTAATTCCTCTCAATCATCTCATCTAAAAGTTGGTAAGCCTCATCCAGCCTTTCATTTTTACAAAGTTTCTTGATAATACAATTGTAAGTATAAACATTAGGCAAAAGATCATATCTCCTCATTCTATCAAGCACACTAAAAGCTGAATGCATATCATTTGCTTCACAATATGTGCGGATGAAAATCGAGTAAGTACAACAATCAGGCTCAACTCCATTAGACGGCATCTCCCGAAACATCCTGTATGCTTCATCCACATCCCCACCTTTGCACAAAGCCTCCAACAAACTATTATATGCTAACACATCTACATTACATTTTCGTTCGAGCATTTCGTCAACAATTTAAGTGCCTCCTTTGACTCACCGATATCCCCCACCCTCTCACCAAAATGCTATAAGTTTTTGCATTTGGGACGAACCCACTCTTAACTTCATCAAAAAAATTTGGGCATGCCTCACGTGCTTCCTTTTGCATAACACATATAAAAGCTGATCAAGATCATGAACTCCCGGCTTGATGCCAAACTCAACCATTCTATTGAAAGCTCGAACTGCATCTTCCGGGAGATTAGCTCTACTATAAGCTCTAAAAACAATCCAGAAAATTTGTGGGCGAATCTCACAACAATGAGAATCTCTCATTTCTATAAGAAAATCCCATAATATAGCAAACTGCTTACTACTTCCCAAGATATCGACCAAAATCTGATAGCTCTCAACACTATGCTCAAAACCCGGAATCCTTTTAGCCCAAAGAAAGAACCTGTGAGCTGAGAACCCGAGATTGTTGCACCTCTTCAAAACCTGCTCGACCAAACTTGTGGATATTTGTGTTGACAACGTGTTGAGCGAAAGTTCTAAGTCGTGATGGGGGTTCCGATGGTCGCTGAGTATACGAGAGATCTCGTTGACAAGGTCTGGTAATGGTCGGTCTGAGAGCTGTGAGGCGTGGGAAGAGAAAGGTTGGAGATTTTGGGGTTTGGGTTGCAGAAGAAAGTGGAAGAGAGAGCACAAGGTTTTGGATTTACAGGAAAGAGACCTTATGGCCATTTTAGGCTAACAAGCTGTTGTGTTCTAAAGTCTCGTAGTTGGTAGGCTCCTCTTCAACTGTCATATATAAGTGTTCATTTCCGAACATTTTGTTTTGTTCTTTTGCTTTTTATTTTTGTTTTTTCTTTATCTCATTTGATTAATGTGGCTGCTTATAAGTTATAAGTTATAAGTTCTTTTAGGCTTTTTTGGTTTTTTAGATTTTTTTTTAATCTTTTAATTATTATTTTTTAATTTTTTTAATAAAGCAACTAAGAATTGAATCCATCAATCCAAAGGGATGAAAAGACGGTTATTAAATTTTGCTAAGCACCTCCGCTAGGTAGATAACGGTTAATGGCTAGCCGGCAGCTAGTAAACATATAACCCTCCGTTATAATCACTTTTTTCAAAGGTGGTTGTTTGGGTCAATTTTCAATTTTGGATTTTTTAAATTTTAGATTTTTTTTAAATTTTAATTGAATTATTTTTAAAAATAAATTTTTAAGGCATACTTTTTAGTCGTTTTATTATTATTATTATTATTATTATTATTATTATTATTTTATCAAAAATAGGCTTCTCATTAGAAATCAGAGGATCAGAGCAAATTGCTCCAATAATAGAGCATCACGAATACAATAAGGAGGCGATTAATGCCAAGAAATAGTCTCCACATGCGCAACAACATGTTTGGCGAGTAAATGAACCACATTATTCCCTCCTCTTAACAAAAGAAATCGGCCATTGATGGAAGGCTTGTAACTCCACTTTTATATCTTCAACCATATTCCCCGTCCAGCTACTGTTGCCATTCTCCGATAGAACAGAATCAATAAACGATTTTACATCCCTTTCGAAATGGACATTAATCAGACCTCAAATACACTAAAATGATAAATATCACAGCTTATACGGAATTAACAAATATTTAAATCTAAGCAAAGAATCACCAAAATATGAAAAATCAAATACAAAGATTTTAGTGACGAATAGGAAACCTTTTAGAAACATATCTAAAAGTAAACTCTCTCTCAGGCAACCCAACCCAAATCACTATCAAAAGATTATCCATAAATTACGTACACTGGAACACTTACAACACTTTGCAAGACCTTTCTGTAAGATCGACAAACAATCTTCTTCAACGTGATTCTCCTTTTTACCGAACCATTTCGATAGACTTCTCAATTACGCTCACAAACAAACTAATTAACAAATATCCTCTAAGAAGAATAACAAGGCTCACAATATTTCTCTCAGCCACGCTCTCATTAACTCCTAGGGGTAAAATTTCTCTAATTCTATAGAGATGTATTTATAATAGCCTCACAATCCTAGAACTAGGAACGCTTGAAATCATTTAAAATCATATGTTTAGATGTTCGGACATGTTAATGGGATGTCCAGACATGGCCTTAAGGAGCAAAATATGCTTCGTGGAATTTTGTTCGGACATCCTAGCCTCATGTCCGGACATGGCCTGCAGAGGGAGAAAATTGCATTCAGGAAATGCTGTCCAGTCTTGATCAACAGCCCGATTGATAATCGCTTGTGGTCCGATTGAGCTGAAACTTTGCAGGCATGTTCATGAGACATGAATCCTCATTGTGAATAGTAGAGATCGGATTTGGATCACTCTATACTAGTGTTTGAGCCCATGTACAGTAACCTCTGTATTTTGGAACCGAATTGAGCCAACAAAAAAACTAACAAGACCCATCTCTCGACATAGCTATACTGCCAACAAAACTGCCTTCACCTCAGCTGTCGCTGGAGCCAGACAACCCGTCTGCACAGCACATCTCGCCCCCACCATATTTCCACGAGGATCTAGGACACACTCAGCCCCATATGACCCAGTTTTCTTACCAATGCAGCGTCCCAATTAGCATTTACCCAACCCATCAGTAGAGCTGTCCAACACATAGAAGGTAGCTCCCCTTGTGAAGACGTAGTCTGCTCTCCTTGTTCTTGGGCCGCACTAAAGTCTTGCATGGAGCTGTTTGTTTGCTCCACAATTATCTTCGGATGTAAAAAAATGCCCCCGTGAATATAATCGTTCCTCCTCATCCAAATGCGTCGTGCCAAACATGCAAATTGACGGAGTTCCTCCTGAGTGCATTTGTCAAACAAATACTCCACCATCTTCATCCAAAAAATAAAAATACTCCACCATCTGCAAGAAATCCGGCCCTATGAATGACCTTTTTTGGAAAATTACGTGACCTATAGACTATACATCCATGGCCGATGGACACCGCCATAAGATATGGAACCCCGTTTCCTCTTCAATGCCGCACACCGAACAGAAAGGATCTGCAATAACCTTTCGTTTATGAAGATTTTCCCGAGTCGGGAGAATATTGTGACATGCCCTCCATAAATTATTTTTTTTCAACACTAGACACGGGCAAAGCCCATAACGTCTTCTAGATTTTGCTCCCCAAAATGCAATTCGAACAGGGAGGCAACTGCATTATTTTCCTTCTCTTTTAGCAAATGGTAAGCACTCCTAACCGAGAAAACCCCATTCTTGGTGCTCCTCCATATAAGAGTATCCTCTTGATTAGTGCAGCTTAGTGGGACTTCGAGAATTTTTCCTCCTCTTCTCTGGAAAATAACACATCTAGAAGAGAACAATTCCAACCTCTCGTGTTTGCATCAATTAGTTCACTAACCGTAGCATCCACTTAAGAGAACCGGTGGGGTGATTACTTTGAAAGTAGATGGTATCTCTTCCATATCTGCTTCCACTCGTACTCCTAAGAACCTGATTAATCCCAACAATAAACGAATTTTGTAGTTCTCTGTTGCATCTTGTGATTAATTACAAGAGTTAAAATAACTCAAAAGTTAATAGAGTTATAAATAATAAATTAACTTTATTGTTGTTAATCTCTAAGAAAATTACGTGATACTCATTGGTAATGGGAATCAGATTGGTCGTTCAGCAAATCAGCAAACTTGTCACCCATGACATTCTGCTCATCTTATTCATGTGGCGGAGCTACATGTTGACCAGGGGGTGCCACGGCTCCCCCAAGAAGTTTAAAAATATATATATATATATATATATTATATGAGCCTTCAAATATTTTATATGGATGTGGCTCCCCTAAGAAGTTTTTTAAAAGAAAATTTATATTAGGATTTGAAGCCTTCAAACAACCCATATGCCCTTCATATAAAAAATTTTTACATGGACCAGGGAGCCACGCTCCCCACGACCCACGTGCTGCTGTGCCTGTGGCAGGCCTCCAGTAATTCTTTTTTTTTTTGATAAGTGCATTAAAAAAAAGTTATTGGGTATTCTCTGTTTCTCAAATAGAGATACCAAAACTCACACCCCTTTGGACTCTTTTTGAGCTTTCTCTGTTTCTCAAACTGACATTCCTTACCAAACCAGATATGCAAGCTGGCAAGCGCACTTCCCTTATTCCCTGGTGTCTAGACAATCTATAGAGGCAGAGCTATGATTCTTTTGTGACTTCCACCTACAAACACAACGCCTGGGCTTAGTGTAGTGACGTGAACGCCGAACATCCACTGACCAGATCACTGACCACCATGTCGGCCGTTCAAGCACCACCACCAATAGTACATCGTGATTCGTGAGTTTCATTGCTCTTTCTGTAGATTTATGCTTTGAGATTTGTTGATTTGGAGCTTTTCTAAAGGTAAAAAGGATTTGTTGATTTGGGGCTTTTCTAAATGTAAAGAGGAAGGGGAAGAATGAGAAAATGTTGGTTCGCTTTTGAGATTGAGATCGAGGAAGAGAAGAGAAATATTGAGGAGTGAGGGTGAGGAGTGAGGGTGAGGAGTGAGGAAAGTCTAAAATGAGGGATCAATTTTCAACGCTGCTGGTGACCCCCTCTTGTTCAACCACCTATGGGACCAGGACAACGTATCCCATATTCCTTATTACTCCCTTAATTTCTTCATTCTATCTTTTACTCTTTTCGTTTAATTTTTTTTTTTTTTGAAACCCTAAGATTGTTGCTTATAAATCCATATTTTTTTCTTCTTCTAGGGAATAGCTGTTGTTGCACTTTTGAGGCACTTTGGATGCCCTTGCTGAGTTGCTAGTAATTGTGGATTGCATTAGTATCATTCTCATTTGTTATCAGAAAATGAGAAAAAGCTAGACTTTGTTTTGATTTGTCATTTGTTTTGCTTCTTCTTCTTTCAAAGTTGAGAATTTGCCTCTGCTTTGAAAGAATCCTAACAGAGATTTGATGCAGCAGGTGTGAAATTAGATGTTGTACATTGGTGTTGGCACTCCTTATAAAGCTCGGATTCTCGCTGACTAGGTGGGTCTCTTTCTTTCTCTTCAACTATTTTCAGCACCATAAACTTTATACTCCTCCATTCACATTATTTGTTAAAAGAATTCATTTATATTTTTTTTGTTCAGCACATCCCACCTAACCTTATTTACACATTGCCCTGTTTTTCACTCCTTGCCTTTTTTGTTACACCTTATCAATGTAATACAATAAATTAATGTAAACCAAATGTAGCCGTATTCTCTTTTTATATTTTATATTTAACAATATTCTACATGAACCTGTTTCTTAGGAAAATTGGAAGCTTTGTCAACATACCCAATGAAATCATTTATGGAAAGTGAGTTCATAGTAAATGGTTCCATAGTCTGAAAAGTGAGTTCAACATATGAACTCACATTTGAAAAGTGAGTTCATACGTTGTCTTAGTCCCACAGTTTGAAATTTATTCTATTAAAATAATAAATGTCATTAAAATAAGTAATCAATTTAGAAAATAATTTGGAAGATAAGTTCTTTTTTTTATTGTGTTCCATTATTTCTTTTTCTAATTAATTATTTGGTTTTATTGGTTTGCAGTTATTTGGCTAACTCCTTCTAATTATTGTGACTGGTTTGCTTTCAAGAAACCTTTCAAAATAACTATTTCACCGAAAGGTACTCATTTTTCTTAAACACAATGAAGTGTACTTAGTTCATTTTGCTAGTTGTTTGGTGATTTGATGAGTCTGATTTGATTAATTTATTTGTTACTATTTTGGTTGTTGATACTAATAAGAATTATTTTGAGTTGATGCTAATTATTGATCCTAAATTTTTCTTATAGCAAACTATAATATTTGAGAAAACCTTGAATCTAGACAATCTGCAAAATACACCTTTTATAGCATTCAATAAAATACCGCCACGTACACAAGATACAAACTAAAAAAATGATAAGATATGCACCTGATTTTGAACCCCCATTTTATACAAGAGGTAAACTTTTCGGCCTCCAAAAATCAGCCCAGCGTCCACCAAGTAGGCCACGTCAGACTTTTTTATTAATAAAAAAAAAACATTAAAAAAGAAAAGCATTTAGGTTAGAATATCTCCTTTCTTCTCCAGAGTTCTCCAGAGTCTTCCTCCATCTCACCCATTTCATGGCCGCCCCTCTTCATCTCTCTCTTCCACTCTCTCCTCACCGACAAATCTCTCCCTCCCCCTCTCTCTTTCTTATCTTTCATCTTCCCTCTCCCCTCACCGATGGCCAGCCATTGGATTCCACAAAACCAACATTTTTAAACTCTTGTCCGTACAGTTCAATGGGTTTGGGGGATTTTTTTTGGAGGGTCTGGGGGGATTTTTTGGAGGGCTTTGGGAAAGATTTTTAGAGAGTTGAGGCATTAGCAACAAAGTTTGAGGCATTAGCAGCGAAGTGTGAGGATTAGTAGCGAAGTGTGAGGCGTTAGCAAGGAGGTTAATGGCTTCCCCAAATGGGTTCACCCTTTCCTCCTAGGCTATAGTTTTGAATCCTGCCCTAAACCCCTAAAAAAAAATGGAGCCGGAGTTTGCTGAGAAAGGCAACCCCACTGGAGATAACCACCTTCGTTTCCGGAGGAAGACAACCTCGCACGGCGTGCATCTGAAATGAGCGAGGACAAGAGAATCGGCTGAGTCAGAAAGTGAGAAAGAGAAATAAATGTAAAATCGATTTTGTGAAAAAAACAAATCAAAAAATAATAATGGTAGGGTTAGCCATGTCAAAAGTTGGTGGACGTTAGGAAGCCAGATAGCACACCTCTTTATACAAAGCCATTGCCAAAGACACGTTACGGAGGCCAAAGACACGTTACAGAGGCCAAAGACACGTGGCGTCACATCGTAGACTACGTGGAACCTGAAAATTTGTTTGGATCCCTTTCTTGCAGACCAGACCATACCCTTCACACACGAAAGACACTGTGATGACGAAATGTACTGGACGGCGGCAAAGCGTGTGCTTTCTCCGTGCACGCTCGGGTATCAATAACAATGCCCGTCTTCAGTTCCCTCCACTCCGATTCTCCACTTCTGTGAATCCTAATCAACTCCTGAAACCCCTAACTTTTCTGATCCTGCGTCGTCATCGTCCACATCATCGTCTACGTCTACGTCATCTTCGTCTTCGAATTGGTCAGCTTCATCCACTGCTGAGGAAGCTTGGCGCCAGGAGAACCTGCGACCGAGGTCAGCTTCATCCAAACTTTGTGAGATTTGATGTTCTCTTCAAGTTGTAAATGATTTCGACGGTGCACTTCAGTTGGTTGGGCAATGGACGAAAATGTCCTGCGAAGACGCCGAAAAAAGCAGTAGACGGTGATGTTGAGCAGTGGACGGCGACTTTGGGCAGTGGATGGTGACGTTGGGCTGGACGACGACTTTGGGCTGGACAGAGACTTCGGGGTGGCCGGCGACGCTGGGCAGTGAAGTTGAAGGTTGGCGGTAGGGAAGTTCTCTAGAGACAAACGAAACTGAGTTGGGAGAGTTGATTTGTTTGATTTTTGGAACAATCCGGTGTTACTCACTGTATTTGAGTTTGTGTACTTGTATGATGTGGTAGATTTTAATTGGATGCTGTAAAAGGTCTCTTTTGCATATTGTCTGGACCTAAGGGGCTCTCATAATATTTTTGTATTCATAAGAGAAGTTCTTTTTAAAGATGATTCTATGGACATGTAACTCTTGTAAATCTCGTTATTTCATTTGCTGAAACTTACTAATATTTGGGTTTGAAAATTGTGATTTCTTAGGTTTTTTTATTGTGTGAAATGGGAGCAATGGAGATCCAGTGAGGAGGGACTAGCTCCATCGCCACCACCATAGGGGCAAAGGCTTTGAGGTTTCCAAACACTTGGTTGACCCTCAGAACCTTACCTACCTAACTTTTGTTCTTTCCTTAATTGGTTGCTTAAATGTTAATGGTTTTATTTTTTTTAATTTTGTTAATTTAGATTCGATATTAGATGATTTTGTACTTCTAAACCACCGTAAAGTACAGTTTTAGATAATTTTTTTTTTTGGGAAATTAGCTTTACTCCCCATAGACTACCACTCTCTCCATTTACCCCCATGAACTACCAAAGTTACCTAAGACCCCTCATGAACTGCCATTTTGCTACCAACGACCTCCTACCATTAGTTAAAGGCGTCAAACGTAACGATCAAGCTGTCTTTGTTTACGACATTATTCTGTCGATCAACGACCCAAGTTTAACGTTCTTGACTAACGGTAGGAGGCCGTTGGTAGGGAAATGGCAGTTCATGGGGGGTCTTAAGTAACCTTGGTAGTTCATGGGGGCAAATGGAGAGAGAGTGGTAGTTCATGGGGGGTAAAGCTAATTTCCCCCTTCTTTTTTTTTTGGTATTTCTGTCTTTTTAATCGAGTGCCAACATATATGTTACATTTTTAATATATCAATTTAAGTACATATTTATGAATTTTTATAGATATTTTTTTTTGTAATGCATATATTATATGAATTATCAAACTTTTAAGTTAGAAAAAATTTTATAAGATGCCATAAAAAAGTTTTAGTGGCTCCCTTAGTGATAAATCTCTAGCTCCGCTAGGGAACCAACATGGAGCCAAGTGATCAAGCAGTCACAGCCCTCAGCTTTGAGTTGTTCCTTATTCTTTTTTCCATTTGTGTATTCATTTATGTGCTTCTCTTTAAAGCACCATACTACTAAACTAAACTCATAATATATTACTCAAAAATTGCTTATGGTTATACTATATAATAGTATATATTATTATTTATTTACCTTTTTTTTTTTTTGAAAGGATTATTATTTATTTACTAGCTAGGCTTTGTTGCTAATTAATCATAAAATATGTATGGCTAAAGAAACATAAGTTTACGCTTAATTTATCTGTTTTTGTTCTATATATTTGATAGTTATAAATTATAAATTATTATTATTTTTGCCAATGAACTTTATTGAACAAAAAAGGCCCCCACTAAGTCTGATTTTTTTATGGGCCAAATTTAATTTTTAAGCTTAATATTTATTTATTTATTTATGAGATGTTCACACAAGAGAAATGGGAGGGAGAATTCAAATTAGTGACTTTCACTTTATGAGGCATGATCCATAGCCGATTAAACTACCCCTTGTAAACCTAAGCTTAACATATATAATATGTACTAAAGAAAAACTTCAAAACAGAGACCCCTAATTCCGGTATGTGCATATATAAAAAAGATGACACCATAAATATCAACCTAATAATTTATTTTTTTAATCAAAACAGTAGGTGGGAGAGATTTAATTGTGGCTATTCTATTTGAGCGAAACTATAATAGCACATACCTATTCTGAGTCGCACAGAATCCAACTCTATTTGGGCATCAATGAAAATCAAAATGAATTACACTAATCAGGCAGTGAGATTTTCATTGGGGATTCAAACCAACATTCTAACTTCTAATGTATACTTAATTGCTTTTGAAAATTTTCTTAGGCCATGAAATCATCACCCTAAATGGTATTAATAAGAGAACTTGAATGGCTAAAATGACATCCAAAAATCACTTGAGAATTGGAGCTTTAGGAACCTGTTTGGAATGTGTTTGAGAGGCTTAAAAATGTGTTTAATACTTAAAAAGTTCGTTTGAAGAAAAAACTACTTATTTGGTAAAAAAATTAAAAATGCTTTTAAGACTCTAAAAAGCCTAAAAATAGCCAAATTGAACTTTTAAAAAAAAATTTAAAAATGAAGTTTTTGCCAGAAAAACGTTTTTTGATTTAAAAATTTTATTTGTCAAACTTAATCCAAAAAACATGCTCTTAAGCCTCTAGCCCAATAATAATTGAGTTGTAAATAGCTTTCTAGCCCAAATTCTTTTGGGCTGACGACCGCCCCGTCAAGATGTTGTAAATAGCATTTTTCAATCCGATTTCCGATCAACGCGTTTCTCTTTCTCAGAGTTTTTCTACCTGTTGTGAATGCCTAAAACTCTTCCAAAATAATGGTGTCATGTCTATTGGATTAGGTTAGATTCTGTGTGCGTTTCTTTCGGCGATGCGTACCACAAGAATCAAGAACAATCACTCTAAGCCCTCCAAACAATCCCCTTTTCCTACTCTCCGAGCCCTAATTTCCGCAATTCAATCCTCAGAGGTACTGCAATTTTATTTTATTATTATTATTTTTTTATACAGTTAGTTCCTAACTCTTGTATTACTTGCATTTTTCCTTTTCACTTTCTTGAATTCCAGGATCTGAAGCCACCACTCACGAAAGCCATCTACTCCCTACTGCTCCACCTGTCCTTAAATGGAGCGTTTTATCGGTCTAATCCTTCACCTCCTGAAGCGGATTTCAAAGACGTGGATAAACTCTCGGACATCTTGTTCGAAGAACTCGATAGCAGATTCAAGCTGTTTTTCTCCGATTTACACGAACTTAGCTACTCGGGCACGGATATACGAACCGGAGTTGTGGAAGAACTAACCCTGCTGTTGCGGTGTTGTGTGGTGATCTTGCGTTTGCTTGCATGCGGCCAGAATTTGTTGTTGGAGAAAGGCCGGGTTCTGCTTTTCATAGTCAAGGTTTTGACTTCTTTGGACGCAATTGGAGACTGTGAGAGTGAGAGTGAGAGGATAAAGAGGAGGAGGAGTTGTTTTAGCTTCGAGTCGGTTTCGCGTGAATGCGGTGATGGTGGTTGTACGACCGCTGTCGCCGAGGATTTCGCGGCTTCCTTGTGTTTTCTGGAGCCTTCTGATCCGTGCCGACCGTTTCTATGTGCATTGCTCGAGGTGGTTTTCGAGCATTCACATTGTTTTTGCGTAGATTTATTGTTTGCGAAGACATGAAAATATTTTGATTTTGATTCTGTTTGAACGATTTATACCATTTGCGTGCTTGCCATGTTGAGTATTCTTTTAGCACGAAATATTATATTCCTCGAATCAGGGTTCGCTGCTCTGCACGTACATGGTAGTATTATTTGTAGGTATCGTGATGGATTAGGGTATTGTTTGATTGCTAGAAAAATGCATTTGAGAAATTGAATTTCATATGATTTTTGTTATTCATTGGCTGGTGATACTTTTAATATGCGAATAGCAATGGCTTGGTGTTGCTGGTGCTCTGAGTGGTACTGTTTACGACATTCCTAACTTGCTCAGTGTAATATTTTTCCTCCTCGAATGCCAATTAATTGCAAATATCCTGGCTCTCAGTCTGTGCTTTTTGTAAATCTGCATTACTAGCTTTATGGTTCGCGCGTGATTCTGAACATTGAGGGTTATTGTTTCAAGCAAAAAATGTTTTCAAGATTAAGCATCCTTCATCTAAAGCTTTCATCTTTTTCTTTTCCCTCCACTTTTCCGTACCTCCCTCCCCAGGTAGCTTCTTTTATGAGAGCTTTGTTGAAGGCATACACAACTTAACGTGGAAATGTTATCTTCAGGTTTTGGCAGATGAGCTTCTAACAAGTAGATCATTGAGGAGTACCTCATGCTAGTTGATTCTACTTCCTCCAAAATGAAGCGCTGTTTACGTGCCACTTTAGTCATGGTGATATTGGAAGTGTGCTGGAGGTGGTTTCTGCTCATTTTGTCCTATCAGTTTCTGATGAGCAGGCTTTTGATAATTTCATTAACAGTTTAGTTTGGCAGCATGACAAGGGTTTTAGATTTCCTGAACTGAGCTCCTCACTTCTGCCATATCATTGCTTCTTAACCCAATCATACTTTCTGCACCAAAGATATTCCAGGCCCATGTAATTTCATTGGTATCTGAAGCCATTGGTATTGGCATGTCTTCTAAGAATTTGAGGCCGATCTTAGACTTTTTGGATTTGTACCCAGCATTTGAAAGGTCCGTCATCTTATACACCAGACACATGTCTAGTTTGCAGATGGATGGTCATCCTTTAGGATCTAAAGCTTCTGCCAATCTGTGTATGCTTGAGAGAAGTCAGCCGACTTTTGACTCTTATATTCAGCAAGCTACAAGAAACAAAATTGATCGTGTAGTTTCCAAATCTGATGATTTGTGGGACTCTTACTTACACAATATGTTCTTTGGTACAAAATCTGACCTGGTGGCTGGATCTCTTATGTATATGAAAGAGAATCAACATGTTTTTGATGAATTATGCAGAGACAAGATTTTATCAATCTTAGATTCTATCATACTTAGAGCTTTCTCAGATGATGTTAGTGATACTGTATTGTTTAAAAAGGGGAGACAAGTTCCCAAGATATTTATCTTCTTGCTTCCATATTGAAGTTATTGAGTAGTTCATTGGTGCAAACTATTTGGTGTTTAAGGCATAGTGGGAATTTAGGATGTCTGAAAACCTTGGAAAATGTATCTTCATGTAAGCAATATGATTTTATTGTGGGTATTATTCGCTGTTTCCAACAATTCAATATCTGTCTACCAGTTCAAAGATTCTTGAGTGACATGATGAAAGTTCACACAACAAGGCATAAGGAGTCCAAGTGGATGCTTTTGCACTTTTCAGGCTTACTGTCTCTAGGTTTTAATAGTGGGCTTAATTTCTTAGTGAAGAGCTGCATGTCTATGATGATGGCACTGATGAATCTATTTGCTTTTGAAGAGGGTGATTTGTTAGCGCTAAGGTCATTGCTTGCAACCAAATTAGATGAAGTTCAAGAGGTGAATTTCATTTTTTTTTTTAGTATAAATTTCTCAAGTTACTTGGTATTGTAGTTCATGCCTTGAAGCTTTTGGCAAATGTTGCAGCCCTTGGTGGACCAAAAATCTAGTAGAAGAGTTGCATCAAGATTTCAAAAGATTCAGGCGCTTCACTTAAGGTACATGAGTATTGTCTCTATCATATGAGTATAGTTTTTGGTAATCGTGTAGAGCATGTAATGCATCAAGTTCATGCATCCAATGTCTTAATGATTGCTTTCTGCTTTTGAATTGGGATATATTATGGCAAACCATTATTTTGGCTAGGGTTTGGCAGCATGAAAAGTTTGTGCTATGCTAGAAACATGTAATTTCCAAATAGAAAAGAACTAACCACATCTAGTTTTTTGGAAAGTTTTTTCTCAGAAATTAAGCTAAGCATAATGTTAGGTACTAGTGGAATAAATATTACTACACATGCTATTGTCAAAATAAAGGATACATCCAAATGCTTTGATACACACCTTGTCCTAATAATAATCTATGTTGTGAAACTAGTAGGGCTCAATTTTGTGTGGTGACAAAAATCAGTGTGATATGCTTGCTCAGTATTTATGAGTCTCACCAAGAATGGAGCATTCTCATTAGCATAGATCTTTGACACTCCTGTGATTCTTTCTCAAGGCAAAAACATTTTTTTTTCTCTTCTTCCTCTGATTTTCTCAGAAGCTTCCATCAAATAATGGAAAATGAGCAAGTACAAACTTCACAGAATGTCTCCATCCTTAATCAAATGAAGGAGTCTATTGATGGCACAGAGGAGGAAACAGTGGAAACCTGCAATGGGAAGATCTTCCTGAATTGTGTATTAGATGACTCCCGAAACTCCCGAAATTTATCCGATTATGATGATCTAGCAGATTTCATAGAGTGCAAGCAAGGAAAAGATTATAACAGCTGGTTGAAGGATCGACAAAGATATCGTAATTGGAGATCTCAGAAAATGGCAGTTTTGAGGTGGAAGAAAAAGATAAAAACCCTGAAGTTGATCAGAAAGAAATAAAAAATTGTATGTATAGCTTTGTATATAATTGTGCATCAGTATTGAAGGCTGAATAGCAAAAATTTCTGGTTAGAAATAGGTGCAGTAGAGAATTTTTTGTATCTAGTTTTGAATTAGTGTTGTAGGCTGACCAGCAAATCTTTGTAGCATTTGCAATAGGTCCAGCATGGAATTTAATCATAAAATGGCATTTGAGGCTCCATAATTTTATTTTCCATTGTTCATTTTTGTTATTTATTTATTATTTTGTAAGTGAGAGTTTCATATGGGGGTCTTGGAAGTGTTAGGTGTATGAATTATGATGATGTCTTACATATTCCCTCAAGAACAACAATGGTTTCGAGTATCAATAGAATGCATCCTAAATCAAACGCTTACAAAAGGGTTCAAGAAGAAATTCAAGCAGTAAACAAGTTTACAGCATAGAGAAGAAGAAAAGATTGAAGTTGTAAAATAATAAAAAATCAATTTCCAGGCTCCAAAGAGTCCAAGAACTAATATATGAAATTTCATATATCAGAAGAAGAACAAAAAGGTGCCTACAATGACTCAAAATGGGCTATTTATAATAGCCTTTAGTAACCCTAGAATCCTAGCCCTTCATATTTCATAGAACAAATAACTCTCAAGTCTTAACCATCTAACTTCGTTAAATGTCACATGTTAGTCACATGACCTCTTTAAAATACTAAAAAACATATGACATAAAGCATAACATAATAATGAAAGATTGATTTTGAGATAGTTAATGGACTAGATAAAATAGAATAGGGGTCTTCTTTGCAAATTGGGAATCAAGATCTCTACTTTTTCGTTCAACGACGAGTAGAATGCTTCTGGTGTTGCTGTTGCTGCTGTTGTTGTTGGTTGTACAAACATCGAAGCCTTGTGATTTCTCTTTGTAGTATATCCTGTTCCACTATAACAACACCAAGTCCAGGGCATTCGAATGATACCATGAAACCAGGATCTAGTTAGATTCTTACTGTGTCCATGAAAGAACGAAATAACTTCAATGAAAACAATAGCAAAAGAGGGCCATTTTCTGACTTCTAAAAATTGGTAAAGAACATATGGGGGGGGAAAAAAAAACAGAGATTGTATCAAGGATGCAACATTTAAAATCATAAACTAATGGTATTTGTTTAGATGATATAATAAAAGCAACATAGAAAGAAGCAGAGCAGCAAGATGTTTCTATCTTATAACAAGAACTTACAATGTTTTATAAATTGCTCTTGAGATAAACTATCCAACCGTTGCTTGAGTGCCATGTTTTCCATGCCCAATATAAGAATTTGCTGGTTGAGAAATCCAAGTGCTGCTGAAACTTCATATCCTTCTGCCTGTAAGGTCAGATTGGCCGTTAATGTCAAATCTTGTACTAGTAACTGAACAATTCTAGGGTTGAGGATTTTAGTTTCTGAAAGACTTGCCTGCAAAGCTTGGACATTTCTTTCCAGTTCATCTATATATTGAAGTTTCCTGATCCATGGCTCTTGGTTAAATTTCCTGCATTTTGTACATACTATATTAAAAGTAGTAGAAGCACTTAAAATTGCTAAATTTTACAAATTTTGAAGGCTAAAATATAAAGATAATGATTCTGGAAACAAATGAAGTGGAGCACATACTGCTTAGCATGTTTTGAATCTGTCCTGGATGCTGAAGGATTAGGATGGAAGCTATCTCTTTTTATCGAAGAGCCTTCCAGATATGCAGCATATGCTCCCTCTTTCCTTACAACGGCTTTAAATGGCATGCCATTAGGTTCTTGTGGAGGGCATGATGATCCTGAGTTCTGAAAACTAATGGCATCATGACATGTAGATGAAAGGCCATTTGATCAGGTGCCAAAAGTGCTTGAGTTTGCATAAAAGGAAGCGTGTGACAAAGCTTTATGATGATCAAAGTAGGAGATTCCTAGAAGCTCCAGCAGAATATTTTGAACTTGTATCCATTTTCTCCAAATGCCTTAGCTGCTCTGCCAAGCATGCAATAGTCACTTGATGAACGTTGATGACCTCTGCGCACAGGCGTCTCTGGCTCATCAAGGAGCTCCTGAAGCCAAGAGGGTTGTTCCTCTAATAGCAAGCTATCCGACAAAGTGCGTTGATGGTGTACTTGTCCCCATTAGGCTCTGGAAAACCTTCTGATCTGACAATGGATCTGGCAGTATTGTAATTGGCATTGGATGGAAAGATGAAAGTTACTTTTAGGTGGAAGTAGCAACTGCCTTCCTGTGCAAAATTTCTCAAGTTTGACAAACCATTTGAATTTTCCATACCTCAAGAAGTAAATGAGCCTGTTTATGAATAATCAATATCAAGACTCAAAGGAGAGGAGCAAATAAGCATACTGACAAATTCAAACTGTTGCAAGACCAATACAGAAGAGACAATTATTAGAGTGATTCTATATTCAAATAGAAATTCTCTTTAGCTCC
Source organism: Carpinus viminea (assembly GCA_013348765.1). Taxonomy (NCBI): domain Eukaryota; kingdom Viridiplantae; phylum Streptophyta; class Magnoliopsida; order Fagales; family Betulaceae; genus Carpinus; species Carpinus viminea. Next base: position 38,291,419 of record CP054667.1, on the reverse strand, counting down.
TACAGAAGTTACAAAACAAAGAAAAACAAAGGACAAATAGAATTGGACACGAAGAATTTTAGACAGTAATAGAGAATTATCAACATCAACAGGTGTATAAGGATTTACGTACACTTGGTTAAGATTATCATCGTAAGATCCTCGTACAATTCAAACAATGGAAATACAAAGGTATTGGACCTTTCTTTTTCCTTTTCTTTCTCGGTTAACAACAAACTTGAGATATGTTGGGTCATGGATCAAACTTTGATAGGCCCAATAAAGCCCAGGAAAGTCAAAGGCCAAGAACATCTCAAGCCTTGAGCCTCCAAGACTAGGTCTCAAATCCAAGACGGAAGGATCTGAGACCAAGGACTTGAATTCGAGACCTCTGAGTCTGAGGCCTCCGAATTCGAGGCCTTTGCATCCAAGACCCTGAAATTTAGGGATCAAGGATTTGAATTCATTTGAATGATATGCAATCTAATCTTATCCATTAAATTCAAATGACGAGCACCGGGAAATATGGAAGCAGATATGTTATCTGCAGGAATTCGGAATACAAACGCCATAACAACCAAATCCTATCTTGATCTCCTAAGATCTCGAAACGGACAACTTCTCAAATCCCTCGATAACAATTGTTTCATAGGAAATCAAGGAAGAGTCAGTTATTGGTTAGGGGACTACTACTCCATGCCTATTTAATACAAGTCACTACCTTACATTTGGGGAAGGCAACTCTTGCTCTCTCTACGCTCTTGTTGCCTTTTCATACTTTATCTCTCAAACACTGACTTAGGTTTCGGAGTGGCCCTACCGACTCACCCTCGGTCTCTTCGATCCTACTGTCTTTCTTCATTATGCATGCAAGTTCACACTTCAAAAACTCGACCAGGAACCAAAAAGCGTGCCACGTCACCAATCGAAAACTGTGCATCAATAGTTTGGCACCATCTATGGGAACCTGATTTTTCAATCAAGTCTCATCCATCCTACAATCTGACATGGTGGGAACACACTCATCACACCCACTATTTCTAGTGGAATTGTCGATGGTAGGGAATCTAACCTAGCTAGGAAGACATACGCCAAACGCATGTAGGACGAAGATGTGTACTCTCTACATAGGCCTATGAAGACAACAAAGACGGACTCAATTGTGTTGTCCTTCTCGGAGGAAGATGACCAGGGAGTAATTATGCCCCACGACAATGCTCTGGTGGTAATTGTGACTATAGCCAATCATGCGATCCATCGGATCTTGGTTGACAATGGAAGCTCAGTTGATATCTTGTATTGGCCAGCCTTTAAACAAATGGGAATTGATTGAGATAGGATCAAACCATTCGGTTATGCTCTCGTGGGATTTAGCGGAGAACAGGTCCAACCTGTAGGAATTATCCCGCTACTGGTGACAACAGGAACCCATTGAGGAAAGTGATACAAAAGCTTGAATTATTGGAAAGACTAGCAAACTGGGCCCTCAAACTGAGAGAGTTCGACCTAAAGTTTGTTTCGCAGAATGCTATCAAGGGCTTGGCCCTTGTAGATTTTCTAGATGAGTTCACGAACTTACTAGAAACTGAGGAAGCATGAACGGAAAAGAAATGGGTCATCTATGTTGATGGCTCACCCACAAGGAAGAATGGATGAGCTGGAATTTTGCTCAGGAAGAATTGAGTAGGTCTTTGTGGTTGGAATTCAAGACTACCAACAATGAAGCCGAGTATGAGGTTGTCGTAGCAGGCATCAGAATATGCATGTTTTCTCGATACACAAAATAAATGTGTAGTGCATGGAAAATATTAATGAGCATTATGTGAGTTAAAACTCACCTAGATCGAAAAGCGTTTCTAAATATTCCGAAAGATCTAGGTTCTCTAAATCTGTAGAAAATCTTCTATTAGTCCTAATTCCACTAAAATAACTCTAAAGTAAGGAAAACAGGAGCTATGAGACGGCTGGTGAAAATAGGGTTTTCCTGTCACATACTTACCGTACGTCTGGGCTCAGGGCCGTTAGAGGTGTAAACGAGCTGAGCTTGGGTGAGCCTAGGCTGTCCAGGCTCGACTCGTTTATTATTGGGCCAGGCTCGAGCTCGAGTAAAGCTTGGGTTGGTTGCTTGAGCTCGGCTCGACAAGGGTTGAATCGAGCTCGAGCTTGAGCCCTCAAGCTTGAGCTTGAGTCGAGCCCTAAGCTCGAGCTCAATGGCAGAACAACCAGATCTAAACCAAAATCAGCTCAAACAAAATCCCAATCCACCAGTACTCCTGTAAGGTCTCTCCCTTCTAGGCAAAAATCGCAATCAAGTCGCGCACGATGGCGGCAGTGGCGTGGTCCTTGATGGAGTTTGGTATGCCTCTCATGGCTAATCCCAAATGGAGATGAGAGGAGACTGAGAGAAAGAGAGAGAGGCATGAGTATTTTGGAAAATGAGAGATTGAGAGGAGAGAACTCTGTTAGGTGTTTTAAGGGAAGGTTGTGGTTGAAGGGTCTAGAGAGTTGAAGAGATGAAAAAAGAAGGAAGGGATGAAGACTTTCTGAAGAAAGAGGCGCTGAAAGGTGGAGATATATATATATACTTATTTAACTTATTTTAATATATATATATACTTATTTAACTTACAAGTAATTATTATAATTTTTAATATATATATATACACATATATAGCTTAGTAGAGTCAAGCTAAACTTGTTTCATTTAATATTCAAGCCAGGATTTGTGTTCACTAAGCGCTTCATTTAATATTCGAGTCGAGCCCGAGCTTGCTTGCGAAGCATTTCACTTACTTAACACCCCTAGGGGCCGTACATCCACCGTGTCACGATGGGCCGTACGTCTGGCACGATACTGTACGTCTACTATGTGGGTTCTCAGAGAAAACCTCATTTTCTCTCCACTATCCGCCTATTTTCCGACTCCTAGGGCTATTAGAAATACCTTAAAGCCTCCTGGTCTAGTTTACAACCTCCATGCAATGTAACAACGCTAAGATAACAAAAACATTAACTCAAACGAGATTCAAGGTATAACTAAGGTAGCAACTACAACTAAACATAAAACGAGCAGCATAACGATGTATTTAAAAATGTAAGGATCAAACGTTACCTTTTTGAAACAAAATTGCAAGAGTTTCGCCTTATGAACATTTGAAACACACAAACACCTCACACATGCTCATAAAACACTCACAACACTTTGAAACTCACACCAGACCTAGGGACGTCTAAAAATTTGTGAAGAATGCGAGAGGGTAGGGATATTTATAGGAGAGGGCTACCAACAACTCCCTAGAAAAGTAATGGATGTCGACCAAAAGGGCATACGTCTAGTTCTCGCCAATGTCCAAAGGCTGCCTCGTACATCTAGGTATTAACAGAGGGTATTCAAAAAGTAACATCGTCCGTGGTTGCATGTCGTACGCCATACGGTTTTGCGAGTATACGTCGATGGTCCTCCTCATACATCCACACTAGAGAGCAATGACGTTTCCCGGACCTAACGTCGTCTACCCAAAGTCTAAATTATCCCTCTAGTGTCCTTAGTGACCCAAAGCCCAAATTAACTCCTCAAGCTACTTAAACCTAGTTAGTAATTTGGGTTACTACACTTACATGTTGCTGAATTTTGCCTAGGCCTAGGCATTTTTGAGGTTATCTTGGAAGGGGACTCCTTAATGTTGACTAGGGCCTTAGAGGGGAAAGGAGAAAATTGGCTAAGGTACCGACAAATTGTGGAAGACACAACTTGTGTTGAGGTCTTTCTAACAGTGGAGAATTAGCCATGTGCGTAGAGAGACAAATGGTGCAGCCCATGGGTTGGCAAATGAGGCGACTTGGACTGTTATGGACAAAATTTGGATGGAAGAAACACCTATTTGTATTTCCAATATTGTTTCTTTAGAGCATAATGCTTTATCTTTGTAAGAGTCTTGAATTCTTGTATTTTGAGGGCATGATGATCCTGAGTTCTGAAAACTAATGGCATCATGACTTGTAGATGATAAGTGAGTGAATAGTAAATTTTATGTTTGATGATTATTGCTCATCTTGGTATTTCTTTTGGTTAAAATGGTGAGGTTGAAAAGTGGCATTTTAACCATTTTGGTTAAATTGCCTCACCAAAATAACCAAAAAATGGATTTGGTGAGGCTGCACTGGATGCTCAAAGCATTTCTAACAAAATTTTACTTACCAAAATAATCAAAAGTATATTTTTTAGTTATTTTAACAACTTATTTTTTTAGATCACTCCAGTAACCTTACTATTTTAACAATCTATTTTCATTATTCCATTTAAATATTCTTTTTTAAAGATTTGTTTATTCTTTTTTTAACTATTAAAGGAAGAGAGAAATGAAAAGAAAAAAGAAGAGATAGAAATGAGTTGTTTAATGAATAGGTAAACGAATAGTAAATTTTAAGTTTGATGAGTATTATTCACATCACCAAATTTTTTTGTTAAACTAGTGAGGCTAAAAAGTGGCCATTTAATCTATTTTGGCTAAATTACCTCACCAATTTAACCAAAAAATAAATTTGTTGAGGCTACTATGGGTGCTTAATAAGTCTAATGTGTGTGTATGTTTTTTTTTTTGTTAAAAATTATTTATTTTTAATGTTTCGAAAAAATAAAAGTTTGGAATTAAGAATGTAGTCGGGCCCTTTTGGGCTTTTTGTTATGTTGCTTAGCTTTTATTTATTTATTTTTGGTTTTTATTGTAGTTATTATTTGATATATATATATATATATATATATATATGTACGAGTTTAACTTATATCAGGGGCAGATTTACACAGGGCAACTTGGGGGCAGGCACCCCTGGTAAAAAGAAAATTACCAAGGCACCCCTGCTTCTTTTTGTCCTTCAATCGGTCATCACGTGGAGAAATGAGGAGAAAATACCACCCGCCAACAAGAGAGAAACTGAGAAGAAAAGGGTAGGGTGAATGGCAAGGGTTCCAAGGGCTCGCAGGAGGAGAAAGTTAGAAATCCATGGCAAAGAGCTTCAAGGAGTGGAGCACCTAGACCGTGAAGAAGACCAAGGTCATCACCCACTACGGATTCATTCCTTTGGTCATCATTATCGCCATGAACTCCGACCCCAAGCCACACATCTCCCAACTTCTCAACCCAGTCTGATATTTGTTCCTTTATTTTCTGCAATACCCAGATCAGGATTCGGGCTCTCCTTTCGTGAGTTTGGGTTTTGTGTTATGTTAATGGGTTTCTGTATGTTTATCTAATGTTTGGAAGCCAAGAAAATCTAGGGAATAGGAAAGAAGAAGAAATCAATTTTGAATATGGAATCTTTATTTTAATGTGGAGGAATGAGATTTTTTTTATTTCTTATTTATTTTTTTATCAAGGAGAGAGAATAAAGTTATATTTTAATAGTGAAGAGAGTAGATAATAGTTTATTATTAAAAAAGAGATAATGGGTCAATTTTATTGTGTTTTTGGTCATAGTTTATAGATAAATGTGGGTTTTTTTTTTTTTTTGTTGCTAAATTTAAACTCTAGTTTCTTTTATGTAGACTCAGTCTCTAATGTAATTTATGTTTTTAAATTTAAGGCTTTTCTAAAAGAAATAGCCATATGCTAATAGCCCACTAAAAGTACTAATTTTTCTTAGACACTATTAGTCATTTAATTGTGCTTAGTTTATTTTGCAAGTAGTTTAAATTATTATGTATTTGTGACGTCATTCGATGAATATTTTTAATAATTATTTTGATTTTTTTTGTTGGGTAATTTGATGAGTTTGATTTGATTCGTGACACATTTATTATGGTATAATTTATTTTTTAATTGTATTTACCGTATTATAAAAAATATAATACATAAAGAGAAAAAATTATTTTTTTACGTCCCTCGTAAACTCCTATTCCTAGATCCGCCACTAAGGATGAGCCTTAAAACCTTATTTTTATAGCCCCTAATTAATAATTGACACATGAGCAAAAATATAAAAAGTATACAAAAATAACTTGGACCAAAATATATTATATTTTAACTTATATCAGGATGAGCCTTAAAACCCTATTTTTACAGCCCATAATTAATAATTGACACATAAGCAAAAATATAAAAAGTACACAAAAATAACTTGGATCAAAATACATTATATTTTAGGATGCTAAAATCTCCAAAGGGTTAATCTTCCATCTCTAGGTTTTAGTTTTAAATAAAAAAACGAGTTTGAGGCATTAAAAACGGGTTTTGAGGTGAGTTCCAGCCAGCAGAGTTGATGTGGGTCACAACCAAGTTTGGCTTGGGTCTTGTTGACTACACGTTTTTTTTTTCTTTCTCTGATTTGGTGCAGTTATTTTCACTTTATTTTTTGCATTTTTTTGAAATTGATGATATGTTACATTGATTAAATGCTGTAAAAGGAATGATTTTAACCAAGCTTGATAGTAGAGGCTCTATATATATAACAAACAAATAAACAAACATACTCGTTACTGTTATTTTGTTTTGGTAAATTGGTAATGACATTTTGGGCTTGAGTAGATGGAATTATAGAAAGTTAGGAACGAACGTAGTGAGGAACAGGTAGCTCGGCTAAAAGTTGAGATAGGCCTCAACACGAAATGCTTTTGGGCCTTTTCTCGACTCCTCCACTTCAGCTCAAAAAGGCTCATGAATCATGATGCTGTAAAAAGTACAGAAAATTGGCCCTACAAATTTCCCTTTTCTACTTAAGGGAAAGGGATTCCATGCCAAAACCTTCCCTTGTCCACAAATTTGTTTACAAGACACCTTTATTTCGCATGCATGCGTGTCACTTTTTGTCAAAAGTCATCGCCATTACTTGTTTCACCAACGTGTCAAAATCTCCCTTGAGATCTTTACCTTTTTAGAGTGTGTCGGGGGTGGAAAGGGTAATGTTAAAAGTCCATTGAAATTCTAATATTTGATGTTCCCAAGCTGCTACCTACCTGAAATAAGAACTAAATCACAACTAAATAGAGTGGTACAATATCTAAAAAGAATTTCCTTGTTTTTTAAGCTCTCTTGGCACGTTTATTCATGCATACTTGAAAATAATCATAGGAACTCGAGCTCCAACATATTCGCAGAAAAGTCAACCTCGTCTACAAAGTTCAAGCATTTTGTTCTCTTTAGATGCACCACAGAAGGAATAAGGAAACCACATTCCAAATCACACTACTACAGCATCCTTTACAACATGCCAGCATTTCCACAAAGATCTTAAGCATACACATCAGTCCAAACAATGACAAACAAGAGGCCAAATTCCCTACCTATTGAGCAATGTTGAAATAGATGGCCCCTTGTCTGCCCCATTAACTATACAGAGGTAGCACCAATCTAATAGTCTTTCCACACTTTGTAAGATCATCCACGTTTAGGATTTTCACCAAAGCCAGTCACCAATAGAGAAAGACCACTTTATGTGATACTTTTGCGTGCCAAATGCTTTTACAAGGGAAGCTAATGCCAAATTCCCCCAACCCAAATACCCCAAATACTTGATAGTAAGCTTTAACCTCAAACTTTCACCTCTTTAAAACAGATCATACAATTCTATGCAACCAATCGCTATAGATTTTCACACAGTAAAATAAGTAAATGAAAGAGACATACACAATGCTTCTAGTTCCCAATGCTACACTGCCCTTATAAACCGTAGCCAAAACATGGACTGTGCATACCACATATTTGTTATGATTCAATCATGCTTCACAACAATATCAAGCTATTACAAGACAAACTTTTGAGCTTTAACTATATATATATAGTTATATAAGGATTGCTTCTACATCAGGTTGTTTACAGGCAAATTAATTGTTACACAAGTAATAGATTTGTCGTTTCGATAGTAATTGAAATATCAAAATTCGATGTGGTTGTTTATTACTTGTTACACAAGTAATAAATTTTATGTGTTGAATCTCTTTGGAATTAGTGAATATTTGATAATTCAACTTCACTCTAACTATGTGGTCATACAGTTCTTTTCTAGTCTCCTTTGTTTGTTTGTTTTCTCCCCAGTATCTATCTCAATTTCAACAACTAAAGATGACTAGCTAATTAACACTTATATATCAAAGAAACCTATATCGAACATTTGTCCTTCACTGTAGTGAATTCTATTTATCCCTTGATTACTCTAACCCTATGCCACTCTACCTCTTTAGTATAGTTTCCAAATGTGGAAAAGATTTTACAACAAATTTGGAGCTCAAACCAAGAAAAGAGATTCTGCATTACACTGCAGGTACACGAAGTAAAATCACATTGTTATCACACTAAATCATGCGTTATACCTTCATACATTCTATTTATGCAAATCGTCCACCCCAACCACAAAAATAAATAAATTCAATCCCTCATTCTACAATTCTTAAAAAAAACTAGAAGAAAAGATTAGAAATATTTAAGAGGGTGATGATCATAATCAACCAAAGTTCAGTATAAACAATTCAAACCAAAGGACCTACAACAATTTAATTTAAGAATCTGGGTCCACAGCGACAGTACAACAAAATTTGATAAACACCTAAGCATGGCTATCCTACTTTGAGTTCCACTGCCAATAATTTCAATAAATTAACAAAACCCAGAAACACAATAACCGAATCTTTCAAATATAACAAAAGGTTGGTTTATCAAATACCCACGTTCCCAAATGCAAAGATGATTAAATGAATGGTTAGATATAATAAGCAAAACCAATTATACAAGTAAAACTATTGTCATTTGGGATTTGAGAGAGAGAGACTCACAATCATAGGAAGACGTCGGAATCTTTGAGGCTTTGGAGACTTCGTTCTTAACTCATCTTTAGTTGCGGTTTTCGCCTCATAAACCCTACTTTAACACGCCTCCTTTTAGGCAGCTTCACTCCACCGTGGCGTTGAAATATTTGCCACCACTTCAACTTCTTTGCCACCTTCTTATTACCAACACGTCTGGTCCTCTTCTGTATCTTTGGACGCCCAACATGCTTCAACAACCCTCCCACCAACGTGTTAAAATGTCTAACATGGTTCTTGCGTGGCACATTAGCGACTATCGATTTTTTCATTTTCTCATGAACTACATGTGTGTTAGTATGGTGAAACATCTTTTGCAAGGGCTTCCACTTAGAATGGGACTTACCACGATCACCATCACGGTTGTGATGATGATGATGGTGGTGGTGGTGGTGGTGAAAGATGAGTCCTAACTTGTTCTTGAATCTTCTCAGCCGTCCGGTCACTTTCTCAGGGTTCCTTTGATAGCTGGATCTGTATCTTGGGGTAGCACCCACTCTCTCCCTAGAGCGGCTCAGTATAGAATATGGAGTGTTGCTGCTACTCTCCACTAGGCTACTTTCTTGTGTCGTGCTAGTAGTGTCTGTTTGACTTGACAATGAATTACTACTGTTGGTGATCCATTGTTGATGACTTGGAAAGGATAAATATGACCCTGAAGAGCCACCATGATGACGTGGTAAAGCTTACTCTTTGCTTCAGTTCTATTCTCACTACTAGGCTTGTGATATAGCAGAGTTGGTTTGATTGGCATCTGAAGTACTGGCAGCTTTTTCTCTACTCGATTTGTGACCACCAAGCTCAGCTGGTGACTGGGGTGGCATGGATGTCCGATTCTCCAATGGATTCTCTTTGGAGAGTTGACTCATCATCATCTGAGGCCTCTTGGCAAGGCCATCCTGATCCATAGGGACCCTAAGCCCGTGAACATAATAATCCACTTGCTCTTCCATAGGCCTCTTGGCAACACCAATCATATTCCTTGTGGAGGCCACCCAAACAAACAGGCTCACCAGAGTAACTCATTGTAATCGAAGGAGTAACGACTTAGCTGCTATCCCATCTACTCTTGCATTGGTCTTCATAGAATGCAAAATCTGAGAACAAGGTTGCAAAGTTGAAATGTGAGATTCAATTCGTTTGACTACATTACTAACATCCTTTGAAAAAACATGGGTCTTTCCTGGTTTTTTCTCCATCCCATTGGAAGAATTCTATCCAACTCCTACATCACTATCCCCATTTGCCAAACAGATAAGGAACTAATTAACAATTCATAGATTAGGTTTGCGTACCTGGATTCTTTTCTGCTTCTCAATAGGATTTTCAATACTAGTCACCACTGACTCAACACCCTTCTTTTCCACATGTCGCCATCCTTTTGCTTGCGCATTCACACAACAAAAGGGGCTTAACTGATTGTGTCCTTTGTTCAAAATTGTCGGCTTTTTGCCTGATATTTTTATCTCTTTGTCTAATTTCTGTAGCTTCATACTAGTTTGCTCACAAAATTGACATGGTTTCCTTGTGTAATGGAGTTTGTTTGAAGAGATTCTGGTGTTAGAAAGCTTTGAAATGGAGTCCTCAATTACTATTGGTTTCAAGGGTGGCCGCTTATCCCTCTGTAAAGTGATTGCTTGACATTTCGAAGCTTTGCTGGAGCTTTGAGCAATGCTGGGAAAAGCTTTTAACATAGCTGAAGAAACAGGAGGATTTAACTTCGGCATAGCCTTGGGTGGCTTTGTAAGAGATGGGCAGGGTGTGCTAGAGGCACATGATTGTGCTGATATAACCTGATGATGCCAGCATGAGAAATTTAATTAGACAACAATCATCAAATAAGAACATTTTTAGGAATACTTTGTTAATGTTTAGACAAGATTGCTAGTCCTTATGTTCTGAAACAAAGAATAAAACACTGCATTCACATGGTTGAATAATAAAATGTACCTTTGATTGACTCGAAAACCCTTTGTGTAGCATTGTCAAGCAAATCTTTTAACAAGAGTCTTGCATTCTCACTTAACTGTTTGCCAACAAAAGGTCGTGTAAATATTAAATTGGATACCAAGAGAGCAATTAATGTTTCTTAATTTGCTAACTACAAAAATAACATGCCAGCCCTCCATTGTTAAGTAGCATAAAAGGATGAAAGAAATGCTATGAAAGTTCAAGCACAAGCGTATACAGTGAAATCATAAATGCACAAAAGTAGGTACAATTCAAAATGCCTCAGATGTATAGAAAACAATGCCAAAATTCCTAGGGAAGAGCATATTAATTGAATTAAGAATCAATTAATTTCAACAAGAATACATGGTAAACGGATGATTTCAAGATAAGAAAACCTACATTTTTTGAGCTTTTGTTTTGAAGAAGCCCATATAATTGTCTCAGGGCAACAAGATAGTCTACTTCCTCAAGTTCCATCTCTTTGAATTGGGTGTCTGTGAAAAATCATTCATCAAGTTGATCAGAAACAATCATAAAATGAAAAAAATTAACAATTTGCTATGATACCACTTTCTAATACAGAAAGATGAAAACCCAGAAAACCTTAAAAAAGAAGAGACCATTGAGAGAGAGAGATAGAGAGAGATATATAAAATTTAGGAGAATATTCAACATATAAACATAAAATAAAAATACTGACCTCTGGCCATTGTTGCTTAAGCATTTGAATTGAATAATTAAGAAATAAAGACTTGAATGTTTGTTGAATTTGCAATCCTAGAACTCTCAATTTACAATTCTAGAACCCTCACAACATATTGTTGAGTGGTAGATAAGAGTTTTTGGCCAATCTATTTCTCACGTTCATGTTGTGACTGATGGATATCATAAGCTTATTTATAGGCCAAGACCCTTATCCAATTAACCTTACATTGCTTCCTTCGATCAACAAAGACAACTTTTAGTGAAATGAAATAACATTTCACCTTTAGTAGTTTTCTGTACATTGTCATTAATTACCAAAAAGTTTAATTTAAATGAAAACTCTATTAATATTATATATGTTATATACATATAATTAGAAGATTTATTTTAACATTCTCCCACTTGGCGCCCATGACACATCTTTGAAATGATTTTGGTAACTAAAACCGAATATAACCATAATTAAAAACTACTCAAGCTTTAGTTTTACGAGCTTGAAACCTGTGCAATGGTGTGGGTGGGAGTTTTAGGGATAAAGAGAAACACTGGGAACATAAAAACCGCAAAACCTTTAAATCCATTAGAGAGAATAAAGCAACAATAACAAATAACAATGAAGCCGATGGTTTTAAATTAAGCAATCGTTTATAAATATAAAACACGTATGTGTTGCTCTAAAGACTGAAAAAATTTAACAACAAATTTCTATATCCAATTCAAATAGAACATATAATATTATGTTAAGAAAAAAGTGAAATATTTGCATAATATATTGTTAACATGTCTCTCAAATTATAACAATATCTCTACACGTATTGCAATTGAATTCTCAATGAAGCAAGCTAGAGAAATCACATGTATTCAATATTTCAAAACATTAATTCAAGAGACTATAAAAATAACGTTGTAATCCAAAAAAACAAAGAACAAATATGAAAAAGCACTTTAGATAATGGTAAGTAATTACCTATAGTCAATATTTACAAACATGATTAATAAGGATTATACCTATATATAGTTTTAGTGACATTGTTTTGAAATGGTCCGTATAAATTTTTTTAGGTAAATGAAGAGTTTTTTTGAAGACTTAAAATAAAAAATAATAGTACGTTGTAACTACCTTCGAAGACATTGATTGTGTTCAAATTCCAAATATCATATGTACAGTAAAAATAAGTATACCCCAAATGATTATAAATATTTAAGTGATAAAATGCATAATTATTATTTTAAGTATGATAATTTGATTAATTAATTATTTTTAACAAAACGTTTCTTTATACTTTTGCATTAATTCCCGGTCTACAAAATTTTCATTCTGTTTTCCAAGGCATGGTAAAAAAAAAAAAAAAACACAGGAAAAGCCCTAAAATATGTGATTCACATTAAAGTAGGAGTGAATTTGTTGAACTTGCTTACCTACATGATACTATGTATGATTTTGTCGTGTAATTCTTTTAACTAAAGAGTATGATCAAAGAATGCAATAGTAAAGAGTATAATTACATAACCAAGAAAATATATTTTAAAAAAACGAAACTAAATAAAAAATTTCATTGAAACATTTGCACAATGATTATAGAACATTATTAAGGGCGGTTTACTATAACAATATAATTAATGGAGTAAATTAACTAATCTAATCTAATCGTCACTACTTAAAAGTAAATTAATTGGCTTCAAGGAGCCCAACAAGTATATGATCCTAAAAGAGATACAGGAATCAAGTGGGTTGTGGGTAATCAAATCCTTAAGGTTGGATGGACATTCATTTAGCCTTCGAGAGACAGATTAGGCATAGAGAAATTAGATTATCAACAATAAAGGAGCAAGTAGTTCATCCACCGCGCTTGCATCTACGGACCAGTTTCCTTCTCAGATCCACCGTCCCATCCTTGGTGTAATCATCAAGACTCAAGAGCTTCTTCTTCCGTAGCCATGCTTTTGGTTGTAGTCACCAATCTTAATTACTTGCAGAAGGTGGTGAGTTATACGGAGACTGATAAATAGTGGGGATGAAGAGAGGAATAGAGAGACGATGGATTCTTATTTGGTATTTGGATTGTTTGAAGAATGTGGGTAGAAAACTTGAAGGTTTGTCATCATACAGTTTAATTGGACGGTTATTTGATGTTTCCAATGTTTCATCTCACGTATTTTATTCTGAAAATCCTCCACTATTAGATTAGATATTAGATTATATATATTAGATTTGATTAGATATATATTAGATAATGTGGGGATAAAGTGATAACAATATTATTGTCTAGCACAAATCTCCGGAAACAACAAATTAACCATACATAATGAAAACACAAATTTTCACCAACACAAGCCGAAACTAAAAAGCCAAGACGACAAACAAAGCTATGCCCAAAAGCTTAAAACAAAAACCACAGGAAACACACACCGCCCGGTACTTCCTACCCAGGAAGGATAAAGCCCAACCCAAAGCAAACTAGGATTAACAGCCATACAGAGGAACACAAAACAGGAGGCACAAATCGAAGAACAGAGCATGAGAAACAAAGGAAGAACAGGGGGAAGGAGCACGTACCCATTACCAATTCTTGAAGATTAGTGATCTACTACCCCAAAATTTTTCTCGGTTTATTTTCATACTAGCAAATAAACTGTGCGACCACCATGCACACCTGTATAAAAAATTTGAAGCACTATACCAAATCTTGTAAGGACTAGCATAGCACATCCCTATAAGTGTCTCATAATACCCCAACTCATTTGACCACATCAAATTAAGCATTTCTTATCCCTCTCGAGTTTGATATCTCAGAGCAATGCTTAACCTCCACAACACATGATGTACCCACAGCTATGTTGCAACATTCAAGAAGCAACATAACTTGCGGCAGTAGATACAAACATAAAAACAGATGTGTTATCAAATAGTCTTCCTTCGCCTTCATGTCAGTCAATTTTGGTCTAGTTGCTTTCTAGCAATGCCCCTTTAGACCGCATCATTCATGGTCATAGGCAACATGCCAAAGTAGCAGACACTAAAACCTCAACATTCTGACATAGTCAAAAGGTCACATTGGGCATTAACAAAGTAATTAACAATAACATATGGGACTTCACACGATGAGGAAGAAAGGATTGATTTGCTCATCTCAACCATCAGTCGTATAAGCACATGTAGTATGAAATACATGCTACAATGGAGTTCTCTCTCACTTTTTTTTCTTCAAAAAGAGTGTATGTCTCAACTCAATACACCATACAGATCTTAGTCTAGTCACTACCGAAGCGCCTAACCCGAGTCATCTATTTGCTTGCCACCTTAGGCACCAAATTAAGATCTTGCATCTGGCTAATCACAGGCTATATGGATTGTGGGATATCCATGCATGGTCTTAAAAAAATATATATACTCATCATAGACCTCATCTTAGCACCAACTAAGAGCATGCACATCAAGCTATGCAAAATTTAGTTAAATTTGACTTTCAAAATGTACTTTTTTAAATATAGTTAGTCACTTTTAAACACTACCAAATATCAAACTCTTTAAATATTTTGCTATTTTTACCAAATATTTTTATTTTTATTGTAAAACCATATTACTTTAACTACTATGAAACTCACTTTCATGGTCACATACATGTAATTATTTTTTGTACACAATTACATCTTTAATTCAATAGATTTCATTGATGAATGCATTTAATTTATTAGGAAAAAAAATGACGTCAATTAATGCAGTTGTGTATTTGAGAAAAGAGGAGTGACGAAAAAAAATGGAAGGGAAAAAAGTAAAAATGAGGGGATGAAACTTAGGAAAGAAATAGAAAAGAGAGGAAGAAAATGAAAAGTGGTGCTAGAATGTAATAAAATAATATGATAATATTTTAACATTTGCTTTTGGTCTCTTTAAATTTGAAGATGGGGTTTGACAAATGTTATATTTAACATTTGATAGAGAGTTTGATGTGGAGAACTTTTTGCAGATTTTGTTAATATTTTAAAGAAATGTTAGATATAGAGAGCTTGATGTGGATGCTCTAAGGCGACATATCTATAAATGTGTCTCACCTTAGTATCAACTAAGGCAACCTAATCTTAACTTGCTCGCTATCAAAGCACCAAATGACACAATGTCTCATCTCTACCTTGCTACCACAGCATTAGAGGCAATCGCTTGTGTGAGAAAGCCGATCTAAACCTGTTGACATACCTTTTCACCATGACACAGAATACATGGTGAATATGTGTGTGCTCTTTGAATGCTCATAGTCATGCCACAATGATTATGAAACACATCATTATCATGTGCACAATGAGTAACACCATCATCTAGGAGAGAAATCATTCAATATGGTCAATTATAAACAACAAAATTGTCAAGTAGTGTTTTAGGACCATTTATCTCTATGCAACTACATATGTAGTGACACTCCTAAAATTATGTGCCTACTACAAAAAGAGATTCTACTTCTATTTGTGAAATGCCTTTATATCTCAATAAATCACCACAAAATCAGTGATGCTATTAGCGACATCATTTTCAGTCAAACTCATACGGTGACCTTTGATTTCCATCAACAAATCCTATTACGACTTTAAGATATTCACAAGGTGACTTTAGATTTGGTCAGCAAATCCTATTGTGACATTAAGGCATTAAAGAAATCTCTTATATCTAGTAACAACATGCAAGATAACCAACATTTTCTTTCATTTTGCGATTAGGACTTTGTCTCAAAGACAATTACAATAAGCTAGCCATTATCTCTAATGGTTTATCCATATCACATCACAAATTCCTCCATAAAAGCGAAAGAAAAAGTTTAACCCTTTAATGAAACTCAACAATTGACTCAATAAGCAAACCACAATGGAAACATATAACACAAAATGGTATGAGCCATCTCAAATTTATAAAGTACATAATATAGATTCTTCAGTATTCTCCATCTCATTAATTGTATGTGGGTTTTGAATAAGCTACTAGAAACCGTTTCTTTCAAAAACAGTTTCATAAGACTCAAAGTCAGAGCTATAGTTCCCACACCCATCTTATAATAAGGAAACTCATTCCTTTGGTGACAATATAACCAAATCGTCATCCACATTCACTCACTTAAGAGGACACTTTTCAAGGATTGTTGATAGCACTCAAAGAACCCATTTATAATAAAATCATTAATAATAACAATTAGATATATTGGGTATCTTTGTATAGATCGTTGTTATAGACCGCGTGAAAGATGTATGAGCTGCAATCTTTGCGCTCCTTTTACTTCGCGCCTCAATCATTACAAAGACCAACCATCTAATTCTCTCATGAGAATTAACTATCCAAATCCTTTTAAACAAAAGTTTCAATATGTGTGACAATGATTATACCAAGGCAACTCACTCAGTGCCATGAGATGGATCTATACTCTTTATTAATTCCACTTTACCAGCATTAAACTATTAAAACGCTTAGGAAAGATCAACAACCCTAGGTTGGATCAGTCAAGTGGAATGAATCTCATATTCTATACTAATCATTCATGTCATGTGAATTCAATTCCTCTAGCGGAACACATAAAACAAAATTCTCTTCGAGAGAGAATAAATTTTATGTTGCTACCATACTTATTAAGAATCTTACATTCTAGCAAAATTATGAGAGCCATTCCTCTAGTGGTACATTTCCATTCAATGGTACACTCCCATTAGGCAAAACAAAACATTCACCTAGTGGACTTCCACTGGGCAAATCATTACTCCCACTATTCTCGGTGACCTTTTAGATAAATATATATATTATAGGGTGGGATAAACATTTTATCACAAAATATTACAAAACATTTCATATATATTTTAAAAAATGTAAATAGTTTTAATAAAATCCACAATCCCCACCCAGAATAGAATAATATTTTAACTCAATTAGGAAAATAAACTTAGATCCTTAACTTATCCACAATGAAAATTGAAATTCACATTGCCAACTAATTTCATTGTCACTCTACCATACTAGTTAAGCTAGTTAAGCGAATAAAATCAATCTAAGGACAACTTGTTAGGATTGAGGCAACAAACCCATATTACATCTTTTCAAATAAGATGTAATTAATATTTTGCGCCACTATTATCCTAACATATAATTCTCAACAAGTCATAATACTGTGAGATAATTGCTCTCATCATATAAGTTTTCAGGAAAAAAAAATGCGAAAAATATTTTTCTCCTTATTTTCTTCCAACAAATGTCCATAAAAAAAAATAGAATTTGTGAGAAAAATAATATTAATCATCTCGCATTTATATGATGAGACAATTTCTAATATCATGTCCTTAGAGTAATTAAGGCATAAACATTTGAATAGATTCATTATAGAAGATGCTCATGTTGCCATTTGACTTAGCTAAATAGAAGAGTTCTCATAAGCGAGAAAACTTTTAATTTCTCAAGCTTCCTTACCCATCATTCTATGCCCCATGGCATAATTTAGCATAACATTTCTCTAAATGAGAAATCATATCATAAAGTCGATCGATGACTATCCATTTCTAAACCTTTGGGGATTCTCACTGACAATACAACTTTCAATAGGTCTTTAACCAACTTAGGTTTTGACTTTGTATCGCTATATTTAAAGCACATTGAAAATGTAACATCGTAATAGTATGCAACTTATGCACTCCATTGTTATTTTTCAGCTGTTGTCTAAAATCTAGCGATATTTTTTTCTATTTCTCGCTTATCCAATTATTTTCATGTTCTACAATCCACTTAGGAGAGATAAGGATAAAACATTGCAAGAAATTGTCTCAATCTTAACCGATTATTGCATCAGTGCAACCACGAGCAATATATTTAGACTAAAGTCGTACCTAGTTGTCTTAGACTTTGCAATAACTTCCATGCTTGCCTCCAAAGCATTTTGCATTACATTACTCTGAACTCATATCTCTTGAAGCGCTCAAAATCTCGCATTTTTTGCTTGGACTCATATGTCCCACAAAAAATAAATTTGAGCAATATTAGTAGTGCTATTAAATTTTGCCACAAAGGCGCACTGCTAATATTTTAAATAATGTGTCACCTTAGAATATTTAAATATCCTATTGCACATTAAGATTTAAAACTCCCACTAACCAGGTATACTGGTGAATCTTATAGAGTATGTATACATATATGGGTTCATAGTTTCTAAGTTGCTTCAAAATTATAATCTTCAACCCAACATTATGGGAGCAATTAATATTTGTGTCACATAAAAGACACAACTTAACTTAATACCCACATAATTTTCTAAGGCAAAAATAGTGGCTTAGTTCCACGTGTCAGTTAATCCCCTTAATCTCTATGAAAATTATAGTGCATGCGACCCACGCACATTAACAATTTCACTAACAAAATTCTAGAGGTTTAGGTAGCTTTTCTCTAACATAAAACATCATCTTATGTTTCCAACAATTGCTTAAGGAGGAGATTCATGCATCATTTAAGACGCAATACTGAATCTCTAGTGTTTCTAAGATTAATGCGCTATTTAAGTCGCATACCAAATCTCTAGTGTTCCTAGTTCATCTAGGTTATCTCAACGTCACTACAATGACAATGCACAATAAATTATATTCAACACACATATACTCAATTTGCAGCATTAACATAAATTAGACAATAGTAGTTTCCTACAAGTTGTGAGATCTAAGCTCATAATCATCTCCCGTGCCGCAGGTAGTAAGTTACCACCTCTAATTCATTTAACACTCAAATTATGTATGGGAGAAGTTTAAAATAAAATTAAACTCTACTCAACCATATTCCCACTAAGGTCAATAATCACTATGTAATTCTAAGCATACCCTTTTATTCCTCAATAATATGGAATAAAATTATGAATAAACATATTAAGGACATGCAACATATCTCATATGGAATTACATAGATTATAACATGCATTCCAAAATTACAAATAATGGCATATTTCATATTTCTCAAAAAATATTCCATATTTATGCATGTTATTCCATGGAATAATCACACAAACATTCCAATTATAAACTCATATGGAATAATCAGACAGAAAACCCATTCCTAAAATCATATTAATGATTTATAAAGAAAATTCCATAAAAATAGTCTCATGCCAATTATATTCCATATAAGACATATTTATTTCACAATATAACTTATAACGAAAATAATGGGCGTCATTCAAATTCTGCAGTTCAGTGGTTCGTTTTCTGAAAAAAAAATTGAACCCAAGGCAGGAGTTCGAACCACAATCTGCACATTTCTGCAATAATTTCTTTTGGTAAAAAAAAAATATATATGATTTGGGCTGACCCGTTTAGGTTAGTCCGTGGACCCAAGTGGTCCGCTTGGGTTAGCAGGCCTTCGCTGACCCGCTTGGGTCAGGCCACAGGCTCAAATCAGCCTTGGGCTGGCCACTTTTAACATTTTTTTTAATTGGCCAAAAGCCCATTCGGGTTAAGAAACCCTACCCGATCCCAATACTTTATGACCGGAAAATCTTTCTCTGTGCTACACTGCTCTGTGCAGCGCTCGGGTCCTGCTGCACGGCCCTCTGGCCACGCCTCATTGCACAGTGGCTGCACCATTGCATCATGGTGCACTGCGGGTCTGCCGGGCACCTTCCTATTGGTGTTGGCGCGTGTCCAAAAAGCGCTATTACAAGCGACTGGTAAGATTTTCTCAGATCTCCTTCAACCTCTAGCAAAACCCATTTTGCCGCTATTTTGCCCGGTTTGGATCCGAATTTCATCTTTCTATAAAACTCACAATTTTGATCCAAATCATATACCGTTGCAAAGGTTATGAAGAGTAGATTTTAACCATGTAAAAAAATTGAAGAAAAACAAATATAACCCATCGAAAAAATTCCGAAGTTTCTACCCGTGAAACTTCTATATCAATTTTCTCCAAATCTACTCATCCAATGATCACGAAATTTTGGGAGCAAGTTTCTGGGATCATAAACTATAACATGCTCAAATCTCGTAGTCCCAATCAACTATTTGATGTGTGTGCCATGTGAGACCCGAAAATGCACAAAGAACCATATTTCATCAAACAGGCATATACATCCAACGAAAACAACCTGGCTCTGATACCAATGTTAGAAAAAAAACATAGAAACATACCTCTAAGGATCTTTATACTGGTTGTTTCACGTTGGTCTCCATTCTTTCACTCTTTCTCGTTCAAACCACTTCTTACTCGTGGTGGTGTTCACTACGAGAGCAAAACACACATTTTCCACAGTCTAAGAGCCTCACATTGTCCAGAAAACAAGAAGAGAGAGATATAGATCGCAAACACAGATGCTGCAAAATTGGTTTTCCCACACAGACAGTTTTCTATATTTTTCTCTACATATATTGCAACATTTGTGTCGTGTGTTTATATACACACTTTTCCAGCATGTAACCGTTTGAGAGTTACATGCCAAACGTTACCAAAGGCAACGGTTGGGCTTGCCAACTGTTGTGCGCCCAAAACATTTCTACATGATGCTTTGATGATTGTTGTCCGCCGATTACCTCCAACTCGAAGAGATTCAAAATATCGGCGGCATATCATGCCACTATATCAAGCTGCGGAGCCAGCTGTATTTGATGATGATGAATCCTTAAACGAGCTATGGGGTTTGTCATACAGAATCTTGGCTCTAATGACAGGCTTTCAGTTATTGCCTTCTCCTCCACAGCCCGTCGCCTCTTTTCCCATGGTCGAATGTCTGACGCGGGGCGCCTTTGGTTGCAAATGGTGGGACCAACATTGCTGAAGGCCTGAGAAAGGGTGCCAAGATAATGGAAGACCGAAGAGACAGGAAGCCAGTGGCCAGTATAATACTTTTGTCTGATGGGCAAGACACTTATACTGTCAGTGCCTCCGGTAATAACCAGCCTAAACCAAATTACCAGTTACTCCTCCCTTTATCTATTCATGGTGGTAACAATACAGGATTTCAGATTCCAGTGCATGCTTTTGGATTTGGTGCAGATCGTGATGCTTCATCTATGCAAGCAATTTCAAAGACTTCTGGAGGGACATTTTCTTTCATTGAGACCGAAGCTGTGATCCAGGATGCATTTGCACTATGCATTGGGGTCTTTTGAGTGTTGTAGTGCAGGAGATCCAAGTGGGAGTTGAATGTGTGCACACAAAAACCCACCTTGTCTCACTGAAAGCAGGAAGTTACCCTAGCCGTATGATGGCTGATGGACGCACAGGATTTATTGATGTTGGAGATTTGTATGCTGATGAAGAGAGGGACTTTCTGGTTTCCGTTGATGTACCTGCAGAGCCTTCGAGTAATGAAACATCATTGATAAAGGTGAGATGTGTTTTCAAGGATCCCTTAACTAAGGAAGTGACAACAGTGGAGAGTGAAGAAGTTAGGATTGAGAGGCCTGAGATAGTTGGACAAGTGGTGGTGTCAATAGAGGTAGACCGGCAACGTAACAGGCTCCAAGCGGCTGAGGCAATGGCACAGGCACGAGTTGCAGCTGCAGCTGAGCACGGAGACTTAGCTGGCGCAGTTTCAATTCTTGAAAATTGCCGAAGAGCGTTGGCAGAGACCATTTCGGCCAAATCTAATGACCGGCTTTGCATTGCGTTGGATGCTGAGCCCAAGGAAATGCAAGAGAGGATGGCGAGTAGGCATGTATATGAGGCATCTGGGAGAGCATATATTCTTTCTGGACTGAGCTTACACTCGTGGCAAAGAGCAACAGCAAGAGGTGACTCCACTGATGGATGGTTCAAGTCTTGTCCAATCTTATCAAACTCCATCAATGGTCGAGATACTTATTCGATCTCAGGCTATGTTACTAGGCAGTCCATCAGCCCAGAGGCATAACCAACCATTGTTGTCATTTGGGTTACAACCGAAGCCAAGGTAAATTTTGCAGGATTATTGTGGGGGTCATCTTCAAATACCTTTTTTTTTTTTGTTGCATTTCTCATTTTCCTTATTTTTAATTTTTGTTCTGGGGAGGGTGATAAATTGGAGAGATAAGAAGAGGGGTCTTTTTTGGGCTGTGGTTTTGTTCCTATCTTTTATATGTGTAAATGAATAAAGATGGGGAAAGGGCCAAAGGATATATTTGGGAGTAAAAGAGGACACCTAGGTAGGGTTTACAGCATATGTTCTTCATTTTTGTGTCGTTTTGGGGGTGGTGTACATGATGATGAATGATTTTTTTTCTCTGGGAGAACTGGGTATAAAGTTTGTAATTGTGAAATGGTTGGTTGAACTCTTTCATCTAATGTATAATTTATAATTTACTTGCTCTCGATTATTTCCATTTAGCTCCGTTTACTTTGTTGGGCCTGTGTACAACCAACTCATTTACGTGCTCTTTAAAGCACTTGCACAACATAACCAAGCGCAGAAAGACAAATTATGTGACCTATTTCCTTGGATGATGGAACTGGAACAGATGAGTATGATGGCAAGTGTCCATCACATTGTAACTTTCCGCTTTTCCTTGGCGGGAAGAACATGTGCAAGAAGCGCCACTTTGATCATCCTCAGCTAAGGCTTATTTGGATGTGCATTTTAAGAGGTTTAAAAGTGTATTTAAAATTAAAAATCTGTTTGAAGAAAAAATATTTATTTCATCAAAATGCACTTGAGTACTTTTTTAACTTAAAAAATTTTTATTTCTCAAACACAATCTAAACATGCTCATAGTAAAAAATGCTCATCAAGGAAAATGAAATATTTCCTTCTTATCATGCAGTGACACCATTGCCACGCCATGCCGTCATCCTAAGCATTTATTTAGATGCTGGGTCAAAAATTGGATAACGTGGATTACCTCTAAGCCAAACCACAACGCAGTTTTCAATATCTTGTAACAGCTCCGTCAAAATTGATTTCATTCCCTCAACTTCTGCTGGCAAGTGATGGAAGTTGGAACTGCCTCCGCTGCTGCTGCCGAGACCCGTGGAATTGCTGATTAATCATTTTTGGTTTCTGGCGTCTCTGATCTTTGAAACTCAGCTTGTGGTTTCTTTACAAGCTGCTATCTGTTTCTGTTTTTCCCAGGACCACCGCCTCCATTGTACATCTCAAATTGTGCAGTGCTCTCTCTTTTTCTTTTCCTATTCTTCATTTTTAATTCCCTCTAGGCTCGAAAAAATATGCGAACAGAAACAAAGAGCATGATTGAAAAAAGCTTTTGTTGCTTCAAGCATCTTACAACCCAGTTTATATTTTTTTCTTGAAGTGCAATTTATTGCGTACAAAAAGTACATACGTACATGGTAGATAGTTTTTTGACAACCAAAAATAGAAACCCAAAAGCTGAGATTATCCAGCAGGCAGAGTGCAAAAACTAGCCTGACTTGCCCTCATTTGGTTTAGGAATTCTCTTGTACTCGTAGTTGTTTATGTCCACCTTCTCTTGCAAAGCCTATAACACAGAAACAGAGAGGTGAGCCACAAATGATCTTTGATTATGCAGTGAATCATGCCAGCAAAAGTCCTTTACCTTTAGCTCCTCCTCCAATGAAATATTTTTCGGTTTATATGCTTCTATAGGTCCCGTTCTGGACAGTGCTTTTCTAGTCTCAAGAATCTCCCATTCCTGATCATCCTTTACCTTAGCAATGTCCTTGCTGAACTACAAAGTGCCACCACTCTTTAGAAGAAGAAGAAGAAGAAGAGGAGGAAAAATAAAAATAAATGATGATGATGACAACTGACAAAAGACTACTGCAGTCTGCAGAAATGGCTTAGGAAAGTGACAAAAGACTGACACAAGATCATTTTGTATGCTACTCCTTTGTGTACAGCCTTAAAGGCTACTGCAGAAAATGGAGTATCTTAACTACAAAGAGATGAGCTAATAATTAGTTTATACCTACAATTAGGATGACTTAGAAGTAGAAGAGGGATTGGCATCTCAATTACCAACAGGAGAGTGTTCCAATCAAAAGTGTAAACTTTGATTGGTTGCATCAATATACAAATGATAGAAAAACATTTACAAGTGAACCTCTGAGATCTGTATAGGAGGAATATCTTATTATAACTCAGATCTGTGAAATTTCCAGAAACCTGGCTATACAATCTAAAGATAACAACTCCCTTAAAGATAATATTACATTCACACACCAAGTGAACAAGCTCAGTCAAAGATGTAACAGATGTCTCACTGGAAAATAGAAGAGAATGTTTGACAAGATTCAACAGCACTTCATGTCATATATCTCCATCTTTCACAATTAACAGTGCGATCAGAATAATTGGAATTTGTAAATTCATAGTAACAATAGCACTAACCTGCCTTGCAGGAGATGACCAAGACCAAGTGCACCAAACACTGTGAGCGAGACCATCGGAAGCCCATATCTGATAAATGGGTGTTTTTTACCCCATCGCCTAAATGAAGATCCAGAATTCTGAAGCTTAGCAGCGGTAGAGACAACCTTAGTAGTTTTACGAGACTGACTCGTTGAATTCTCAATGGTTGTCATTTCTGCACACCATGAGAGCACCTGCATAGCAACATCAACATCACTCATAAGCGTAACACGACTTCTTGGGGTAATCACTAGGTAGTCACTAGTCAAACACATTAATTTAAGCAAACTTCTTCTTCAACGAAAATAAAATCATTGTAACACGGCGAATTTTCGTTGTGGGTTCTGTCAGGGGTTATATAAGTTTCTCAGCAACCAAATAACAGGGAGAAAGAAAGCACTAAAATTCGGTCCGTAACTCGGTAGATTTGCAAACAAAAAAGAGCTTTGAAATCCTTTTTAAATTCACGGAGCAACCAGATATAAATAAGGAAAAAAAAAAAAAAAAAAAGGAAATGCATTTCCCTTACCGAACTGGAGGTGGGATTTCTCTATTTGGGTTTGAACCCATCGTTCCTCTCAACGTTTCGTATTCTCTCTCTCTAAAACAACAGTTGTCTCTGAGTTTCTAAACAATTAATGTGTGGGGAGAATACATACCGGTGCTGGAGCAGCGGCGGAGGACAGAGGTTTTAGTTCGACGGAGGAAAGAGCGATGGCGTTCGGCGTTCGGCGTCCGGCGGAGGAGAGGGGCCGCTCGCGTGTCTCGGCGGAGGAAAGGGCAGCTCGTGTGTTTTGTCAATGAGTTTACCTTTGGCAAACTTCACTTTGCCCCTAAAATACCAGCTTTTTCGACTTATCCCTTTAAACTTTAAATTCTCTTACTTTGCCCCATCTTTTTATTATTTTTTTTTTGACATATCCACGCAAGGGTAGGATGGGGAGATTGACGGCTTATAACACGTAAGATGCGGTTAGGATTGAGTACCTCTTGAGACACTTTCATCTTCTAGTTTTAAACGTTAAAATAAAATCCATTTGATTTTTATACCCATTATACCTTCACCCCAAAACTACATTATTTTGGATTCCAAATCTACAATATTCACCCAACTCAAAAGACGTCATTTTGACCATTAAAATTTTTTTTTTTTTTTAAAAAAAAAAGAAAAGCAAAATATTAAAAAAATTTTAAAAAATGGGATAGCTCCAACCACCCCCATGGCCGCTCTTGGGTAGATGAACCACCCCCATGGCTAAGGGGGTGGTCCGACCACCACCAAAAGGCCAAAAAAATTTGAACTGTCCCAAAAGCCCAAACCCATTACCCCATTCAATTTTTTTTTTGGCCTTTTGGGGGTGGTTGGACCACCCCCAGATCGGCCATGGAGCCACCCCGATTGTGGTCTCTTTTTTTTTTTTTTTTATATATATTTTGCTTTTCTTCTTTTTTTAAAAAAATATATAATTTAATGCCCAAAACGACGTCGTTTTGGGCTGGGTGGATGTTGTAGATTTAAAATCCAAAACGGTGTAGTTTTGGGGTGAGGGTATAATTGGCATAAAAATCAAATGAATTTGATTTTAACGTTTAAAACTAAAAAGGGGTA
The DNA here is from genome assembly GCA_013348765.1 of Carpinus viminea. Classification (NCBI taxonomy): domain Eukaryota; kingdom Viridiplantae; phylum Streptophyta; class Magnoliopsida; order Fagales; family Betulaceae; genus Carpinus; species Carpinus viminea. Next base: position 38,265,078 of record CP054667.1, on the reverse strand, counting down.
AAGTGAGAGTTTTTGAAAGTTTAGGGGGGTAAAGTAAGAAAATTTAAAATTTGAGGGGGCTAAGTCAAAAAGGCCTTTAGTTCAAGGGCAAAATGAAGTTTTTCCTAAAAGTTGTTAGATAAAGTCTAGTTAACACCTCAAACAACCTACAATCTCCCCCTTTTATTATCAACAATTTTTAATATCCTTCAATATTTTATCCTTATTAAAATAAAAACTAAAAATTAAATAAAAAAGAAAATATTAAAAACAAAAACATAAGGGATGCCAGACCACCTGTTAAAGCCAAATCACATGACATGTCATGTGCTTCACAAGATAGCATAGCTGATCCTCAATCTCAGCTATGCTAATCCACATCACATCACTCTCTTTCCCTGGTTTCCTGCTACTGTGTGTGCTCCTGGTTTCCTGCTGCACATGACAACACATGGTTGCTACGGCTGCTTCTCAGCCTAAGTTAGAAATCCCACACTTTTCTTTCCTAGTTTGTTCTCTAATGTATATTTTATGTTGCTCTTGTTTATAGCTCTTGACCTTCCTTTATACACTTTCATTTATGATTTTCTTTGTAAATCTTTCATTATAAATAAGATGTTCCTGCCCCTGTTTTGGTTAAGTTAACCAAAATAGTTTTCCTCCAAACTTACATGGTATCAGAGCCTCTCCAAAACCAACGCTTCAATCCAATGGCCAGCTCAAGCTCCTCATCCCTTGCCAACACCAACCCTTCAACTGATATACTATTAGTAACATCATCTCTACCCAAAACTGCATCATATTCACTGTTCAAGCTGAATGGTGCAAACTATCTTGATTGTGTATCTCAGTTCATGCCCATCCTTAAGTGTCATGACCTACTGGGAATCATGGATGGTTTAGAACCATGTCCCCCAAAGCTCATTGCTAACCCCACAACTAATAAGGAGACTTTAAACCCTACCTACTCTCATGGCAGAAAAAGGACCAGCATTTGTTAAGCTGGATCATCTACTCCCTTGAACCAACTTTGGTGTCCTCCATGTATGGAATCACCACATCCCACCGTGCATGGAGTGTTCTAGCCAGCCGGTATGCCGCTCAATCAAGGTCACGCATTTCCAACTTGAAGAGACAACTTCAAAATGTCCAGCAGGGAAGCAAATCCTACACTGAATATCTGAGGATTGCCAAGCATTATGCAAATCAGTTAGCTATAGCTAGAAAACTAGTGGAAGATGATGATCTCATCTCCTTTGTCATGAGTGGACTGAACACCACTTTCAACTCCTTCACCACCTGTTGTCCCTTGCTATCCGCGATTATAAGATGTCCTTTGCAAACTTTGAGTCTAAACTCCTTAGTCATGAAACACTACTCAAAACCAGCAACACCAGACCATCAATCCTGAATCAGGCTCCTTTGCCTTATACTCCAACAAAGCACCCAATGGCCCTTCCTTCTCACCCAATGGTCCTTCCTTCTCATCACAATGCAGAAAGCCATAATTTTCACCCAAGCATAATTCTTGCCCAAACACTCTGCTTAGAACCAATCCACTCAACATCCCCCACCCTCCTATCAATGGTCCCACTCACATCCTTTCTCGCAACAACTCTCAACCTGGTTCCCAAGGCCATGCTAGTTTCCAAAGCCATGTTCAAGGACCCCTTCATGCTCCCTGCCAGATCTGTGGGAAAGTCAGCCACACTGCTCTTGACTGCTATCATTGAATGGATTACACATATCAAGGCCATCACCCACCAACTCAGCTGGCAGCCATGGTGGTTCACATCAACAATAACCTAGAGAATCAAGAGTGGCTGGCAAATTCAGGAGCTAATGCACACATCACTATAGATGCATGTACCCTCAACAATTCTCAGCCCTTTGAAGGCACTGAAACAGTTGGTGTAGGCAATGGCACAAGTTTGAAAATTAAAGGGATTGGTTCCTCCTTGGTTTTTCACACAAACTCTAGTAATCGACCCAAGTTACTCCTTAAGGATATCTTACTATGCCCCTCAGCTTCAGCCAACTTATTAAGCATTAATAAGTTCTGTATTGATAACTATTGTCACTTCATTCAAATTGCTTCCTATTTTCTTGTGAAGGACAATGTGATAGGAGCTGTGCTGCTCCAAGGGCCTAGTGACAATGGTCTGTACCCTATCCCTCTGTAGCATCCTACTAGGAATAAATTCAAGGAGCTCTCTGCCTTCCTAGGTGTCAAAACTACTGATATGGTGTGGCATCAAAGGCTAGGACATCCCTCAACCTATGTCTTCCAACATGTTTTGCATCTCCAACAACTTCCGCTTGTTGGTTCTGTCAGTAAGACTCGAGTTTGTGAGTCTTGTCAGCTTGGTAGAGCTAAACAGCTACCTTTTGTTGAGTCATCTAGACAGTCTACACTTCCACTTGCTCTTATCCACTCAGATGTCTGGACATCTCCTGTTTCATCTCTGAGTGGCTGTTGTTTCTATGTAATTTTTGTTGATGATTACAGCCGGTTCTCTTGGTTGTATCCCATGATCAGTAAAAGTGAAGTGTTTCAATGTTTTGTTAAATTCAAATTGCTTGTTGAAAAACAATTCTCCACTAGCATTAAACAGTTTCAAAGTGACAATGGCGGTGAATATACTTCTACTCAATTTAAACAATTTTTCAGCAATCATGGAATTCTCCATATACTAACTTGTCCTCACACCTCTCAGAAGAATGGTGTTGCTGAGAGAAAGCACCGCCATGTTGTTGAACTTGGCCTAACCCTCCTTGCACAAGCTGATCTTCCTCCCAAATATTAGGTTGATTCATTCTTAACTGCCACATACCTTATTAATAGACTTCCAACACCTGTTCTTAATCACAAATCTCCATTCTCCAAACTGTTTGGTAAGTCCCCTGACTACAATCTCCTTAGATCCTTTGGTTGCTTATGTTATCCACTCCTCAGACCCTATGCACCTCATAAACTCTCATTCAGAAGCAAACCTTGTCTATTTCTAGGCTACTGCTACAACCAACGTGGCTACAAATGTCTTGATCCTCAATCCACAAAGTTTACATTTCCAGGCAAGTGGTCTTCGATGAATTTACCTTTCTTGCCAAGGGAATGGACCTGCCTCATGGCTCTTGTACAGTCACAACACCTTCAGGTATACCTCTCTTTATCCCTCCTCTTTTATCCTCTTCCACTCACAATACAAGTCCTACTATTACAATACCTCATCCATCACCTCCAAACTCTCCTCCTTCTCCCTCATCTCACCTCTTCTCTGACCCTGCCTCTTTAGCTGCAACTCCCACCTCCTTCCCTACTGAATCCATATCTGTTCCTTCGATCCCTGCTCGAGCCTCCTTCAACTTGCATAGTCACTAGATCCCAAACTGGTCACCTCAAACCCAAGACCTTCCTTAGCTTCAAACTCTTTCATACTAGACATCCTATCCAAGCTTTTCATGTCACCCCTCTGCCTTCCGAACCTACCACCTACAAACAAGCTTCCATTCACCCTCAATGGGTTGCAACCATGACTAGTGAATACAATGCCTTAATTTCCAATCAAACATGGACCCTTTGGCATAGACCTCTCCATCACAATGTAGTTCGGAACAAATGGGTTTACAAAATTAAGCAAAAACCTGATGGTAGGGTGGGTAGGTTCAAAGCTAGACTAGTGGCCAAGGGGTTTGATCAAAAGAGTGGGATTGACTATCATGAGACCTTTAGCCCTGTTGTTAAACCAACCACCATCCGTCTCCTCTTAGCCTTGGCAGTCCAATTTGATTGGCCACTTAGACAACTTGATGTCTCCAATGCCTTTCTTCATGGAGTCTTACATAAGGAAGTGTACATGGAGCAACCTCCTAATTTTGTTGATGCTAAGTGCCCTAACTTTGTCTGTAGATTACACAAATCCCTCTATGGCTTAAAACAAGCCCCAAGAGCCTGGTTTACCCATTTATCTCATGCCTTAATGGACATTGGCTTCACTGGTTCCCAAGTGGATTACTCTCTCTTCACTTATCATAACCAATCAATTCACATATTTTTATTAATTTATGTAGATGATATTATCATCATTGGCAACCACTCATCCACCATTGATTGGTTAGTTGATAAATTGAATATGGACTTTGCTGTGAAGGATTTGGGCCCTCTAAGCTACTTTCTTGGCATTCATGTAGTAAGAACTTCTTTAGGACTTCATCTCCACCAATCCAAATACATCCTAGATCTCTTGCATCGCATCCACATGCATGATTCCAAGCCCTATACAACACCATGTATTGTTGGTTCCAAAATGTCCAAACATGATGGTGAACCCCTCTTGGATCCCACTGAATTCAGACATGTTGTTGGAGCCTTGCAATATGCCATCCTTACACGCCCCGACATAGCCTATTCTGTCAATCAGCTTTGCCAACACATGCACAAGCCCTCCACTATGCACTGGACAATAGCTAAGCGTGTTCTATGCTACCTCAAGGGTTCCCTCAACTGTGGCCTCTACTATTGCAAAGGTTCCATCTCCATTACCGCATTTTGTGACTTGGATTGGGCTAGGAATCCTGATGACCGTCGCTCCACTACTGGCTTTGGCATCTTCTTTGGCTAAAACTTGATTTTGTGGGCTGCTAAGAAGCAACATGTTGTCTCTCGGTCCAACATAAGAAGTAACATGTTGTCTCTCGGTCCAACATAGAGGCTGAACATCATTCCATGTCCATTGCAATTGCTGACATGTTCTAGCTTTGTATACTCCTTCAAGAGATCCACATCTCCCTCTTGACACCCCCAGTTTTGTGGTGTGACAATTCTGGAGCCTTGGCCTTAGCTTCCAATCCCGTCTTCCATGCACGGACCAAACACGTTGAGGTTGATGTTCATTTTATCCGAGAAAAGGTCACCAATAAAGACATCCAAGTGAAGTACATCTCCACCTTGGACCAAATTGCTGACATCTTCACCAAAGGACACACAACCTCTCGGATCTGCTTTCTTAGGGACAAACTGAATGTGGTTCCACTCCCCATCAGTTTGAAGGGGGGTGTTAAAGCCACATCACATGACATGTCATGTGCTTCACAAGATAGCATAGCTGATCCTCAATCTCAGCTATGCTAAGCCACATCACGTCACTTTCTTTCCCTGGTTTCCTGCTGCACATGACAACACATGGTTACTACGGCTGCTTCTCAGCCTAAGTTAGAAGTCCCACACTTTCCTTTCCTAGTTTGTTCTCTAATGTATATTTTATGTTGCTCTTGTTCATAGCTCTTGACCTTCCCTTTGTACACTTTCATTTTTGATTTTCTTTGTAAATCTTTCATTATAAATAAGATGTTCCTGCCTCTGTTTTGGTTAAGTTAACCAAAATAGTTTTCCTCCTAACCTACACCACCCTCTAGGTAAATGGGAATGGTCTAGCCACTCACCAAGGGGTGAATTGGCCACCCCAAGCCATTTACCGGGTGGCCAAAGCCAGAAAACCCAAAAAGTAATCCCAGCACCCGTTCATACTTCCACTCTTAACTCCCCAAATTTAACCAAATATCAACAAAATTACGTACCAGGTCTATCAAAGGAAACTATAATCTCAAGGAAATTTACCAAAATTATAAATTTAGGCAACTACAACATCACCCCTACGGTTCTTGAAACAAAACAAGAGAAGATTTAAGGGAGAGAAATAGAAAATGACAAGAGAGAAAGATGCCTTGATTTTCTTTGGATTTTTGAGAGCTTGGGTAATGAGTTGATTATTTTTTGAGAAAATTATAGTTTACCCTCCAAAGTTGACAATGTTTTTCAATTCAAACACCAAAATTTTTATTTTTGCAATCCACCTCCACAAAGTTTTAATTTTTTGAACTTGACCAATATTATCTCAAAATTCTTATATTGCCCCTAATTTTTTTTTTTTATAAAAAAAAAAAAAAACAAAAAACAAATTTGGGGATGCAAAAAGTGGTTAGATGGCCAAAGGAGCCACCTCGAATTTTTTAAAAATAAAATAATAAAAAACTATGGGCAATATAGGAAGTTTTGGATACAATTGGTCAAATTGCAAAAAATTGAAACTTTGGTATTCGAATTGAAAAACGTTGTCATCTTTGAGAGGTAAACTTTAATTTTCACTTATTTTCCTCTTCTCCTTTGGTTCTCCTTTGATATTGTGTTGCTAGGCAACCTAAGCTACAAACTAGCAAATCAACCATAAGTTGGAAAACGCATCGCTTCTAAAAACTACCCAACCTGACCCGACCCATATATAGTAGCAACTTAGCTTCCGAAAAGTATCCAACTTGACCCATAGACAAGAACAAATTAGAGCCGGCTCAACAACTTTTTAGCTAAATTTAGCCCAAAAAATCACATTTATCTATTTTAACTACCCACTTTTTTAAAGCTCTTACACTTTAACTTATTACTTTTATTATTTTCATTTAAATATTATTTCTCTATTCTTTCCTTCTCCTTCTTCTTCTTCTTCTTCTTCTTCTTCTTCTTCTTCTTCTTTTTAATTCTTTGATTTCTTTCTTTATCAACAGCATTTAATTTTCTCCCAAATTTGGAATCCTCCATGGTTGGCCAGCGGCTTTGAATCCTCGATGTCTTTGGATTTGAAGAGAGACCCATCTTTGGAAAGACACATGAAAGCAATTCAGATCAAAGAAGCCCAGCAATTCAAAGAATCTATAAGTCCAACACCAAAGAAATGCGAAGAACAATGAGACCCATCTTGTCCAGAATGCAACAACAAAACAGAGACCTTAAATGAGGTGCAATGGAAAATAAACCAACAAAAAAAGTTGAATTAAACTAAAGATAACAAATTGATTCCAAATCTTCCTTTAAACCATCATTGTTGGACGCCATATCTTCCATATGAAATTGATTCCATAATTTCTAAATTTTAATGGTTACCCTGTTGATGGCTACTATGACTCCATACCCATAAAACCCTTCACCGATTCAGCTTAAAAATCCACAAAAAATCGATTCAGCAAACATTTACAAGCTAGATGATTTACATCCCTAATCTAACTCAATCCATGTAATCGTTGTAAAAAAAGACAAAACATGTTGATGCATAGTTTTCCGATTGATGATGTGGCACGTTTTACTACGACGTGTGTTAGTTGCAAACAAAACATGGAAACAAACAATAGGATCAAAGCAACCAGTGTTGTTTTGGTAGGGGAAGCTCCGATGCCTAAGTCAATATCTTTGGAGAGAAGAAATTAATAGCAATAAGAGTTTGAGAGCAAAGTTGCAATTACCTAAGACTTCTAATAGGACTTGTATTTATAGGTCTAGAGTAGAATCCCTCAACTGATGGATCCCATATCCCTGAGTATTTGCTATGCGGTTATTGGCGAAGGATATGGGTTTGTTTTGCCGTTCCCTTATCTTAGGGAATTTGCAGATAAGTAGCCTCATCCGAATAATGGATTTTGAATAATCGAGTCTTTCTCGGATAAGTATTTGTAACTTGATATGTTGACAGCTAATCCTCTGGATAGCCTTTTAAAATATAGGATAAGATCACTTGTTGGAATTTGAGTGTAACTAACCCTTGGCACTTGACTGTTTTGCTCCCAATGAGTTGGGTCTCGGACTTAGTGTCCGAGCCTCTATCGGGAGAGCTGTTCAAGGCCTTGATAGGTTAGGTTTTACGAGGCCTAGTCAGCCTTGATTGGTTAGGAAACCAGCGTTCATGATCTGTTGGGCCTTTTAAGGCTGATCCATGACCCAACAGTTACCCCACAATTTCTTACTTTGGAGATTTAAGGAAATTTTGTGTTTTTCAAAGTGTGGATCAACCTCCAAGGTCTGACTCCTGGTCGGGAGAATATCCAAGTCCTAGGCGGGAAGTTCAAAATTTCAAATTTTGGTGGGAGATTTGAATTTCAAATTTTGGAGGGAAAATTTGAATTTCAAATTTTATCAAGATGGTTCGTATAACCAAGGCCAAGTCAATTCGATTGCTTTAGTCAACTGCTAAATCTGGCTATACTAGTAATGGTCATGTCAGCGGTCATGCATGATCTATTAGGGCATGTCTTTCTCAACGCATTTATTGCTTGTTTTCAAGGAGTCATTTTAGGGTTACACATCTTCAACCCCAATGCTTCTTCAACCGATTTTGACCATCGATCTACCCCATTGAGGACTATAAAAGGTACCTCTTCGACACTTTGCCACTCTATTTTGCATCCAAGCTCTTGCCTCTTTTGCTCAAAACTCTTCAACACTAGCCTTTCAGTGAAATCTTATTTTCAACATGTCCCAAGAAGATGGGTCGAGCTCGGATGGTTTGGGAAATACTTATCCACCGTGTGAAAGCTAGGTTTGACTAAAGAGGATGAACGTAGGGTCATCCTTGACTACTACATCCCAAAATTTGTGAAGTTGGGCTTCAATGATGAGAGAAAAGGCGTAGTAATGGACGCAACAAAAATGAAGTTTGCCCGTATGAAGGCATGTTTTGGGCAGGCCTCAAGCTGCCCTTCCCAAGGGTAGTTCATGAACTTCTGAGCCATTTCAGCATAGCTCCGCACCAACTAATACCCAATGCCTAGAGGGTGTTCTTTGCTTGTGTTTCTTTGTGGCCACTAGCCCTTGAGGATGAACATCGCCTCATTGTCAAGGAGTTCTTATGGATGTACAGACTCCAAAAGAACCCCAAAAGTAATGGTCTCTACAACTTCCAATTGCGGCGAGAGAGACTCATCCAGATGGACAAGACCTTCACCAGCAACCAAAATGGAAGAAGTACTTCTTCATACAGAGCAAATGGGAGTTTGCTACCTCAAAAAAGGTGCAGGGCCAGAGAGTGCCTCAGGAGATGGCTATTCCCCCAAGAAGCGCCTTTCTAGAGCCTCACCTCACTAATGAGGAGCATGAGAGGGTGAATAAGGTGTTGGCATATACCAAATCGCAAAAAATGTATGAGTTTCAAGGTACTAGTAATGACAGCTAGACTGAATGGCTACTTGTATTCCAGCACAAGTGGTGCTGAGGGATTTAACAAATTGGCCCATGCTGCTATTGAACCAAGTCCTCCAGTGGCAAACACTGTGGTAGCAACCCCTAAAAACCTATCGTAGACAAGGGCAAGGGGAAGGTGGGTAAGCCCCAGGCAGTAAAGGCTAGTGAAGGGCCCATGCTGATTAACGAGCCAGAGGAGCCTAAAGTCCTTTAACTGAAGAAGAAGAGACTGGCTAAAGGTAAAGAACCAGCCATGGAGGCCGATGCGGGGAAGTCTCTCTTCTCCAGCCTCATCACCAAGCAAAAAAAGGTTAACTCAAAACCTAGAGTGGCCTCGTTGATAATGTAAATAGGCCCATCGCTGCAAAACCTTTGGTGGTAGCCCCAATGGACTCTTTTAGTGCTACCCCGAACACCGCTATTCCTGTGGAGTCAACCTCCCTGATGCATTCATGTCCAACATTGAGCAACTTTTAAGGGAAGCAAACTACTTCATAGACTCGAACAGCTTGGTAGGAATGGTGCTTGACGAGACAAGGGCATGCCTCGAGGCTATAGGCAATGAAAGGAAGCCTCAGATTCTGTCCTCGATTCCTGAGGAGAGGCCTTAAGGTTCAAGGTTGGTAGTCGAGGCCTCATCTCGAGCCCCGACAACTACCGCAGAGTCCGGGGGTGCCACATCCAATACCGAGGCTTCTTCAAGTTACTTCTCGGTGAAGCCTCAAAATGTTGATTGGACGGTGGAGAAGCCTATGTCCCGTTTTGGGGGCAAGCTTTTGGGAAACCCGTTCCAAGCCTTGGTGGAGTTGGTTCCCATCGAGAGTTTAACCGATGAGCGCGACATCTCCGCTAGAGGAATGGCGGAGTCAATGCTGTTCAATATGCTCTGCTTAAGTACATTATCCTTTGTTTGCTTTTCATTTCACCAAGTAACTTTTTAACCTATATTCATTTTTTTGCAGTGCTTTATGAAGTCAATAGTTTATACTGCTACTATATGAAGTTTTTCCAAGACTCGACCTCGGAGACCGTGAGCATTCAAAATAAGCTTGCAACATTTGAGGTCGAGAACGCTAGGCTAAAGGAGACGCTGGCTCAACAAGATCAAGAGCTTCTACTCTTGGTTCAGAAGCATTCCATATCTCAAGCTGAGGCTAAACAAGCCATGTTGAAGGTCTCGGCTCTGTCCTCCGAGTCAGACCCTGTGTACTGAACATGGTCAGCTCCAGGAGGACCACTCTATCGTCAATGAGGACCTGCACTAGCTCGAAGAAAAGCATGCCGAGGTTCTAGAACAATTGAAGGTTGCCCAAGCCGAGGCTACTTCTCATTAGGCCAAACTCAAGGAGGCAAATGAGGGCCGACTGATTGCTGAATAGCGGCTAAAGTTCTTCAAGGGAAAGCATGATGAGAAGAAGACTCTTTTAGAAGAGTCTGAGGCCCAAATCGCCAACTATCTTGAGCAATTATCTTTTACCTCATGGACTCGAGACAACGTTTGGGCAAACAAGATTATTCTCGACTTTGAGACCTTTCGCTCTTTGGCCAATGACCTAACTCATAAGGTGGATTTCAACACTGTAGAAGCTAAGGCTATTCCAATCATTGATGTGGCTTTAAAGCAACTCACTGATCTTGGGTCAGATCTGATGCCTGACACAGAGGGGATCAACACCTTTGCCCACAAGAAATTTTCTAACTCTGACGGGAACCTAAAGAGAGTGGCTTTGGTGATGATACTGAGACCTTGCTTGCTCCTAAAGCCAATGTAGCTAACCCTAAAGAGGGCTAATATGTAGATAGGTTTAGGCTTTCGAGCCTTTTACTCTATACAAAAAACTCCTTAAAAATAAAAGAAGCTTTTGTTATTTTAAACTTGTTTGGCTATTTCTGAATCCTTTCAACAAGTAATATAAGTTATTTTCATCTTGCATTTCAAATTTGTGTTTGTGCATTACTCCCAGCAATTTCATACAAATTACCTGTGGTGGCTTCCAATAGATTGTGTTTTGCCGAGTACTAAGCCTTAGGAAATTTTTAGCCTTTTTCGAACACACCCCGTTTAGAGGATTTTCTTGACGGGCCATTTTTCCTAAAGTGGTTTAACCATTTTCAAACACACCTTACTTAGAGGATTTACGTTCTTGATAGGTTAAATTTATTTACCAAGTTTTAGTCTCGGTAATGTTTTTGGGTTTTTCCCATAAGACTCGGGACAACGTCTTTCGTTGTTTAATGCAAGAATGATTTTTTTAGTCATCAACTTAAGACTCGAGACAGCATATTTGGCTGTTTAATCTGAGAATTATTTTTTAACCTTTTTTGAACAGTCCTTTTTCAGAGGTTTTATGTTCTTGACAAGTTAAACTTGGAAGAACGCCTCAATTTTGTTTCTAGAGTTTGGCTTGGGAAAGCTCCTCGGCTTATCTGGTTAAGACTTTGTTATTGGAATCCCACGAGATTCTCTTATTTAATGAAATAACAATTACAAAGTCAAAGGAATACCTTTAAACAAAATATTTTTTGAGATGCTCGGCATTCCATGGCCTGGGGAGTACCTTTCCTTTTGCATCTTCAAGATAGTATACTCTCGCTCTTCTGCACTCAATAACTTTGTAAGGTCCTTCCCAATTCAGAGCTAACTTCCCTTCAACCGGGTCTTTAGTGGCTATAGTAATCATTCATAAGACTAGATCTCCCACTCTAAAGCTTTTGTGCTTGACTCGTTTGTTGAAATGCCGAGCTACTTTTTCCTGGTAGGCTAACATGGTCACTTGGAGGTCATTTGGCAAACTACAACACTTTCCCCAACAAAAAAATTACATGGCACTGTTCACCATTTAAAAAAAAAAATGATTGATATGAGAAAATGAAAAAGTAGTATTAGAAAGTGAAAAAATTTGTTTTGTAGTGATTTTTTTATTTGAATAGTAAATGATGTGATATAAAAAAGTAAATGATTTGATACGTTTTTTTTTTTTTTTTGGAAAAAATGAAGTGAATAGTATGGTAGAGTATGGGGGAATGTGAGGCTTGATCCTTTTTTGCCTGCAACAAGTCCAAATGCAGTTGGAGGCCTTTGTCATTACCCAAGGGGTAGTAGGTCTCTACTCGGAAGTTGCCTAACCCAACCTCAACTAGGATAACTGCCTCGATTCCAAAAGTTAGTGCATACAGTGTCTTCTCGGTTGGGGTCCTCTTTGTTGTTCACTATGCCCATAAGACTTTTGGAAGATCCTCTGCCCAAATTCCCTTCCGATCGTCAAGTTTCTTCATCAAAGTTTTGAAGATTGTCTTGTTTGTAACTTCTACTTGTCCATTAGCTTGGGGATGACCTAGGAGGAGTAGTAGTTTCTTACATGAAGCTTGGCACACCATTCGCGAAATGAATCGCAATCAAATTGCTTTCCATTGTCCTTGACGAAAGCATGTGGAATGCCATACCGACATATTACGTTCTTCCACAGGAATTGTTATGTGGCTTGAGCTGTGATGTTTACTATTGTAAAAATTTAATGTACTCGCAAGCACACGAGTCATGTGCAATATAATAGCGTACAAGTGCGAGGTCGAACCCACAGGGAATTGTGTTTTTGAAAGCAAGTTTAAATCTCAAATAATTCTATTCTAATCTAGTTCCTAGTTTTTGAATGATGATTGTTTAAATGAAAACAAAAGCATAAAACTAATTAAGTGAAAGTAATTTGTTGACAAAACACTAGGGTTTCAGAATCCACACTCACACATTCATAACAACATAGTTTCATGATCTATAATATTCCCCAAAGTTCTCACATATAAATCTTAGGTATGTTTGACTTTTACTTCATAAAATTAATCAAAACATCCCTTGTATCTATTCTTTATCCAAATCACAACAGAAATCCAATATTCAATTAAATCATTAACTGCATCCAGTAAATCACAAGAAATATCCAATCTATATTGAAACATCTATTGTATCCGAAAATAAATCACAAGAAATATCCAATCTTTTAATCAAGAAACCAAGCAATTAATTGTATCGAATCATTATAAATCATCTATTGTATCCTTAAATCACAAAGATATCAAAGATACATTCAATCCAATTTATAAAAAGTAAAACAATAGGCAATTAAACCATTCAATTGGGAAATATTAAATACATAAAACTAAGTGATAATCATAAGTGAGGTTTCATCTTCAACCTTAGTTGAAGATTTAGCCTCTCATATTGAAAGACAAAATATTCTTAATAGAATTCATAATGAAAACTTGAGTAGTTACAAATAATGAAACCCAAAATTGAGATCTAAAAGCTAGGAAACCTAGAACTCTCTTCTTTCTCCACTGGAATATTGTAATTCGTAGCCACCCTAAACTAATATGATAATTATTTATTTATAAGCCTAAAACTAGGGTTTACAATTTAATAAAAACTGAAATTCGTTGCTAGGTCGGACGCGTGTGCTCAATTGCACTGTTAGTGCGCTCCAGTGCACTCATGCATAAGCTTCCTTCTGATGTGAAGCAATCACGCTCAATTGCGACTGTCCTGAGCTTGAGTGCATTTGCGCTCAATCGTGGTTGCCTTTGCGCTCGAGCACATCTACACTCAATCACAGAGACCTACGCTCGATCGATCTAACAGGGTCTGCACTATTCATCCAAAATCAACAACTTCCATATAAAACCCACAATTTTCCTTTCGCTACCTATAAAAACAATACAAAACACGAAATTAACCCAAAATATCAAATAATAACACAGCTAAAAGATTAACAATAGCAAATTAAGGGGTCCAAATATGCAATATTTGGCATACATCAAACTGCCCCAAACTTAACTTTTACTAGTCTCTTAGTTAAACAACACTAAAAATAACATGAAAGCAACAAACATAAATCCTTTGTCATAGGAGAGACGATTGCATTTAGCATATACAACAAGCCTTTTAAACTCCTAGGCATCCCTAGTGGACGAGTGAAGTCTTGTGAGGGTTTAACATGAATGATACCCACAAACATTGCAGCACAATGTTGTCAACAAGAAAGAATTTTCACAAAGACCATGGTTCTTATTCGAATGATTAAAAAGCAAGACAAATAACTCATAAATGGACAATTGAGATAGCATATGTTCTTGAAACGTGCAAAGTGAAATCAACATGTAATAATGAAGCTTTTAGTTTAAACTTAAAACAAATTCCACAAAATTCGTAAGAATCCCAAATGAATGAAAAACAAAGGCAAGATATGCATTTATTTTCTTTTTTTTAATGTATAACTCCATTAAGCTTTCAAATTGACCCATGTAACAAGTGTTAGGCCAATGACTCCCAAATGAAATGGCTTTAGGGCACTAGATGTAGAACATCCCTAAGGGCTTAGTAACTAAGTCAAAAGGACTACGGCCATACTAGCCATACCATAATTCAACTTAGTAAATTTCACACCTTTTGAGGAACAAAATGCTTAATGAGGCAAAAGGTCCAACTCAAAGCCAAGGTTAATCATCAATAGGTCATCCAACAAATCTCAAAAGGAATAAGCTTAAGCTAAAACATTATACTTCACAGAAAACATGCTAATGTGCTCATAAAAATTTAATCTCAAAAAACACATACAATCTCAATTATCCAAAAATGAGTCAAAGACTTAGACACCTATTGACATAATGAAGAGTTCAACCCTTTAAGCAAACCAATGACATGTAAACCACAGTCCAGATTAAAAACTCAAACTTGACAACAACATTGCACAATTAAAAAGGAAAACAATTAAAACTAAAATGACAAACAAAACAACAACTAAAAATTAAAATAACAAAATAAACAAAATGGACAATGGTTTTTTCCCCAAACTTGAACCCCACAATGTCCTCAATGTGGGCAAATATACAATACCAAGAGGTGAAGAGAACCAAAGTGAGTCGAGAGATGTCCTCCCCCAAACTTACTTGTGAAAACACCTGTCCTGAAAAAAATAAAAAACACAATCACAATTACACTAAAACAAAAATAACTAAAAGGAAATGAAAGGATAGAGGGGTGCCTCCCATGAGCGCTAAGTATATAGTCTTCAGCCAGACTTTCCATAGCAGATGATCAGTTGGATGAAGTTGGGTCTTCCAAGGGCAATTCCTCAATCTTTGGAATCTTTAATTCTGGGAATGGCTTCAGCCACTGACCATTGACTTTTTGAGTATTTTCGCTCTTGAGATCCTCGATCTTGATGGCTCTATGAGTAGAAACTGCACGCACTTGAATGGTCATGTCCATCGGGACTTTAGCTTCCCTAGAAACAGATGTAAGTGTGAGTTGTAAAGGAGGACTTTCTGACCAACTTCAAAAGATCTTCTCAATATGTTTTGATCATAAGTCTTCTTCATCTTCTCTTTGTATTGCTTGGCATAGTCGTAGGCATCATTCCTCAATTCTTCTAATTCATCAATCTGGAGCTTCCTCTAATCGCTAGCCTTGGTGATATTGAAGTTTAACTGCTTGATAGCCCATTATGCTCGATACTCCAATTCTATAGAAAATGACACGCTTGCCATACAGCAATCGGTAGGGAGACATGCCGATTGGAGTCTTGAATGTTGTCCGGTATGCCCACAACGCATCATTGAGTCGTAGAGACCAATCTTTCCTTGTCAGGTTCACCGTCTTCTCTAATATCCTCTTGATTTCTCTGTTGGATATCTCAACCTGCTCACTTGTCTGAGGATGGTAGGGTGTTGCAACTTTGTGAGTGATCCCATACTTCTTCATGAGTTGCTCAAAAAATCGGTTGCAGAAGTGCTTCCCCCATCACTGATGATGGCACGTGGTGTCCCAAAACATTCAAACACATTTTCTTTCAAAAACTAAAGCACAACTCTATGATCATTAGTTTTGCAAGCAACGGCCTCCACCCATTTGGAAACGTAGTCAACTGCCACAAGGATAAAAAAAAATACCCATAAGAGTTAGGGAAGGGTCCCATGAAGTTGATGCCCTAAACATCAAAGAGTTCCACAATAAGGATCGGGTTCAGCGGCATCATATTCCTTCTTCCTATGCTCCTTAACTTCTGGCATCTCTCACAGGCTGACAATAAGCATGGGCATCATGAAAAATGGAGGGCCAATAGAATCCACTTTGAAGAATCTTCACTGCGGTCTTCTTAGAACTAAAGTGTCCTTCACATGCATGATCATGGCAGAAAGAGACGATATTCTTGTGGTCACTCACAGGAATGCATCTCCTTATAATCTGATCTAGGCAGTATTTGAACAGGTAAGGATCATCCCAAAAGAAGTATTTCACCCAACCAAGAATTTTGATTTGTCTTACTTGGTCCAATGTGAGGGTATCTAGGCGGTGACAAAGTAGTTCACAATATCTGTAAACCATGGTGCAGAATTTGAGAGATGTGCATAAGTTGTTCATCAGGGAATATCTCAACAATAGGCACAACATCTTCATTAAAATCCACAATCACTGATAAATGGTGGCTACATTCTAAATACCCTTCTTATCCGAATCTCAATATCAAATTCTTGCAGCAGCAGAATCACCGGATGAGAGAGATTTAGCATCTTTCTTAGACTCCTAGCAAGTAGGATCTAAACTTATCTAAAGCAAACACAATACCAACAATTCCTTTTTAGTGGTTGAGTAGTTTAATTGTGCATCATTTAGGGTCTTGCTGGCATAGTATATGACATGAGGGAGTTTCTCCACTCTCTGTCCCAACACGGCTCGCATAGCATAATCGAAAGCATCACACATTATCTCGAATGGCAATCCCTAATTAGGTCGTTGGATGATTGGTGTAGAGGTTAATGTCTTCTTCAAATCTCAAGGTCATTCACTTGTCATTGAAATCAAATAGGAACATCTTTGCAAGTAGATTACACAAGGTCTTGCTATCTTGTCAAATCCTTGATGAATCTTCTGTAAAACCTAGCATGTCCCAGAAACGACCTAATTTCCTTAACTGTCCGTGGTGGTGGAAGGTTAGAAATCAGATCCACCTTGGCTTTGTCAACCTCTATACCTTTGGGGAAAATCACATGGCCCAAAACAATCCCTTTTTTAACCATAAAGTGGCATTTCTCCCAATTCAATACCCGATTCTTCTCCTTGCACCGTGCTAACACCAATGTGAGATGATGCAAACATTCCTCAAATGACGAACCAAAAACTGAGAAGTTATCCATGAATATCTCCAGGTGACATTTGACCATGTCTAAAAAGATGCCGATTATGCATTGCTGAAAAGTAGCAGGTGCATTGCACAGCCTAAATGACATACGACGATAGGCAAACGTACCGAAGGGACAAGTGAAGGTAGTCTTATCTTGGTCTTCTGGATCTAGCGGAATTTGGTTATAACCAGAGTAGCCATCTAGAAAAAAATAATAATCATGGCTCGCTAATCTCTCCACCATCGATCAATGAAGGCAAAGGAAAATGGTCATTCCTTGTTACCGAATTCAGTTTTCTGTAGTCGAAGCATACTCTCCATCCTGCCTGTACACGAGTTGGGACCAACTCATTGTCTTTGTTCTTGATCACTATAATCCCTGCTTTCTTGGGTACCACATGAATGGGACTCACCCATTTACTGTCGAAGATCGTATATGATTCCTGCATCTAGAAGTTTGATCACCTCAGCGCGAACTACCTCTTGCAGGGCCAGATTTAAATTTCTCTGTGGCTCCAAGGAGGTTTTAGCATTTTCTTCTAGGTGAATCTTGTGCATTACCATTGCAGGGTTGATTCCCTTGATGTCTCCAATTGACCATCCAATTGCTTCTTTATGCTCTCTCAACACATTCAGCAATTCTTGTTCTTGAGCCTCATCCAAGTCAGAAAAGATGATTACCGATAGAAATTCACTAGGATCTAGATATTTGTACTTCAATGTGTCCGATAAGGGCTTCAACTCTCACTTTACTTGCTTAGTTGCTAATGATGATGTGTCAGTGGTTCCCTCTATATTAGTCTCACTGGTTGTAGCTAAGTCCAACATTGCATCAGCTTGTTCCAGTAGTGTATCCAGGTTCATGTCTCATCCATATGCAGTAAGGCATTCTCCCAAATGGTCATCACTGCTCAGCTCATTTACCGTCTACTCTACTATCTATTCTATCAAGTAAGTACTTCTGACTTCCTCATGCTTAAATGGCTGCCTGCTGATATCAAAGATATTGAGCTCCACTGTAATGTTCCCAAAAGATAACTTCATAACCCCAGTTCTACAATTGATTAGTGTGTTAGCTGTAGCTAAAAAAGGGCGCCCTAAAATGATTGGAACTTGAATCTCTACATTCACTGCTAGTTCTGTATCTAAGATGATGAAGTCACGGGTAATAGAATTTATCAACTTTGATTAGAATGTCTTCAATGATTCCTCCCGGATTCTTTACAGATCTATCAGCTAGTTGAAGTGTGATGAACGTTGATTTCACCTCTCCCAATCCCAATTGAACATAGACTAAATGTGGCAGAAGACTGACACTTGCTCCCAAATCTAACAGAGCTCTTTCAGCTCGGTTGTCACCAATCTTACAAGCGATAGTAGGACATCTAGGGTCCTTATACTTGACAAGCATTTTGTATTGCAGAATAGAGCTTACCTGCTTTGTCATGAAAGCTTTCTTGGGCACATTTGTATTCCTCTTGACTGTGACCAAATCCTTCAAAAATTTTGCATAAGAAGGCACTTATTGGATGGCATCTAGGAATGGAACGTTGATTTGCACGTACTTGAACACCTCCAAAATGTCATCGCACTTTAAGCTTTTCTTTGGTGTTATCAGTCTTTCTGGATACGGAGCTTTGGAAATATATTTCTTAGGCTGATCCTCAACATCTAGAATGTATGTATCGGTCCAACCTCTTTTTCAAGCTCGGCTGGTTCTCTTCCTTTGGTTTTCTCCTCTTCTTAAGGTCTGGCCACTTGATTATCCACTTGCTCTCCTGACCTCAAAGTGGTGATTGCTTGCACGTGTTCTTGTCCATGAGTAGGAGTAGATGAACTCCCAATGTCAATTGCCCATTTAGGTTAGGCACGAGTTGACTTGAACTTTCCTCTCTCTTTCCCCACTTGATTGGCTAGCTAGCCAATTTGCCCCTTCTATATTGGCAACAGAACTTTTCATCTCTCAAATGTCTTTGATATTGACTATGGTGGCATTCTTCAGCTCTTGCAGTTTGTCGATTATTTCATGAACTTGTCGATTGCTTGCATGAATGCTTTCATCATCTTCTGAAGTGAGGCGAGGTGTGTGCACTTGATAAGCGGATGGTTGAGCTTGGTATGATGGCGATATTGGCTTACCCGATTTGATTGATGGTGGTTGATTTTGCTTCCAAGAGAAATTTGGGTGATTTCGCCACCCTGGATTTTAAGTCTCAGAAAATGGTCCACTTTTGGATTTTCTATACTTATTGAAGGCATTGACTTCCTCAATCGGTTGTTCTGTTGACAAAGTAGGGCAATTTTGAGTGAAGTGTATTGGACTGGTACATAACCCATACATCAGCTTGGTAAGTATCTGCCACATTCACTGGTTTGTTTAAGACCAGAGTCTCAAATTGACGTTTGAGCACCTTAACATCCTCCCTTAACTTAGCATCGTCCTTCACCTCATACAAGCCTCTTGTCATGGGAGTGGGATCTTGTCTATCCCAACTATTTTGAAAGTCCCATTGTTGTGCTCATTATGTCATTTCATCCAACGTTCTGTAGGCTTCATCTCCTATAAGGTTTAAGAATTCTTTACCATTCATGGTTCAAGTGAGTTTTGCTCACTTGGTGTCAATCCTCTGTAGAAATATTGAACAATTGTCTCCTTCTCAAACCCTTGGGGTGGGCACTTCATAGTAAGCTCTTTAAACTTCTCCCAGATGTCAGTGAATCTCTCTCCCTCTTTTTGCCTGAAGTTGGTTATCTTGAGACGGTAATCATTAATCTTGGCAATTGGGAAAAACTTGTGATAAAACTTATTTTGCATCATTTCCCAAGAGGTGATAGATTCTGGTCTCATGTTATGTAGCCAGGCTTTCGCCCTATCATGTAAGGAAAAAGGAAACAACCAAAGACGTACCAAGTCTATCGGTATATTTGATGATTTGACAAATTCACATACTTCCTTGAAGGTCCTCACATGATCATACGGATCTTCGCTCTTTAACCCTCTAAAACAAGGAAGGTTGTTAGCAAACTTGACTTCAATTCGAAGCAGATGGCATTATCTGGCACCACTATACATGACAGTGCGCTTGTAGCATCGAGTGCAAACAGCTGCCTAAGAAATCTGGGTGGATTACATACTCCCATCTTCACAGATTTTTCTAACTTAGGCTCGGAACTTTGAGAATCGGCAGGCGAATTTGGTGGTATTCTTTGATTATCTCTCACCGGCCGTTTTATCTTTGAATCAAAATTGACTAGCTCTAGATTTAGAGATATGCATCTAAGCACGCAAACAGTAATTAAAAACAATTAAAAGAAGAAAAAATAAAGTGAAAATTGAGAATGAATGAAAAATGAAAAAAAAAATGTTTGGACTCTGTAACTACGCTCGAGCATAGTAAGGGTAGGATTGAGCGCAGGTGCACTGATTCGTAAGTGCAATCGAGCAACAACGCAAGCAAATGTGTACACTTCAATTCTTCTGGTTGCGAGTGCACTCAATCATATCAAGGCCGCAACAATTGCTCTAACAGGAACAAATGTGGTCCGTAGCTGGAAAAGAAAAATAGAAAACAACAAAAACTAATATAATTTTTATTGTTAGAACATA
The DNA here is from genome assembly GCA_013348765.1 of Carpinus viminea. Taxonomy (NCBI): domain Eukaryota; kingdom Viridiplantae; phylum Streptophyta; class Magnoliopsida; order Fagales; family Betulaceae; genus Carpinus; species Carpinus viminea. The sequence continues at coordinate 38,244,317 of CP054667.1, read as the reverse complement.
AATAAAAATTGAATAAAAATCAAATCCTAATTATAACTAATAGAAGAATAAAACTAATTTAGAAATAAATTGGTTTCAAGAATTAAACAAATCCTCAACAATGGTGCCAAAATTTGTTGTACAAATTTAATGTACTTAAGTGCAGTAATTGCAATATAATGTTTTGCAAGTAGAGTCGAACCCACAGGGAATTGTGTTCTTGAAAGCAAGTTTAAACCTAAAATAATTCTATTCTAATCTAGTTCCCAGTTTTTGAATGATGATTGTTTGAATGAAAACAAAATCATAAAACTAATTAAGTGAAAGTAATTTGTTGACAAACACTAGGGTTTAGAATCCACACTCACACATTCATAACAAATCTAGTTTCATAATCTATAATATTCCCCAAAGTTCTCACATATAAATCTTAGGTTTGTTTCACTTTTTGCTTTACAAAATTAATCAAAACATTCCTTGTATCCATTCTTTATCCAAATCATAATAGAAATCTAATAATTCAATTAAATCATTAACTGTATCATAAATCACAAGAAAATATCCAATGTATATCAAAACATCAATTGTATCCAGAGAATAAATCACAGGAAAGATCCAATCTTTTAACCAAAAAAACCAAGCAATTAAATGTATTGAATTATCCTAATTCATCTAATATATCCTTGAATCACAAAAGATATCCAAGATGCATTCAATCCAATTAATAAAAAGCAAAAAAAAGGCAATTGAACCATTAAATTGGAAAATATTAAATACACAAAACTAAGTTGCTAATCATAAGTGAGGCTTCATTTTCAACCATAGTTGAAGGTTTAGCCTCTCCTGTTATTGAAAGACAAAATGTTCTTGGTAGAATTCATAATGAAAATTGAATACTTACAAATAATGAAACACAAAATTGAGATCCTAAAGCTAGGAAACCCTAGAACTCTCTTCTTTCTCTTCAGGAATATTGTAATTCGTAGTCTCACTAAACTATTTTGATAATTATTTATAATTATTAAATTGTAAAACTAGGGTTTACAATTTAATAAAAACTGAAATTCGCTGCTAGGTTGGACGCATGCACTCGATCGCACTATTAGTGCGCTTGAGCACACTCATGCATAAAGCTTCCATCTCACAAGTGCGTGTGATCGTTTGCTCGCCGCATTTGCACTTGATCGTGGTTGCCTTTGCCCTTGAGCGCATCTGTGCTCAATCGCTCTAATAGGGTCTACATTATTCATCCAAAATTAGCAACTTCCACACAAAACCCATAGTTTTCCTTTCGCAACCTATAAAACACTACAAAACAAAACTAACCCTTAATATCAAATAATAACACAGCCAAAAGATTAACAATAACAAATTAAATGGTCCAAATATGCAATATTTGGCATACATTATTTACTATGGATTCTACTTCTGCCCATTTAGTAAAGTAATCTACAGCTACAACCGCAAAGTGAACACCCCCTTTCCACGAGGTAGAGGGCCCATTGTATCTAACCCCTATCGCAAGAATGGCCACAAGGAGATTAAGCTCAGGTTCTCTGGTGGCTGACTCAAAATATTGGTGAAGCATTGGCACTTGTCACAATTTCTGACTGTTGTTATCGAGTCTCAACTCATGTTGGGCCAGTAAAAGCCTACGCGTATCACTTTATGTGCTAGCACTCTTGCCCCTGAGTGATTTCTACAAATGCCTTCATGGATCTCAAGAAGGACATAGCTTCCTTCTTCCTTGGAGATGCACTTGAGTAGTGGTAACATGAAACCTCATTTGTACCAGGTGCCATTTACCACCGTGAATCTTGTAGCTTTAGTCTTTAACTGGACTGCTGATTTTTTATCTGACGGGAGAATTCCACTCTCCAAATTCCACATAATTCCTCGCTACCATTTTGGCACCTCCTCAATTACCGAGATCAAGTTTCTCGGTAATGGCAGGCTGTGTTAAAATTTGGATGAGTTCTTTTGATTCTTCTTCATCATCATTCCCTGTTGACGCTATCCGAGCTAGAGAGTTTGCTTTTTCATTTTCTTCTCATGGGATTTTGATGATGTTGAATCTTTTGAAAGAGCTTTGCACATCTTGTACACTGCTAGGTACAACTCATCTTATCCCCCTTGGCTTCGAATTCTCCTTGGATATGGCTAACGATCACGTGCAAATTGCTCCGTATTTCGATGGAGTCGGCTCCCATTTCATGAGCCAAACCGAGTCCTGCCAGGACCGCTTCATACTCGACCTTGTTGTTGGTAGTCTTGAACTTCAGTTTTAAGGAACTACACAAATCTTCTCTTTTTGGTGTGATTAACACCATGCCAGCTCCGCCATACTTCTTAGTGGATGAGCCATCCATATAGATCACCTATGTTTCATCTTTTGGCCACTCGATGGTGTCAGGTAGATTGGTGAATTCTGTTAAGAAATCTACCAACGCTTGACCGTTAACAACATTTCGTGGGAGAAACTCAATATCAAATTCTCTAAGTTCGATCACCCAATTAGCCAACTGCCTAACAAATCTAGCTTCTGAAGCACTTTTTTCAAGGGGTACTCGGTCAGAAATCTTATAATGTGAGTTTGGAAATATGGGCGGAGCTTTCTTGATGCGATGATCAATGCAAACGCTAACTTCTCCATCTAGGGATACCTTTCTTCAACCTCTCTCAAGGCTCTGCTAATGAAATACACTGGTTTTTGTATGCCTTCTTCCTCTCAGACAAGAGCTGCACTTACTGCTGTTGATGAGAAAACTAGGTATAGATATAATGCTTGATGTGGTAATTTGTTGACCAAAATATCAATAATAAAATTAACCACTCGCAATAGAATGAATCCCGTAGGATAAGGCTATATTGAGGATGTCGAACCTCAAGGACTGTAAGGGTTTTGCTATTAAATTCAAAGAACGAAGTTTAACCTAATTAAGGAGATTGATTGTTTGTGAAATTAAATTGCATGAAAGTAAACGTAAAATTAAAAGTAAATGTATGAGAGAGAGAAGTAAGGTACCGACTTCACCACAATCCGCACAACAATGATAACCGTATTTAATTTCAGAAACTCAATATGCATGTTATAAAAGAACAATAAAATACAATATCAAGGGATAAGGATAATCTATCTTCGGTTGGCACAGATCGTCCACTTAACCACTAAGATGCGGCACAACCCGTCTTCCTTAGACATAAACTATAAAATCCCTTAATACGTTTCATACAATCAATGGAATAGCATAACCCATCTTTGGTTGGCACGGATTGTCTACCTAAATTACACTAAACTAGGGTGTAGTACGACCCATCTTCCCTAGGCATGGCCTATCTTAATTCTATTAATCATATGTCTATTAAAACCATTGCATAACCATCAATCTTATAATCACAAAAAATAAGGTTGATTTGAGTTCAATACAGGCAAAATAATTTCTAAGACAAGAATAGAATTTTGCAATTATTGAATTTGAATTGAATAACAATTGCATTGAATATTAAGAACAGAAATCTAAAGTTGCAATCCTCACAGTTATGCAATCAACATACATAAATTGAATTAAATCAAATCAAATACAATCACCATTTTGCTTGGAAAGGGTTTACATCGGTGCCCCACTAAGGGGTTTAGCCGCTCATGATCTCCTAAGCTCCACAGACAAGTTCTGAATTTCACTCTCGAAAAACGGCTCCCTTTTACAATGTTTAAGGGCCTATTTATAGTGACTAGAAAACCCTAGAAACCCTAAAACCCTAATTACAATCATAGGTTAGTCTCGGTCAATTGGGAGGCGAAAATCGAGATTGTCAAAAGGGTGATTTCCATGTTACTGCTTGCGTCCTAGTCTGACGTTCCACGAGATTTAGGCGATCGTTCATAATGCGATCGTTCATAAGCTTTGGGTGATTGTTCACAGTGCGATCGTTCACAGGATCGTTCACAGGTATAGAATTATGCCAACTTGTCCCTTTTAGCTCGATTTCCAATAGAACTCTTGCATTTGACCTTGAAACACTAAAACAACGCAAAATCAAACAAATAACAATGCTAAGGAATTAACATATGCGAGTAAAAGGGCTTGAATGTGCAACATTCGACACTTATCAATGCTTCACCAAGAACTGTCAAGCTTAACAGAGGTGAAGTTACTGTACTTCTTCAGCTGGTCAAAGGCTTCCTTACACTCTTCAAACCATTCAAAAGTCTTTCTCAAGATTTTGAAGAATGGAAGGCATTTGTCAATTGACCGAAAGATGAATCAGTTAAGCGCCACAATTCTTCCCGTTAGTTGTTAGAGCTGTTTGATTGTCTTCGGGGATTGCATATCTAGTACCGCTTGGATCTTTTTTAGGGTTAGCTTCTATCCTTTAATTTGACACCATATACCCAGAATTTTCCAAAAGAGACTCCAAAGGCGCATTTCATGGGATTTAACTTCATCCTATATTTCTTCAACCTTTCAAATGTGTGACGCCCTGATTGATGGGCAAATCAATTAACTAGTAATTGGTCCCCACAACGTGCCATCCCAGCCATGTCCTCTAGGATACAACTTTCGAGAAATCACTTTCCTTGTTGTAACGAGAAAACTACAGCGAAAGACTTTACTAAGACTATGGGATTAAGAGATAGTAATTGAAACATCACACAACAATACCAGAGATAAAGTATTATATCATCAATATCATAAATAGTCACCAAATGTACTGGTTATCAGACCATCAATAGGAAAATAGATACAACCCAAAATAGATAACTGTCAACAGAATTTACAAAATATCAACAGATCAAAGCCTAGACTTAAGCTTAAGCAAAGCTAATGAGATCAAAATCTCTATCATATCCGCATGAGCAGATTCTCTATCTTCCCACATCGTCCTAAGCCAAACGAGATCCATATCCTCAAAGATCACCCGTATTAGGTCTTGAGCAATCACCCAAGTAGTCTTCGGCGGCATCTTCGTCTAAGGTAGCTAAACCACAATTATTCATAATGATGGGAAAGACATAAATAAAGGAGGTTAGTGTAAGACTTAATGATTTTTAACGCATATAATACCCATGCCAGTTTTAGTAATAAACAAAGATGTTTAATAAGCAAAAACAGTTCTATCATGATAGTTAATTTATGCATGATATAGGAATAGTAATGGTATATGAATATGATGTAAATAACAGTCATAGTTCAATAGTATGGTCTACCTGAGATATTACTCCAGTAGGGTTGATGTTGTCCTTTTACATCTAAACTAATTAAATCCTAATCTAGTTCCAAAATGGTTTTGAATTGGGTTTTGAAAATTGTATTTTGAAAGGTCAATTTTACATCTAAACTAATTAAATCCTAATCTAGTTCCAAAATGGTTTTGAATTGGGTTTTGAAAATTTAAAAGACTAAACATAAATTAAATAAAAGAAAACAAAAGATAAAGTTACTAAGGTTTGGGAATTTACATTCACCGTTTCATAACAACATACTCTATACTCATTAATATCAATCTAAAGTTCTCACAATTAAAATCTTAGATATGTTTTACTACGCTTCAAAAAATTAATCAAAATCATCACATGTATCCATTCATTGATCAAATCACAAAAGGAATCCAAATTCAATTGAAACACCAAATGTATCCGTAGAACAAATCACAAGGGATATATAATTTTTATGAATTAAAAACCAAGCAATCAATCATATGAAATTATCTCAAATTATCACATATATCCTTGAATCACAAGAGATATCCAAGAATCACTCCATATAATTAATTAGGAGTAAAACAATTGAAATAATAAACTCTATAAAATCATATCAATAAAAACTTACTTAACAGCAATGTTGTTCTTTAATGGTGAGGCTTCATCCCCAACCTTAGTTGGGGATTTAGCTCCACATGAATATGAAAACTAAAACCTAAACTACAGAAAAACTAAACTAAACAGAAGCTATGAATTTTTGTCTCCAGGGTTCGCTGCCTTTCTTGAATGCAAAGAAATCTTCTTATAGGCTTAGAAAAGTCCTAGAAGCCATAGTAAACCCAGATAATTCGGAGGTCAGTCTCCCTATCCAATTAGAAGTCTGAAATTCGGATAAGATTCGCTCAAATTTGCATTCTCATATTGAGAGACAATTTTGGCATATTAAACTTCCTAATTAGAAAATTCTATATTACAATAAATTGTAGCATTTTGAACTAGGTTTCCACTTGCCGTTTAAATCACCTCAATCCGATATTTGAACAGAAAGTTATGGTCAAAACACTGAAACTTGTGCAGAATTTGAATTTGAATTCAATCCAAAATTATCTCCATTTAGGGAAATTCCAATTTTATCCTTTCTTTGATTTGGTCAAACTTAACCACATCTTCTAGGTCCTCTCAAAGTATGCTTTATTCTAAGACTTTGCAATTTTTTTCCCTTTTAAGATGCAGTTTCTCTTCAGCAACCTACAAAACACTAAAATACAAATCTAACATAAGCGCATTAGATAACGACATAACTAAAGGATTAACTAATGTAAATTAAGGGATCCAAATATGCAATATTTGGCTTTTATCACATAACATACCATATGTAACATTAGTGGCACGATCGAGTCCAACCCCGAGTGGCCTACACCAACTAATGACATCCTCCTATAGTGACTAAACCATTGGGAATGGTTGCATTAAGGTTACGAAACCAATGGATCCACAGCTCGTATGACACACACATATGACCATAAAGCTAACATGTATAGTAAGCCCATGACCATTACTATCACACGTACCGGTGTACCATGTCATACGATACAAATTATCTTGTCTGTATTTTACATGCATGTTATTTTATAAGTCTCACTTGGTTAACATGTTCAGCAAAACGTTTTTCTCAAAATAACAGAGTTTAAGTGCAATAAGTACAAATTGTGAGAGTTGTAAAATATGCATGTTTTCTCGATACACAAAATAGATGTGCAGTGCATGGGAAAATAGCAATGAGCATCATTTGAGTTAAAACTCACCTGGATCGATAAGCATCTCCGAAAACTCCAAAAGATCCAAGTTCTCCAAATCTGTGAAAACCTTCTATTAGTCCTAATTCCACTAAGACAACTCTAAAGTAAAGAAAACAGGAGCTACAAGACGTTTGGTGAAAATAGGGTTTCCCTGCCATACATTAACCATACGTCCGTGCTCGTGGCCATACGTCCGCAGTGTCACAACAAGCCATACATCCGGCAAGATACCGTATGTCCGCTATGTGGGTGCTCAGGGAGAACCTCATTTTCTCTCCACTATCCACCTATTCTCCAACTCCTAGGGCTACTAGGAATACCCTAAAGCTTTCTAGTCTAGTTTACAACATCCATGTAACGTAACAACGATAAGCTAACAAGAACGCTAACCCAAATGGGTTTTGAAGTATAACTAAACTAACAACTACAACTAAACATGAAACGAGCAGCATAACAACGTATTTAAAACTAAGTATTGAACGTTACCTCCTTGAAACAAAATCGTAAGAGTTTCACCTCAAGAACGTTTTAAAACTCACTAACGCCTCACACACACGCTCACAACACACTCAAAACACTTTGGAAACACTCTGTGGATACTCTGGGAACACTCTAGCAGCCTAAGGGCATCTGAAGTTGTGCAAAACATAAAGGGGTTATAACACCCCAGTCCTATATTAAGAAGATAAAAGAAAAGCCCATATAGAGTGGGTGATCTATAAAGAGAGTTATGAGTGCTAAGTCCCACATTGCCTAGTTATTAGGTAAAACTGAGCTTTATAATAAATTCTGAGGAAGCTCCAAATTGACTAGTCCTTTTTGAGGTGACAATGCAGATGTGGCTAGCGCTTTTCCTAGATCATTACAAGTGGTATCAAAGCCACCTAGTAGCACCAGGTCATGTGGTATTGGAGCATTACATGACATAGCCCTAACGAGGACGTCAGGAATTTAAGAGGGAGAGTTTGTAACACCCTAGTCCCATATTGGGAAGATAAGAGAAAAAGCCAATATAGAGTGGGTGAATTATAAAGAGAGTCATGAGTGCTAAGTCCCACATTGCCTAATTATTAGGTGAAACTAGGCTTTATAATGAATTATGGAGAAGCTCCAAATTGACTAGTCCTTTTTGGGGTGACAGTGCAGATGTGGCTAGCGCTTTTCTCTGGATCATTACAAGGGGGAGGGTGCTATTTATAGGCCAAGAAAAGTAGCAGATGTCCGGTCAAGGGGCATACATCTGGTGATTCTTGCCCAGTGGTTCAATGGCTGCCTTGTACGTCCAGGTATTATCCAAAGGGTATTCAAAAAGTAGCGTACGTCCGGTAGTCCCACATATGTCCACCTGTATAGTTTGCATAGCGTATGTCTGATGGTCCCCCCCATACGTCCGTACTACAGACAGTAGCGTACATCCGTTCAAAAGTCCAAATTACCCCTCTAGTGTCCTTAGTGACCCAAAGCCCAAATTAACTCCCCCCAACTAAGTTACTTATGCCTAGTTGATAATTTGGGTCACTACAGAATGTCTCTCGTAGGTCAGCAATGTGGTCTTGTGGCAAGACACTTTTGACCAGCATGTCATCTACATAGACCTCCATATTTCGCCCGATCTGGTCTTGGAACATTTTGTTCACCAACCTCTGGTATGTTGCTCCTGCATTTTTTTAAACCAAAAGGCATGACTTTGTAACAGTACAACCTTCAGTCTATGATAAATGTTGTTTTCTCCCGATCTTCTAAATGCATATAAATCTGGTTATAACTAGAGAATGCATCCATAAAATTCATCAAGCCATGTCCTGCCGTTGAGTCTACCAACGTGTTGATTTTTGGTAGAGGAAAACTATCTTTTAGACATGCTTTGTTCAGGTCAGTGAAATCTACACACATTCTCTACTTCCCGTTGGATTTCTTGACCAGTACCACATTGGCCAACTAGTCGGGATAGTATACCTCTTCAATAAACTGAGCTTTGAGTAGCTTCTTTACTTCCCCGGCAATGGCCATATTTTGCTCTGGAGCGAACTTTCTCCTCTTCTGCTTCATCGGCTTCATACTCGGATCCACATCTAGCTAGTGGAGAATATCATCAAGACTGATTCCTGGCATGTCTTCATAGGTCCATCCAAATACCTCTATATTCTCTCTTAGAGGAAAGTTATGAAGGCGTCTTGGACTTCCAAGGTAAGCTATGAACCGACCTTCACAATTTTGCCTTCATCCACGATCACCTCTTCCAATGGTTTAATTGGTTCTCCTTTTGGTAGGTCTTTGCTTCCACCTACTGTTCTGATCGTCAAAGGAGTAGGATTTGATGCCTTCGTTAAAGAAGTGTTATAATACTTCCTTGCCACAAACGGATCCCCTTTCACTTCCCTAACTCCTTCCGGTGTAGGGAACTTCATCATGAGATGGTAAGTTGAGGTCACCACCCTCAACTTGTTCAAGGATGGCCGACCAACGATCACATTGTATGCCGATGGCTGGTTGACCACCAAGAAATCCACCATTACAATCAACTGCTTGAGTGCTATTCCTGCTATGACTAGAGAGAGATGAGTCCTATCAGTTGGACTTGTTCCCCTACAAACCCAACTAAGGGTGACCTGAACGGTTTGATCTTATCCCGATCTATGCCCATTTGCTTGAACACTGGCCAATACAAAATGTCAACTGAACTTCCATTATCCACCAAAATTCGGTGGATGACATGGTTTGCCACCGTCAGCGTTACCACCAACGCATCGTCATACGGCATCACTACCCCCTGTGCATCCTCCTCGGAGAAAGAGAAAGGCATCAAGTCTTTTTTTGCAGCTTTGGAAGGTCTTTGCAAGGATAGAACTTCTTCCACTTTCATCTTCCTCGCATGGGCCTTTCTTGCAGAATTAGACTCTCCTCCACCAACTATTCCTCCTAAAATAGTGAGGATTTCACCCACTACATTTTCATTCCGAGGGGAAGGGTAGGCATTCTGATCCTACCTCGATTCAGCTAGCCGATTAGGAATTAGCTCGTGTACCGATCATTTCTCAGAGCGGCCTCTTGTCTTGGCCTTACTTTTCGGTCCCGCTAGGCTTCTTGGTTCCCCTCAAGCAACGGGGGCTCTTGATGGTTTCTCCCTTGGTTCCGCTCACCTACCAGGAATCTCACGATTTTCATTCTGGATGTGCTTTTCAATTTCTCGGTGGAAGGTTATACACTCCTCAATTAAATGACCATGGTCATCGTGGTACTCATAGAACTTCCGAGGGTCGCACCTTGTCAGATCATCTTTCAACTTCACTTAAAGGCAGGATCTCTCCTAATCTCCATGAATACCTCAACTATACTGGTATTCAATGGAGTAAACCTTAGGCTTTGCAACTTCTAAGGATCCATCCTTGGAAAATATGGGCCAACCTTTTTTCCCTGCTTCTTTGGGTCCTTCCCGTCCTTTTTTCCAGAGCTTGTCGGTGTTCCTATGTTAGGACCAACCCTAGCTTGGGTCTCTTTTCTCTAAGACTTCATCAAAACCCCAACCATTTCTTCTTGGTTGATGTACTCTTCAACTTTATCCATGAACTGGCGGAGAGTCAACAACTTTGACTTCTTTGCCAGCTCGGCCATCAATGGCTCTTCTACTCTTACCTCATGCATTAACGCATCGAGTATTGTTTGCTCATTCGGGCTTTCTACAGTTAACTTTTCCTTGTTGAACTTAAGCATGAAGTCCTTCAATGACTCATTTTTCCCTTGAACAAGGGAAAGTAAGGAAGCAGGATTCTTCTTTCTCTTCTTGGTAGCGAATTGACTCAAGAAGAAATGCCCCAAGGTCTTGAAATCGTCCACTGAATTGGATGGGAGCCTTCCAAACCATTCCTTGGCAACTCCAACCAAGATTAAAGGAATGCCCTATACGAAATCTTGTCAGGGGTACCATGGAGGATGAAGTGGGCAAGAAGGCTCTCTATGTGATCTGCAGGATCCCCATTGCCATCAAACTTGTCCACCCGAGGCATTTTGAACTTATCAGGTAAAGGGAAACTCATGACGCGACTAGTGAACAGTAGATTCATGTTTTCCATGAGTTCGCCCACTGTTGACTTCCCTTCGCCAACCATTTGGCGAGCCATTTCTCATACTTCCTTTTGAGGTCTTCCACCTCTGCATTAACATTGTTCACATTATGCCCTTCGCCATCCCGGCTTCATGACAAGATCGCTCCTGTCGAGGCCTAGTTTGATGGGACCTCTTAGGGTTTCATTACTTGTGATCTACCTCGTTTTGGATGGTCATGTGGTGACTAGCCTGGACTAAACTCACATCTCAGGGTTTTGGGGCTGTTTAATTTGGCAAATTTATTCACGCCTTCATTCTTCTTGCCTCCTCTCACGCTCTTGCTCCCTATTCACATTACGGGTTTCAGTAGCCATGAGTTTTGTGTTAAGATCTTCATTCTGCTTCTTCAACATCTCCATGACTCTGCCATTTGCCTCATGAATTTGGCCATCTCTTGACCGGATGTTCCAGCATCAGCCTGCAAGCGTGTTTGCACCATATCGGATTGTAGATGAGATTGAAGAACTGATCAAATCATTTCCCACAAATGGCACCAAAATGTTGATGCACAGTTTTTAGATTGATGATGTGGCACGTTTTACTACGTTGTGTAGTAGCTGCAATCAAAACAAGGAAACAAACAATCGGATCAAAGCAACTAGTGTTGTTTCGATAGGGGAAGCTCCGATGCCTAAGTCAATATCTTTGGAGAGAAGAAATTAATAGCAACAAGAGTTTGAGAGCAAAGTTGTGATTACCTGAGACTTCTGATACGACTTGTATTTATAGGAATCCCATAACTGATAGATCCCATATCCCTGAGTATCTGCTATGCAGTTACTAGCGGAGGATATGGGTTTGTTTTGCCGTTCCCTTATCTTAGGGATTTGAATTTGCGATAAGTAGTCTCATCCAAATAAAGGATTTTGAATAACCGAGTCTTTCTCGGATAAGTATTCATAACTTGATACGTTGATAGCTAATCCTCGTGGATAGCCTTTTAAAATATTGGATAAGATCACTTGTTTGAATTTGAGTGTAACTAACCCTTGGCACTTGACTGTTTTGCTCCCAATGAGTCGGGTCTTGGACTCGAAGTCCGAGCCTCTATCAGGAGAGTTATCTGAGGCCTTGATGGGTTAGGTTTTACGAGGCCTAGTCGGGCCTTGTTTGGTTAGGAAACCAGTGTTCACAATTTGTTGGGCCTTCTAAGGCTGATCCATGACCCAACAAAACACAAAACCAAGTATCTAGATCATGGGTGTGTTTGAGAGAGAGAGAAACATGGTACCTTGCAGCTGGAACAAAAGTTGAACAACAGGGTGAAAGAGGGAGAAGAAGGTGTGTGAAGAGAAAAATAAAAAGTGATAAAATAGTTTTTTATTAGAGGAGAGAAAAATGAAAGAATTTTTTATTAATATATGATAAATGTCAATTCGACCATTCTAACTTTTTTTTCAACATGCCCCCATAATTTAATTTAAAATTTAAATCTATTTTTAAAAAAAAAAAAATCTTGGCCCTTGAATCTTATATCTCATCTAAAGGTCTACAAAACACCATGTGTCCCATTAATTAAAATATAATATTTTACTATTTAATTTTTAATTAAAATTATAAAGCAATAAAGAAATAAACTTTTTAAAAAATAAGGGGTGGCATTCGGTCAAAGTGCAAATGGATGGATAATTAAGAGAGTAAAATATATTTTTCCTTTTTTTATTTTTTTAATTGCCAAAGCTTCTTATTTCCTAGTACGTGTCGAACAAGTACTCCCTGCTAATTATGTAATCAGTGTCCGGCTTCCCTTTGTTTGAACTTTGTCTATCAATTAGAACCATTGTTTTAAATTCTCAGGACAGAAGTTTTTTTGGTGTTCAACTCCGATGGCGATGGCCGACGCTTTTCCCCAGATTGTGTCTTCCTTGCCGTTCACTCCACAGCATCAAGCTGCATGGCTCATGCTTCCCAGCGACGAAGAAGAAGACGCTACTCATTCCCGTTGCTTCCTCAACCTCGCAGAGAAAAAGCTTTACAAGATCAAGAACGTCTTCGAGCCGTTGCTTGATGCTTGGTGCGTCGGCTCCTTTCACGGTGGCTCATTCTTTTGGATGAAAAAGCAAACCCACATCTCTTTAATCCCTTCTCCAATGCCAATTCGACTCCCATCTTTTCTGCTCAACTCAAACCAGTCACGAAGCCTACTTCATCCGGTCTGGCGGAAGAACTTTTATTGCCAAAAGCTGTTTTGTTGTTCACGATGACAACAAATCTCGTGGTGGTAATAATCTATGGGCACGCATCAAAGCTTGCGTTTTGTATCGACAACACTTGGGCCGACCTCGGTGGTGGAGAAGATTATTGGATATCATCAATAATCGCTTTATGCTTTGATATTAAACAATGTATATTGTACATTTTCAGTTGTAAATATGTTAGTTATAGTTAGCTCAAGTTAGTTATATAGCTGTAACTAGTAAATATTATTGTTACTTTGTACTTTTTCTTTAGCTTGATGCTTAGTATATAAAGCATACAAGCTCCTCATTGTATCTTATGAGATTGATTAATCAATAACACAATCTTTCTCACATTAAGTCTCTCCTGTTTTCTCTCATTCTTCTTCTTCCTTCTTTCTTCTTCTCTTCTTTTCTTTGCTCTGTTCTTCCTCTCGGTATATAGGCAGTGAACTCTTTCCTTCATATTGAAGGAAACTTGACATGGTATCGAGCTCTAATCACAAATTGTGATTCATCCGATCCTCTTTCTTTTCTTTCTTTTGCTGTTTTCTACAATGGCATCATCTTCCGCTGTTCAAGGTGATTTTCAAGCTTCAACAATGGCTGAAAATCATCAACACATTTCTTCAAATGGTCTGCAGAATCATTTGACAGATCAACATCAAAATACCTTCAAAGATTCATTCCCAAACAATCGATCAATTGATCCATCCAACCCTCTTTTTCTAAATAGTGGTGAAAATCCAGCTTTAATTCTAGTTGGATCACCATTGACAGGAGAGAACTACAACACATGGAGCAGGTCTATGCTGGTATCTCTGAGTGCCAAGAACAAAATCGGTTTTGTTAATGGTTCAATCTGTGAACCACCAGAACATGATAATCTTTTTCCAGCCTGGACTCGGTGTAATGACATGGTGGTGTCATGGATCTTGCATGCTGTTTCAAGTGATATCAAATCCAGCATCATCTACATCACTTCTAGCAAGATCATGTGGGAAGACCTAAAGGATAGGTACTCACAGAGGAATGGACCTAGAATATTTCAACTTCAAAAATCAATTGCAGCTACTTTTTGGAGAATTCCAATGTAAGTCAAGATTTCACTCAACTTAAGACTCTGGGAAGAGCTTAATAACTATAGCCCTATGTCTATATGTAATTGCTGCAATTGTGGGACGTGTTAAATCCATTCTTGAGTTTCACACCAAGAACGAGTATATCATTCTTAATGGGATTAAATGACTCTTTTTTCGTTAGAGCACAAATTCTGTGATGATCCTCTCCCCTTTGAATAAAGTGTTTCTCTTATCATCCAAGAAGAAAAACAAAGAGAGATATCTCAATTCAATGAACCATGAATCACGCCCTCTTAACCAAATCTGTTTGAATCCATCATCCTCTCAAATGAATGAACTCATCGCCTCATGACTAAATCCAATTCGGAAGTAGGTTTGCTAAGCCAAATTTTAGGAAACCAATCTGTTCTCATTGTGGTCTTTCTGGACACACAATTGAGAAATGTTATAAAGTACATGGATTTCCTCCCGGATTCAAGTTTACCAAAACTAAACCACAAAATCAATACTCATCATCCCAACATTCAGCCAATCAAATTCAATCATCCAACCAATACTCATCACCTCAATATTCGGCCAACCAAATCCAGTCACAACATCAATATCCATCACCACATTACTCAGTCAACCAAGTCCAAACTCAACAACCCCATCCTCATCACCTCAACAGTTCTCATTCAATGAGTAATCCTCCTCAACTTTCTGTGATTTCTGCACAATGCCAACATTTGATGGAAATGTTGAAGCAATTTCCAACCACATCTCAGCCTGCAAATGCCTCTGCCATTGGAAATTCAGGTTATAATTCTACTCTTAATCCTAGATATTCTGTTTTTCTGCATTTGTTAACATTGTTGAACACTCAAATCGAAAACCAATCCTGGATTTTGAACCTGAGCTCACGATCACATGATCGATTGCTCATCCTTTCACAACAATTACGCCATTGTTTCCACTCATGTAAACCTACCTAATGGTGCCAAAGCATCATCACACATTGGCACCATCAAACTTTCGAGATAATCTTACATTAATCAAGTTTTGTGTGTACCCTCTTTTAGCTTCAATCTAATTTCAGCTAGCAAACTTCTTAAAATCTACATTCTTTGCCTCATATTTCTTCTTTGGTTATTGTTTCATTCGAGTTTACATCATTGGAGAACGATTGGGGTTGCTAAAGAAGAAGCTGGATTGTTCTACTTGCTGCCAGAGAATGAGGTTTCATCCAATGCATCAATGTTCCTTCTTTCCATAAACATGTTTCTTTTAATTCAATAAAGGAGCCCTCTTGTGATCGTGGCATTCTGATTAGGGCATCCTTCAACTCTAGAATAAGATTGATTCAATCCATAGTTCTGCCATATCTTGTAAACAAAATGAAATTTGTTCAATTTGTCCATTGGCAAAACAACACAAGTTGCCTTTTCACATTAGTGTTTCCATTTAATTTCCTTTTGATCTACTTCATTGTGATATATGGGGTCCTATGGCCACTAGTTCAATAAATGGATCAAAATTCTTCCTTACCATTGTGGATGATTGCACAGTTCACATGGGTTCATTTGATGCAACACAAATCACAAACTGCATCCATTATTCATTCTTTCTCTAATATGGTTCAAACTCAATTCAAAACCAAAATCAAATGTATTAGGTCCGATAATGGTTCGAATTCCATATGAAAGACTTCTTTTCTACTCAAGGTATCATTCATCAATTGAGTTGTGTAGAAACCCCTCAACAAAATGCCATAGTTGAAAGAAAACACCAACACCTTTTAAATGTAGCTAGATCTTTAAGATTTCAATCACACCTACCTTTACAATTACGGTGATTGCATCCTTCAGACACATATAATCAATAGAATTCCAACTCCTCTTCTCTCAAATAAATCTTCATATCAACTCCTATTCTCTAAAATACCATCTTACTCTCATCTTAAAGTGTTTGGGTGTCTAGCTTATGTTTCAACTTTATCTAGAAATAGAACAAAGTTTGATCCAAGAGCTACCCATGCATCTTTATTGGTTATCCACATAACATGAAAGGTTATAAATTTTATAATCTTCAAAATCAATCATCATCATTTCCAGAAATGCCATTTTTCATGAAACCATTTTTCCATATGCTACTCATATTGATCACTCATCTTCCTCTGCACCTAACATTGACAATAGTTCTTCCATTTTACCTGACACAGATTATATCCATTCGGATTCACCAATCATTCCCTCACTTCCCATCACTTCATCACAAATACAAATCCCATCTGCGAAACTCATACGGTACATCCATCTATAGATATCCCTTCATCTCATTTTCCAGAAAATTCCTCTCCTCATTCTGCAGAATCCTCATCACCCAACTCAATTCAAAACTCATCTTCTACTTCTGCAGAAACTTCAACTCCTATTCTTAGAAAATCAGATAGGATCAAACACAAACCAAGTTACCTGCAGAATTATTATTGCAAAATGGCTTCTTCTTGCTTACCCAATCTACTACAATGGTTGACAACTCGTAAACTTTATCCTTTGTCCTCTTTTCTTTCATATGATAACCTATCATCTCATTATAAACATTTCTGTTTTCAATATCCTCTCAACTTTGAGCCAAAATTCTATCACCAATTTGTCAAAATCCCTTTGGTGTGAAGCTATGAAGGCTGAAATTTCAGCTTTGGAGGAGAATAATACATGGATTATTCTTGACTTACCTCCCAATAAACACCCGATTGGATGTAAATGGGTGTATAAAGTTAAACACAAATGATGGGAGTGTTGAGAGATATAAGGCTAGATTGGTGGCCAAGGGATATACTCAATGTGAAGGGCTGGACTTTCATGAAACTTTCTCACCGTTGCGAAAATGACCCTTTGTTAGATGTTTTCTAGCACTTGCAGACCAAGAACTGGTTTTACATCAATTGGATGTCAACAATGCATTCTTGCATGGTGATTTGGATGAAGAAGTTTACATGAGCATGCCTCCTGGTTTTGGACCTAAGGGGACACAAAAGTTTGAGCTTACTAAGTCTTTATATGGCTTAAAACAAGCATCAAGACAATGGTTTTCAAAGTTTTCAAACACACTAGTTGAACTTGGATTTGTTCAATCCTGGCAGATTACTCTTTGTTCACCTGACTTAAGGGTTCCTCTTTCATTGCATTACTTGTCTATGTTGATGATGTGGCTATAGCTAGTAATGACCCAAAGGCGTGTCTTCTTTCATTACTCTCTTGAATGATTCAAATTAAAAGATTTAGGGCCTTTGAAGTATTTTCTTGGTCTTGAGATTGCTAGGTCTCTGAAGGAATTTACATTAACCAAAGAAAATATGCCCTAGAGGTCTTAGAGGATTCAGGTCTTTTGGTAGCTAAACTGTTAAATTTCCCATGGAGCAGAATTTGAAACTATCAAAGGATGAAGGTGATCTCCTTTTGATTCTACAAGCTATAGAAGGTTGGTTGGAAGGCTTTATACTTGACCATTACTAGACTGATTTGGCTTTCTCTGTTGATTTTAAGTCAATTCATGGATAAGCCTAGACAACCTCATTTAGAGGCTGCTCACGAGTTTTGAGGTATATTAAACAAGCTCTCACACAAGGCCTTATTTTCTCTGCCAAGTCAGATTTTCACCTTAAGGCTTTTTGATTCAGATTAGGCAGGCTGCTTAGACACTCAGGTCAATCCTTTGGTTTTGTGTTTTTATTGGTGACTCTCTTGTGTCTTGGAAATCAAAGAAACAACAAACTGTATCAAGGTCTTCTGCTGAGGCCGAGTATCGAGCATTAGCTTCAACCTGCTGTGAGCTAATGTGGTTGTCTTCTTTACTTAAAGATTTTCGAATTTCTCACCCCCAAGCAGCTCTTCTCTTTTGTGACAGCCAATCTGCTCTCCATATTGCTGCAAATCCTGTTTATCATGAAAGAACAAAACACATTGAGATTGACTGCCACCTTGTAAGAGAAAAGATCCAACTTGGACTTATCCGAACTCTACATGTTACATCTCAAAACCAACTGGCTGATATCTTCACTAAGAGCCTTGGTTTTAAAGACTTTCATCGTTTACTGTCCAAGATGTATATCAAAGACATTTGCCATCCATCTTGAGGGGGACTATTAAACAATGTATATTGTACATTTTTCAGTTGTAAATATGTTAGTTATAGTTAGCTCAAGTTAGTTATATAGCTATAACTAGTAAACCGATTATTGTTACTTTGTACTTTTGTTTTTAGCTTGATGCTTAGTATATAAAGCATACAAGCTCCTCATTGTATCTTATGAGATTGATTAATCAATAACACATTCTTTCTCACATTAAGTCTCTCCTGTTTTCTCTCATTCTTCTTCTTCCTTCTTTCTTCTTCTTCTTTCTTTGCTCTCTTCCTCTGGTATAGACAGTGAACTCTTTCCTTCATATTGAAGGAAACTTGACACCGTCGAAGTGTGGGATTTTCGCAGCAACCCTCCCAAAAAGATCATGAATTTTAGACCTTCTGGCCGGTCAACTGTAAACGTCGATATGGAAAACTTTCCACGAGACAAGTTTTCGACTCAGTTTTACTTGGTGGAATCGTCGGGAGATCTTCTGTTTGTCAATCGGGTTTTCGGCAACTTTGTTAATTCAGAGGGTGTAGCGATTGATGAGGCCGGCCTTCTTCATACAGAGGATACTCATCCTCTGGTTTGTCCATACAGAACAAAGCAATTCCTCGTCTATAAATTAGACAGCATTCGCAACACATGGGAGAAGGTGGAGTCTTTACCCGACCGAGCAATGTTTTTGGGTGGAAATCATTCTCTGTCGCTGTCTACTTCGGATCTTCATGAGGGTTGTGAATCCAATACTATCTACTTCACCGACGATAATTGGGATCAGATGAATGAGGATTACTTGTATGGCGGGCATGATCTTGGCCAATTCAACTTGGCATCAGGAAATTTACAAACAGGCGCTCAATGCTGCTGCCTCTGCTCTGATAGGATGAATCCGCCACCCTTTTGGATAATTCCATGACAAATTAAACAATGCCCCCCAACACCTTTTTTTTTTTTTTTCTTTTTCTGTAGATAATCTTTGGTGCATGGGAACTGTAGTTGTCTTTTGTAATACTTCCTCGCAGTCTCTGTTGTACTGAATTTTTGATCCATTCAAGCAATCAATGAATACTGTATTGGGTTTACTGAAATTGAATTTGACGAATGCAAATTATTGGTTGCCATGTCAATTAATAAAACAAAATTGCAGGTGGTTACAATTACATTGCATTACTTCAAAAAGATTGACAACTTATTCTAACCTACATAAATTGCAGAAGTGGTTTCCTGAGTGTAGAGTGCTTAGCTGGTTCAGAAGGCAGAGAGAAAGGATTAAACAAAAGCCCTGGTTTTTTTTTTTCCTTTCATTTTAGAGTAGGAAATTCAATCTAGCAAGTGGTGCTATTGATGCTGGTGATGCTTTCGATTTACTGTCGGGCTTCGATGCTTTAGGTGAAAACGTTTGAGAGAAGCTCTGTTTTGGTAAACTTACCAACACCAGAGTAGTCCATTCATATATATAGCCAAGCTTAGTACAAGGTAAATTACAAAGAAACTAGAAACGACAAAGTACAAAAGGAAAGCTACATGTAGGCTAATATATTAAATACAAAAGTAGTGCAATTGAGAAGACATCATGCTGCAGCTGTTGTTGCATAAACATGGAAGACTGAACCACAAGAGGCTGCTGTTACAGGAAAAGGGGGTCTGTTGTGGGCTTGAATGTGATGTGTCGGTGTGCTGTTGTGGGCTTGTCTGAATATATCTTAACACTCCCCTGCAAACTGATGGTAGGAACTACCATCAGTTTGTCTGAAGCTCAAAATTAGTTGGCAATGAAACTGTTGAAGCTCGCCATACACTACATGGAGGAGTCCATTATCTTGACTTGAGAGCTGATGTGGGCTGTCTATTATCCTTTCACGCTCCCTTCAAACTCAAAGCAAGAGAAAGAGATTTTCATCAAGTGGTCTATCCACTGATTTTCGTTTGGGCCAGAAGAAGGGAGGAGGACATGGTCACTTATGGACCAGAAGAAAGGGTGAGAAAGGGAAGTGGTCTTTCCACTGATTTTCTTTTGACATTACCAAAGAAGAGAAAAGGCTTGGGTTTGTTTCAAACATTACCTCAAGCTTGAACTTAGGTCAACTATGCACCAAGAAGAGAAAAGCCTCGGCATTTAAACATTACCACAAGGCTTGAAGAAAGGACCAAAAGAACTGAGCCATAATATGACTGACGTAGAGGATAGAAAGCTGAAATGGCCAAGGTATTAAACTTTCCCACAAAGGCCATAAAGAGATGCTTCTTTGAACAATTTTTTTTTTTAAAGCAACTCACTCTCAGACAACTAAAGGCCACTATGAATACTCTTAACTCTTTGACAGCATCACGTGGGACAAAAAATAAAAGTGACTAACATGCCTTTTTTTTTTTTTTTCAAGAGAATGTCTTCTCCACACCTTTGGAGAAAACCAAGTTCCCAAAATTATGAGCCACCGACAGCACCAAACAGGGTCTTCCCTGTAAACTCCAACGCCTCCAAAAATGTTCAGAAACTGCTCACACAACGACAGCACCAGCATGGAAAAGCCCAATGACAACCAAATAACACTGGTAAACAGCATAAACGATTTTTTTTTTTTTTCAAAGAGGATTATGGGAACCTCTTTGGTTGAAGAGGAAAGAGTAGGGTGATTTGGGGGAAATGCCTATGTGGTGTTGGGTGTAAAAGAGTGGACGGAGAACTATGTTGGGCATTTTGTATGGGTGGAGAAAAAGAAATGAAAGTGAGGTGTTTGAAGAAAAGTCTGTAAGAGCAGCTCTTGTAGAGCTTCCTCAAGGCACTGCCAATGTGGGCTGTGGGTTAAGCCCACACTGGCGGTGCTGCCACCAGAAGAAGTGAACACCAAGTTTAGGATCAAAGGCCTTAGCCAAAATGCTCTGATACCATGAAAACGTTTGAGAGAAGCTCTGTTTTGGTAAACTTACCAACACCAGAGTAGTCCATCCATATATATAGCCAAGCTTAGTAAAAGGTAAATTACAAAGAAACTAGAAACGACAAAGTACAAAAGGAAAGCTACATGTAGGCTAATATATTAAATACAAAAGTAATGCAATTGAGAAGACATCATGCTGCAGCTGTTGTTGCACAAACATGGAAGACTGAACCACAGAGGCTGCTGTTACAGGAAAAGGGGGTCTGTTGTGGGCTTGAATGTGATGTGTCGGTGTGCTGTTGTGGGCTTGTCTGAATATATCTTAACATTAGGATCATAAGGCTTGGTCTTTAGATTGAAAGCAAACTTTTTCAAGATCGCGTTCCAACCCCCCTTTGTTTTCACCAGCTTCTCGATCTCTTGTTTTATGCTGAAGCATTCTTTCTCAAGCTCAGAAACGCGTTCCTTCATGTCATCAACTTCGACAAGTTGGTTTGCTGTGGTGCCTGCTTCGGCAGAGACATCGTTTCTGGCCAGAGCAAGATTCCCACTGGGATTTTGTGAGTTCTCGAGGTTGTCGGAGACAAAGACCCAACCAGCAACAAAGGTGCGGGGCCGAAGTTGTTCAAAGAATAATACTTGGACAATGACACGAAGTGGCAATCGCTCGTTCTGGGCTGCATGGGTGCTGCCTGACAAGGAGAGCTTCTGGCAGTTCATGAGCCTGCAGATTTGTTCCCTTTCATAGTCTGTTTGCCAGGAATGAGCCTGAAAGATAAGAAAGACAATAAGTTATCTGGAGCGTAATATTGGGAAAACGAACTAGCTCTTGACCATATTTCATTGCTGCTTCTCTAAAACAAAATCAAAACGGTAACAGAAAAGAATAAAGAAGTCAATCTTATGGCAGTTAAAAAAGATGATTTTCCTTGCTTAGAACGAAAAAAAAAGGAGGGATGGTTCTCCATTTAAGACAAATCCAAAAATATACCAGAATTGAGTGTTTCTCATGGTATGAATAAATCTCAAAACAAGTACTCTAAAATGATTAATTTCAAACTTGTGAGCAAATCGAAGAAGAAAAAAGCGACAGGTAAAAGTAAAACCATTCATATGGCAATAATGCTCCATTGTTAAACTAAGTAATCATAAAATATTGAAACTTTTTTGGAACTTGAAATCTTCAAACAAGATGCCCAGAATCAAATCATTTTTGCAAGTAAGTCATCAATGCGAGGAAGCACATTTGAAAATTCGTTTCTACCTTGAGGAATATATCAATTGCACGGTAAATTCCATCATTTAATGGCCTGGCATAATCCGGGATAACAGCAGCAAGAGACTGAAATTTCGGTGAGTTCAAGTTAACATCAGGTGCCACCTCGGCTAGATAACCATCCACCAGATTAGCCACCATTGTCATGGGGGTTAGTGAATGGCAACCTCCCATCAACTGCCCCTCATAGACTACAGAATTAGAAGTAGAATCAACAGAATCATGATCTGGGAGCATGAAGTGATCAAGAATCCGCTAAATGCAGTCAATATCATAAAGGGTCTCCACTGAGTACCCCATGTTTGGTATCAGAAGATCTTCAAGAGCTGCTTGATCCAACTGAGCACCAACGCTTTTCTCCAAATTCTCAAGACATGATGGGCTAGCATGTAAAATCATTGCTGTTCGCAAAAGCCTAACCATGGTGTGGTGTCACACCCTTTTGGTTGGGTAGTAACTCCACTATTTCTTCAAGGAGACTCCTTTGATCTACATCAGATAGGGCAGAAATAGTACGTTGATCCTGGGGCAACAGAGTTTCCAGTCTGAAAGCTTGATTGCCTACCCAACAAGGGGAGATGCCTCTTTGCGTAGTAGACAACAGACCCGGGAAATTCTCTCTGGCTTCATGCCTCTTGATCCAACAGCTAGAATCAGTCTTTTATACAGAGGCAATCTCAGAAAGGACACATCTTCATACCACCAATCTTCGCTGACAGTATTATGTGGCTTAGCTGCCTGTAGTGCATATTCCATCCAAATAACAGATCCATCTGGGCCTTCCAGAGCACTGCGTCCTGACATGGGCCAACTAATTAAACAAACTTGGATCTGCACAAGCTTTCCCTGCCAAAGAATTAATGCATCTTGAAACAATATGAACCTCCTGTCCTCTGCATGTGGGAGAACCTCTTCGCAGGTCCCAAGAGCTTTAATCGAGTCTGTCCACGTCCAGTAACCAAAAATTTCAACTAGAAAACTTTCTGTTTGGGCGATGAGATTTCCCTCTCCATAGTCTTCAGTCATCTCAAGATACTCAGCTGCACACCTAAGATTGACTACATTGAGTGCAATGAGCTCTATTTTAACACCATAACACAACTTGGCTACAAGCAGAAAGGTATTGGCTCCTCCAGGGATGTCATGGAGCTGTAAAACACACTTCTCATCCTCGCCAGAAAGCTCTCCAATAACGTTTTCTAATACTCCACTTCTGGACAGCAAGGGGAACTGCCGGACATGCAAAGAAGGGAGAAAATGCAGTTTGATGGGTTAAAAAGAAATAACAGCTAAAGTCAAG
This sequence comes from Carpinus viminea, assembly GCA_013348765.1. NCBI lineage: Eukaryota > Viridiplantae > Streptophyta > Magnoliopsida > Fagales > Betulaceae > Carpinus > Carpinus viminea. Next base: position 38,220,407 of record CP054667.1, on the reverse strand, counting down.
AAATGTCCAAAACACCAAAGATATAAAAACAAGTCAATTTCTAGCAAAGGCTTAACAAGCAAGGCCAGTTTTTTTACTTCCCAAAATGCCAGACTATAAAACAAGGCAATGATATCACCATTCAATAAATAGGGAAACTTCATTGAAGACTCTTGAATTTCTACCTATTTTGAAATATCCTCCTAAACTTCAAAAACTTTCAATTTAATCCCATAAAGTTTCAATTGCTCTTAATTTAGACCCTTCCGTCAAATTCTAAACATTACATAACGTTTATATCCCTAACTTTTGTATAAAATTTCAACTTCCAAAACCTTTTTTTATTTTTTAAAAAATGAAAATCATGGATATTTTGGTCTTTTTGTATTCATAATAGTTAAAATTGACAAAAATTGTCCAAATTGAGAGCAGTTGAAATTTCAATGGACTAAATTGAGAGTTTTTTTAAGTTGATGTGGGTATTTCAAAATGGGTAAAAGTTCGGGAGTCTTCAATGACGTTTCCCCAATAAATAATAATAATCATCATAATCATAAACAAAAGAAGGTAAATAACTAGAGGTGTCAATACAGTTACGATTAGCGGTTATTAGCAAAAACCGCTAACCGTAACCATCTTAACGGTTATTAGATTTCATTAACTGCAACCGTAATAGCTGCTAACCGCTTTTTCAAAATTGGACTTTTCTAAGCTTTTTTTTTTTTTTTTGTTATGAGCTCTTTTTTTTTTAATCGCCGTAACATTTTTTACCCTCATTTGTTTTTTGTATTTTTAGTATCTTCTTGAGCCCAATTGTTATAAAAAGAGTTCATACTGAAAAATTAAAAATATTTGACCCCAAATTTACATTTACTTCTACTTAAAAAAAATTTTAAAAAAAAATCAACACAACATATAAAAAAAAAGTGCAACACAAATGTCACAACATATAAAATATATATATATATATATAAAAGTTGAACACAAAATATAAAAAATATATATTTAAAAAAAAAAGTTCAAATAAAACATTAGGGGAAATGATGAATTACCACGTGATTACTATTTCCCCCTATGAACTACCAACTTTACATTACACCTCCCATGAACTATTATTTCGTTACCAAAATTTTCCTTCCATCAATCAAACACTACAAAAAAATATCATTTACTAACGTGTCAACTGTTAATTGGAATTTGCCACATCACCATTTGGTGACGTGACAACATGTGCCACATTACTATTCTGGTTGGTAACGTGTGGCATAATGCCACATTACCACTGGGTAACATGCCATTAAGCCATGTCACCATATGGTAAAAATTTAATTTATTTTTAAAAAATTTAAATATAATTTTTTTTTTAATTTATTATGAACATATGGAGAAAAAATGGTCAGTCCGATCCCGCCTCTTGGATATATTGGCCAAAACTGAGAATTAACCGATTCCGTTGTTTCATGATCCACATATACATGCATGCATGCCATAAGAATTCTATGCGCACATGCATATTAATTACTTTAATTCAAATGGAAAATAAAATTGATTATGATTGAAGATTTTTGTACAATTCAATTAGCATATCGAGCCGCCCGTTTTCAATAATAGCAATCGGGGCTAGTACAATGTCGAGCTAGAATTCGGATAAAATTTTTTATTTCAATAATAATAATAATTTTTTAAAAAAAAAAAACCTACCGTAGATATATATAGATCGATCTAGGATATTATATATATAGTACCTTGGAATGTATATATATAGAGTAACCAATTAATATATATGATCAAGGGTTATATATATAGTAAGTTATTTAATATATATATATATTTGCTAGCTAGGGTTAATTAATTATTATTATGCATATCTATATCTATATATATATATTGATCCCTGGCCTCTCCAGTCGAAAATGGACTATGGATATTATATTATTATATATCATCGTAGTCTAGAAATCCTAAATCCGTAAGGCACCTGTACGTGCACTAGCGAAAAATAATAAACAAATTTTAAATTATATATATTAAAAAACATAAAAAAAAAATAATAAATAAAAAAAATAAGGGGTGCATGGTTAGTAATTAAAACTATAGTAATTAAGTCCCGAAGAGGTAGTACAATTAGCTGGGACCACGCCTAATAAAGCGAATGTCACTAATTCGAGTCCCTCCCTCCTCTTGTGTGGACATGTCAAAATAAAAAAAAAATTAAAAAATTAAAAAAATTATAATAATACTAACGTGGCATATATGCCACGTCACCATTTGGTAACATGGCATACATACCACGTTACCAAATGGCAACGTGACATATATGCCACATTAGTAAATGGCAACATGGCACCAAATTTTTTTATTTATTTTTTATTTGTTTAATATGAAATAATATTACGTATCTAGGGCCAAATTTACTAGCCAACTATATATATAGTAACTTATTTAATATATATATCTAGGGTTGGATATATATATATATATATATATATTTATATAGCTAGTAACATATTAATTAACCCTAGATATATATATTTAATATATATAACCCTATATAGTATAGCCCAAGCTAGATACATATTAATTAACCCTATGTAGACATTTACTATATATGGTAACTTATTTAATTTATATAGCGAGTAATAAGTTTAATATATATATATATATATATATAGTAATTAAGATATATGTCTGGGGTAATATGTATATTGACTAATGTTTATATCTAGGCTAGATAGGGTTATATAATTAATATAGTAATTAATATATATATATATATATATATTAAGGTATGAATTGGGTTATATATATAATTTTTTTTTCTAATTAAAAAAAAAAAAGTCATTCTCATTCCATAGAACTCAAGAGCAAAAGCTCTTACAATCACAGGGCTAACCATTTGTATGTAATGGTTATGTTGATAATATGTTATTTACATAATAGAGTTTTTATGTTTGTGGTAGTTGGTGCTTTTAGTTAAGTGGCTGATTTTGTACCATATGCCACAATATCTTGTAATTATGGTGGCGCTTTTGTTACAGCCTCCTTTGTTATTTTGTTTGTAATGGTTATGTTCATTTGTATGTAATAGTTATGTTGACAATAAGTTATTTACATAATAGGGTTTTTATGTTGGTGGTAGTTGGTGTTTTTGGTTAAGTGGCTGATTTTGTACCATATGCCACAATGCCTTGTAATTATGGTGGCACTTTTGTTACAACATTCTTTGTTATTTTGTTTGTAATGGTTATGTTCATTTGTATGTAATAGTTATGTTGACAATAGTTTATTTACATAATAGGGTTTTTATGTTGGTGGTAGTTGGTGCTTTTGGTTAAGTGGCTGATTTTGTACCATATTCCATAATGCCTTGTAATTATGGTGGCACTTTTGTTACAGCCTCCTTTATTATTTTGTATGTAATGGTTATGTTCATTTGTATGTAATGATTATTTTCATTTGCATGCCTTGTAATATGTTATGTTCATTTGTATTGTAATGGTTTCAATATCATATTGTTATGTTGTCACTAAATAAAAACAAGGTTATAAACAAATTTATACATTTATTAAAATTGGGTTAAGTCAATCACCATGCAATTAAGACACGAAATAAAACTTGCTAACACAGAAATCATAACGACCATTAGCATACACACTCGTTCTACAAATTTAAAAAGTTATAGTATTTTTTAATTCAGGCTTACCAATACAAAATACACAAAAGAAGTTGTACATGAATGCCCCCGAGCATGTCCTTTCGATGCCTCAATGACCCATCAACAACAGACAAAACAATAATGCACAAACCACCAACGAAAAAACCAACAAATATGTTTGGATCCTCAGTCTAGCTCTAAGTGATGACACTTCACCCTTCAGATAGTGAAGCTGTTTATACAACCCAAGTAGGACCTCCCTTCCACACACACAAGTTTCGTTGTCATACCATTGGAAAAAACGGCATTGTCCAACTTTCTGTCATAAAACAAGAAAAAATGAGTTTTGAGAACTTCAAATATCTACATACAATTAGGATTTAAATACTGTAACTCAACACCAAATTATAATACCTTTTATGGTCCATAGCACAACCATAGAATCGCCTCCCGGGATTTCTGGTAGTAGTGGATGTTATAATTGGGGTTGTAAGGCCGCACCTATATTGCACAGGTTCCATGTCCTCTTTAACCAACGATCTAACAGATGCAGACGACGATGATTGTTCATTCTACAATAACAAATAACTCGTTAGCAGCAAACAAAAATAAACATCTTATGGGTTTAACTAAGGTAAAAATTACAAACCCTTTTAAGCTTTCTAGTGTAGAATTCATCGTCATTGTCCGACTCACTTATAATTTTGTTCATTCTGCTTATCTTATTAGCGGGACCTAACAATATACAATTGAGAAGGGCAAAGGTAAAAGTATTCTAGGAAATTGAGAAGGTTGAAGGAATGGGTGGATTATTTTTGGAGATCATCATTTTGTTGTTGATCAGTTGAATATAAATAGGAGACCAGAGAAAGAAGAAAAAGGAAGATGAGAGATCTTAGAGCATTCACAATAATGGGCTCTTTATATTTAGCTTTTTCCTAAAAATCTAACAAAACTCATGAAAACGCTAGATAATTTTTTTTAGCTAATTTTTTACATCTTAGGAGCCAAAAAGTTAAAGCTCAATAATTTTTTTTAGCTTATTTTTTACATCTCAAGGCATGCTCCCTAATCTTTTCTACTTTGTATGTTTCCTTTTTTCGAAGTCTGGAACCCTACATCAAGTTTATCAAATAAATGGTATATTTACCAATTCCTCATTTTTACATATCCTCACAAGCATATGGCAAATAAAAACTATAAATTTAGTGCTTGCATGGTGTGCAATTAATTCATCCAACAAAACTAATTGAGATATATGTTCTAAAAGTACACCCTTCTAACTTGTTCGCCTATATAATTTCAATTGTCTTCTATTCCTACTTCATACTGCATTATATTATCAAAGTTCATGACTTCTCTTCTACTTCATTCTACATTATATAACATAAAAGTGTTTGAATCAATGTTTTCTAGGGCTACCACAAAGGATTCCTTTGTTTGTTGGTTTCTAAGGCCACCACAAGGCCATCCTATTTTTTGAATCAATGTTTTCATCACCACTGTCGGTTTCTAGGGCCACCATAAAGGATTCCTTTCTTTTTCTTTTTTTTCTAAACTATGATTGCCTTGCTACGTATGGGGACAAAAGGTTGAAAACAAACCCACCAATGGAACACTATAAAACAGCATAACAAACAAATTTCATCAGCATTTGGGACCACAACTGTCCCTTTCCAGGGCCACCACAAAGCCCACTACCAATCATAAAAGTCCACAAATTCAAACGAGATATAAAGCAACACAGCGGGGGATAAAAAGTAACACAGCAGGTTTTTTTCACAACTTCGGAATCAACCAACAACCATCCAAAAGCACAATAAAAACCTTATATACGTTTCAGACAACAAAATCCCTCAAGAAATTTCAAAGATACCTACTGTTCCGAGATTTTTTCCCAAAATTTTTTTTTGGAAAAATGGAGCCCTAGTCACCGGAATGCGTGCCGCCGGTGGAGCGCCTGAATCACAGTCGTGGGTGTACCATCGGTACGGTTTGTGTTGGCGGTGGGTGCGCCGGAGTTTGGGTCGGTGCGTCGGTGGGTGGGTGGGTGTTGGGGGAGATGGGGACGAGAGATGGGGAATGGGGGTGAGCTGCTACCTCGTACGAGTGGTCTGGGGGTATTGTTGACAAACCCCTAAGTTTAACCCAAAACAGTGCGTTTTGGATCCTACCTGAAGAGCTCGTCCGACGTGTCAGGTCCAAAAACGATGCGTTTTGGGTCCGTTAACGGCCTTTACCAAAAGTGTGATGGTAGAGATTTTATTTTAGTTTCCTTCCACTCAGAGAGTAAATTTTCGAAAGAAAAAAAAAAAAAAGCATTTTAAAATTTCGGAAGGCAAACCCAAGGTGTTATTATATATTTACCCTTTACTTAATGCAATATTGCGATACTGCCTCACTATATAAAAAAATTAAATTAAATTAAATTTATAAAAAAAATGTTTTTAGTGACATGTCTACAATGCAAGATTTTTTCACATGTCACCATTTGGTGACATTGTAATTTGTCACACATTACTAAAGTATTTGGTAACGTGTCAACTTTGACGTTAATAAAATTGTTAAAGTTTTTTTTATTTATTTTTCAATTTTTGAGTTGGTAACGTGTCAAATTTAACACGTTACTAAAGTTGTCATTTTTTTTTTTTGGGGTCAGTTTTTGAATTGATAACATGTCAAGTTAATTGTCACATCACCATTTGGTAACGTGTCAACTTTGATACGTTACTAAAGTTGCCAAAGTGTTTTTTTTTTTTTCTTCTAAAATTAAGATACTAGTGATGTGGCACTTGTGTGCCAGCTGGACACACGTCACCAATAGGCATCGGGAACATGCGCCAGCTGCTTCCCTCTTTTTCTCTTTTTCTTTCTTCTTCCCTCTTTTTTCTTCCTTCCAGTCGCAGGCTTCTTTCTTCTTTCTTCTTTCTTCTTGTCTTTTTCTCTCTGCACTCTCAAGCGAGTCAAGCCCAATATAGCCCTCAAGCCATCTCCCTCTTATCTCAGATGGGAAGAAGAAAAAGAAAAGGACAAGAGAAAAAGAAGAGAAGATAAGAAGAAAATGAAAAAGAGAAGAGAAGATCTTCTTTTTTTCTTTTTTCTTTTTTTCTGCTGGGTTTGGGATTTTGAAATTTATATTGCTGCTAGGTTTAGGAGTTTGAAATTTTTCTGGGTCTGATTTTTCAAGTTGAATTCACTTGGGGAACGGACATCGTATACTCTAATGGGTAATTTTTCTGATTTTTCAAGTTGATTTTTCTGTCATTTGTCTTTACTTTTAAACATATTGACTTCTATGGTTCTTTGGTGTTGCAGGCTTCTGATTTTGGGTACCCTCAACCGCCAACGAGTTTTTTTCTTTTTTTAGTTTGGGCCATAGGGGTATTAGGACCACCCCAATGGCCGTGGCTTTCGCCGCCCTAGACCGGCCGATTTGGGGTGGCTGAAGCCATCCCCTACCAACGGTGGTGGTCCGGCCACCCTTGACTTTTTTAAAATATTTTTAATCTTTTATTATTTTAGTTTTTAATTAATTTTAAAGGATAAATAATATTTTATTATTATTTATATTAAATGGACATATATCTTACTTATAGCCTTAGGATCTCTTTAAAGAGATCTTGGCCATTAACTGGAAAATGTTTAGTCCAAAATAGACTAGAGATGATCCTATTCCAATTATTACGAAGGCATGTATATATACTCCACCCATTGGCATGCCTAAAATTAAGTGTGTTAATATTCATAATAATAAATATATCCCATGCAGGTGTCTTAAACCACACATATATCAGAATATATAACCTCACAAAAATGGCACAAATAATAAAATAAAAGATTCCATCTTCTTAGATAAAAGCAATATATATTTTATTTTTTATTCATATGTACCCCTGTTTTTTTTATTAAAAAAAAAAAATTGCTTAAACTATATATGACTCAAGCATCCAAACTCGCAGTTAATTTAATTGATTTTTGCCTTTTCTTGTCACCACTTTGTTAATTTCTCCACGGAAGCAGCTGATAATAAATAAATGAAGACTATCAGGTTGTAAAAAGAAAATTAAAAATTAAATAATAATAATAAAATAAATAATAAAGAAGAAGTTATTTTTTTATTCAATGAAAAAATGAGTACCTCATCATGTTAAGCAATCTCTTGGTTTGGAGAGAGTAACAACCTTTCCTTCAAAATCCATGAGATCAATTTCATGAGATTCTTGTGTAAGCGAACGAGGGATTTTCGTAACCTTAATGACTTCTGCACTTGCAGATGCTGCAGGATGAACATGAACTTCATCAATTGACTTGTCATAGGTTACGTACACCTCTGTGGTTTGTGGAATTCGTATCGTAAGATTTTGATCCTGCACCGTTGCTTGTCCATCGTTACAAATCCTATATGGTTTCCACATTACATCAACTCCACACGTGTTTCGAATTCGTGTTACACCCATCTGATTTTACAACAAATTAAGTCATAATTTAGCATCTTACAAAAAAAAAAAGTCATAATTTAGCAAAAAAAACTCAGACTTTAGAGAAAACAATGGTTGAAAGCTCTTTTAAGTTCGATTGAGTTATAACCTAATTTAGTGCCATCAAAACTTCAGTAAAACTTAAGATGGTTTTCATTAATCTACTATGGGGACTCCTATTGCGGGAATTGAACTCATGTCCCACATGGAGATTGCCTTAAGGTCATTCAACTGTCATCCTTGATAGTAAAAGCCTAATTAGACGTTCATGAATCTATATATATATATATATATTCTTTCAATTTTGTGAGTTTTTGGGTTTAATTTTGATCATAATTTGAGCTAATAATAATGATGAAAACTGTCACATATATACCTGAAATTAATATATATATATATATATAGTTGTGAACAATTTGTATCATATGAAATTTTTTGTAGGTTCCAAAAACTTCTTATCAAAGTTCTCAAGTACTTCTTGTCAATGGAGAAGAATCAGAAGATAGGTGGCATCACTGGCATACCTTTTCACTTTCTACTTACCCCTACCAGGTAGAAGACGCAAAGGGGAGAGTTTGGCAGATATATATAATTGTTTCAGAACTTGGATTTATATATAGCGATAAATTATGGTACGGATACATGCGGAAAGTAAATGGAGGACGTTTAAGGAGTACATATAAATGTGGAAAGTAAATGGAGGAGTTAATTATGAAAATGTTTTAAGGACTTAATCCCAAAACATTTTCATAATTAACGATCCTTAAACGTCCTCCATTTACTTTCCGCATGTGTACATACCATAATTTATCGCTATATATAAATCATATAAATGCGGAAAGTAAATGGAGGAGTTAATTATGAAAATGTTTTAAGGACTTAATCTCAAAAATCACTCTTATATCACTCTCGTGTCTTTCTAATAATAGAGTAACTCTTAATTAGAATTATTATTGGACTTGTGATTTATCATTATTGAATTTTAACCAATGATGATTTTAAAAGTTATCTCATTTTTTAAGTAACATAAGAAGGATACAGGAGTGGCTTTTAGAATTACTTGTCCTAGTGGAGTAACTCCACAACATAGCATTTATAATACGCTAAATGAAATGTAACAATTACATACTAAACAATTGTATAAAAATGCCATATGCTTACACACAGGCTGTTTTTTGGGGTGTGAAAAATATGAGAAATATTACCTCTCTCATCCCATGTTTTTGGCAACAAGAGGGATTTAGACAGTAAAAAATGTGTGATTTGCTCTAGTAGCAAACACCACCATAAGTAGAAACGGTTTGAACGTAAAAGCATGGTGACAATGGAAACTAAAGTGAAACAACCACTAAAAAGGTCCTAAAAGTGTATGTGTCTATGTAATTTTCTTACACTGGTATTAGAATAATTACGTTGTTTTCTTATTTTCGGGTCTCACATAGTACCAGTGGCAGAGCTAGGGTTTTTGTTCAGAGGGGGATATTTAAAGATGTTACAAATGTATAAATATTAAACCATGCTCTCACTTTCACACTCCCAAACTTTTCTCGGTTTATCAAATTTACTGACACCAACTATTTGCTAGGATTCTCGTAGCTTGATCCATACTGAAGAGTCACGATATGATGGGTATAGTGTTTTGGGTATTGGTCCAGTCAGAAACCCAATTGGAATGAAATAAGAGGGAACAATTAAGCCCAAAAACTAGGCCCATTATTTGAATAACTGGCAATATGGATATCCCAAGACGGAGAAGGATCCTCTCCAGTTGAATTCAACTGGAGAGGAGCCAGTTCCTTCTAAATGAAGGGCAAATTTATCAAAAATTTGTCAAAAAGTAAATTTTTGACAATTTTGCTCTTCAAAATGAAGGGACCGACTCCTATCCAGTTGAACTCAACTGGAGAGGAGCCCTTTCCTCCCAAGACACGATGCTATAAAAAATCTCAGGAAATGTTGTTACAGGAAATCTCGGAAAAATACACCGAGATTTCCCAATCTCAATTTTCAAGATCACGATGTCAATCCCGAAAATTGGGGAATCGGATCGGATGCTAATAACCACTATTTTTGCCTACATAAGGAGGCCTCTCTCCAAAAAGCTTGTGGTGTGTTTGATAAACGTTTCATGGTAAAATAAGGTTTTGCACTATTTGGGGGTTCTACATTCAATTATTTTATTTTTATAGCATTATTTTATTTTTAACATTACATTAATCACTTTTTATTACTTTTCAAATAAAAAAATTACTACAAAACAAAATTTTTTATTTTTCTATACTAAACATTCTTACTTTTTTACTCTTTCAAAAAAAAACATTCTTACATTTTTTTTCACATCTTTCAATTTTTGATAAAGTGCGAAACCAAAACTAAAAAGAAATTGTTTATCAAACGAACCCTTGGTAACTTAGGTATCAACATTCCCACGAGTTTTTTTGTATAATTTCTTTTTAGTTTTGAAGGCAATAATTTCCCCAGCTCGTGTGACTTGATCAATATCAATCTCTTTGAGCCCATGTTGCCACTAATATTTTCTGGCATTAACCAATTAAACAACCTAAAATCCTCAACACTAAAATTCTTTGGCTTTAACCCAGCCAAGATCGATCGAATTTAGCCCTATTAAGACACCCCAAACTTTTAAATCTCTCTATTTCAAAAAGATAAACCTATTTCTAGATGCTTATTAAATATTGTTTGTGCTCGAAAATCCTCAACACTAGTTGATGTCATTGTCTAGACTCTTGTAGGCTTAAAAACTAAAATAAAATAACACATAGAAAGTAGGTGTTTCTTTAATACCTTTGCCGTAGTAAAATTATCACTTTTTCTTGTCATTGCTTTAGTAGACATGTTAATTAATTAATGCTAACATCTTTTTACCGTCTTGATCAACTTCTTGTTGTGACAGCTACTTCTGTCGTGGTCCTTTATGAAATTTTCTTTTTCCTCCTCATCTCATTCTTGTCGTTTAACAACATTATGGCATTTTTTAGCTCTTGAAGTGTACCTATACTGAAAGACACATCAGACATCAAACTCAAACACTTTCACAAATGTTGTCATAAAAAACAATTAGGCTACCACTAATTGTTAGTGGATTATCAAACTGTCATCCATAGAGGCCCTTTTCGTTTCTGCTTTTTTGTTTCTTGCGTTTTAATTTTCTTCCTCTAATCTTTGTAATTTATCGAAGCACCTGCAGCTGGTTTGCACTTACAAATGTTGTCATAAAAAACAATTAGGCTACCACTTGTTATAAGTGGATAATCAAACTGTCATCCATAGAGGCCCTTTTCGTTTCTGCTCTTTTGTTTCTTCGGTTTTTTCTTCCTCTGATCTTTGTTATTTATCGAAGCACCTGCAGCTGGTTTGCACTTTGAAACGAAGGATTTGTTTTTTTTTTTTTTTTACACAGTTAGTTACTTTCGTTTATCCTTTGCATTAGTGCATGTTGACAATGATAATCATGGAAATTACGTGGAGAAATTAGGTTTTGATGTGAATGAAACCTAACTCATCAAAAGATCTGGAATGTTAATTATAAGTTTTTAATCTTCTCCTTTGCAACTAAAAGGTTTTTTTTTTTTTTTTTTTTTTTTGCCCTTGAGGCACTAAGAAATTAAGCCGTCACATAAAAAGAAAAAGGAGAAGGCATGGATAAAAGTAAGATTAGTATATATATTCTCGATGATTATTGTTAATACAGTCGATCACATCACGAAAGCTCAGTCTACCACACCTATAAAGACAATAAAAAAAGATGCAAGTGACTCGTCAAAAAAAGTTAGTGGTAGACACCCCAATACCTAAGTTAGTGAAATAGCTTTATGAAGATAATAGGCGAGCTTGTTTGAAATTACGTTTGAGAAATAGAACTTTTGGGTAAAAAGTATTTTTGGGCAAAATCTTCATTTCTATACTTTGTTTAGCAAAAGCCTTTCTTTTTCCTTTATTACTATTCATAACAATTTCCCAAAAAATCAATATTAAAATATTCTAACTTTTTTTACTTTTTATATCACATCATTCACTTTTTATTAATATTCAAATAAAAAAAAATCACCATGTCAAAAATAATAATAATAATAAAAATCATTACAAAATAATTTTTTTCACTTTTTCATAACACTTTCACTTTTTTATATCAAATATTCTTACGATTTTTTTTCACATCAACTACAGTGTCTAAGCAAAAGGCTTTGCCAAACAAAGCTTTAAGCTTTTACCAAAAGTGTATTGGAGTCATTTTTAGACTTTTGACCTTCAAAAGCACTTTGAATTTTTTACCAAATATGTGTTTTTTTTTAAAACGAGCTTTTAAGGTGTTAAAGACATTTTTAAGGTCCACAAATGCAATTCTAAATGGACCATAACAAGATGAAGGAGGATTGATTGATTACCTTGTGCTTAGGGTTTGATCCTCTTTTATGGATTGCATTCCATAAGGTTATTAAGTAGGTATATATGTCCGGTAAATATTAGAGTGTAATGGTCCCATATGGAATTGAAGGTGGCAGGTTGTCACGAAGACCTTTTCTTAAAGGGGTTCCTCTGCTCAATCTCATTTTTTATAGAGCCGGTCTTCTCTTTTGGAATTTCGGGTTCTTAATGTATAGGCTAGGGATCGAGTGTGCCTGTATTTCATAGTATAATCTCCAAATATATGCCCCGTCAGCTACATCGCTCTTCAGTGGGAGGCCCCTCAACTAGGGGCTCTTGAATTGTTGCCTTGGGTTCATGAACAAATTATCTTCAGTTTAAATAAACAGAATAATATCAAGTTAGTTATAATAGAAAAGTATTTTTATCTTTTTACTTTTTGTGGGACAAAAATATCCCTACTTCAGTATAATTAACTGGATATTATATAGTTCAAATGCAATGGAGAGAATCCTTTAGGCGATTTGACGAGGGTGTTCCTATGCTAGGTTACCCAAGGGAAAAAATGATCTATTCTCCATTTGAAATTGAGAATATCCGTTTAGTGTATTTTAGAGGGTAAAATTATCCAAAAAATTAAAATGACAATTTTACTCTTCTAAAAAATACTATCCATTTTATTTGAAATGAAGATGATGATATTCTATCCAAAAGGATGTGCTCCTCACAAGTGACCCTCTAACTACTGGTGGGTCGTCGATTCCTTGAGCTTCTAGGAGCCCTCAATCCCTCAAATCCTTGGAATTCTTCGATTAAGCTCAGTCCTCGGTAGTTAGTGTGGGCCTCTAGAGATTGGAGAGTATTTTCCACCACTAATTATAATAATGATCATAATAATAAAAGACTACCTGAAAGAGGATCGGAACATATATAAGAACACACTTTGGCTACTCCTCAAAATTAAAATACTGAATCATCATTCTCATTTGAATTAAGTTATAAATAAATTTACAATACATACTTGGTTTTTAAACTTATCATCATGCGCGGAAGACACTAATTGTATTGTTGTCCATTACATGTGACTTCAATGTCACTATAATTTTTAAGCCATGTGTTAATATATTCAGACTTTCAGAATACTTGCAAGGACGTCATTTTCGTGTCTTGATCACTTACCTCATTTGAATATATATTTAGTGAAATGAACGCTTATAATTGTACGTTAAACTACTTAATTATTAACCTTATTACGTACGTAATAGTAAAAATCATATCACAACTAATATGAAATATTTAAATTAACCCGTCCAAAATTTAAAGTTACGTCAAAAAATAAACAATCAGAAGTACTAATTAATTAACAGTGTTTACTTTCACGTTTGTCATCAAGCACTACCATATATATGATGTTGATTTAAACTTCATTTAGTAGTCTAGCTGATTTATACTCGATAACTTTGTCCCTTTAAAAATTGCATGGTCCAACAACCTTATTTAATGTTGGGATATATATATATATATATATATATATATATATGTCTGCTCCTGAAGGGAAAAGAGATTGCTCAAAGTTGAAATAACTTCATTTTTATGTAATGAGAAAACTTTAAGAATAATCCAATTGCTCAAGCGTCTCTATAATGAGAAAACTTCACTACAATTGAGTCCCTTCCCATAACTAGATGTAATATAATCACTCAAAATAGAGGTTTGATACTGTCACAACAAAAATTCAACTCATAACTAATTTCTCTCTTACTTGTTATTAAAAAATAATAATTTTAAACCCAACAAATTGTCTTTGTTCCCAAGTTTCAGGAAAAGACAAATGATTTAGCTTAAAATTTAATTATTATTTTTTTAATGACACGTATGAGATAAATTGGTCATGAGTTGAATTTGTGTTGTGATCTTAACATTTTCCTCAAAATATATAATATAATATCTCAAGGAAAAATGACACCGGAGGCCAGGGTCCGGATATCAACGGAACCTTGGGAAAGTTTTCTGACAATTAGCTCAAAGCACCCATTTTAAATTTCGATAGATAGATTGATTGACACACTAATCATCCTAGGAAATTAGGGGCTACTGAAAGGCCTAGATACCAAAGGGTTCTGAGAAAGTGCATTCGGCCACTAGAAAGCTCAGCCAACCTTCAAAGGTACGAAGAATCATGGGTTATTAAGAGCATTCACAATCAAATAGTTAATTTTTTTTATGTAAAATAGTTCATTAAAACTCAATTTATCTAATTTAGCTAATAATTTTTAAAGGCCTCCTACATCCGATTAGTTATATTTTTATCTATATTATTTAATTTTTTATTTTTTTAAATGATTGTATTTTTCTTAAATATCTTATTTTTCAACTTTTGAGAAAAAAGTGATGTGGAGAGAGAAATAATATGAGAAAATTTTGAAAAAATGATATGTGAAAGAGAAATAATAGGAGAAAATTTTGGAAAAAGAGAAAACAGGTGAGAAATAATAAAAAAAAACGTGGGAAGAAAATTTTGGAAGAGATAGTGAGAGAAAAAAAAACGTGGGAAGAAAATTTAGGAAAATAGCTCTTTAAATAGTGTCGCTACATGTACCTTTTTTTTTTTTAGCTCATTTAATAAAAAATATATTTACATTTTTTTTTAACTTCTCAATATAGATGATATTTTATTAATTTAAAGAGCTATTTTAATGAAAGTATCATTTAACTCCTCCATTAAAAATGCTCTAAGGAACCGGATGGTCTACTACCAATATCCAAGTACACGTTCATCAAGCAACCGATTCTCCCATCCGACGGCTCAACTGTCTAAACGCCCACGTCATGGATGTTATCCCTAAAAAACTGGTTGAGGAAGGGAATCTCCATGCATATCAGGCAATAACAAGAACTTCTTGTTGGGTTTCCCTGAAAGTCTAAGAAGACGTCGACCTATATAATGAGCACAAGTAAATTAAACCTCTCACGTATGCAATATGGTCCTTAGGAAATTAAACCTCTTATCCTTTTTTACATGAGAAATGATATTTAAGAGACTCGTACAACTATCATATATATGATAGTAAATATCAATCATTGACTTCAACTTAAAAAAAAAAAATCAATCTTGAGATCACTTTAGGTATCGGAAAACCCTAATCAATAAATTAAAAGTTGATAATGATAATTTCAAATCTAACGATGATTTTAAAAGTCACATCACAGTTAGGAGAACACCAAAAAAATACCAGGAAAATCTCTAACATTTCTCATATATAATACCAAATTAATCTTTGAACTTGAAGGCTATGTTTGCGAATAGATGAACCCAACTAATTTCTCAAAAAAAATTTCTTAAAATCAACCTCAAAACTTTTTACTTTTTACATAAAATCAATCATTTTTTATCACTTTTCAAATAAAAAATCACTACAAAACAAAAATTTTCACATTTTTATATAATAACATTCTTATTTTTTTCTCTCATATCAATCATATTTGCTATAATACTATTTCATTTCTCATTTCATACTATTCCCAAACATAGCGGAAGTTTTTCAATTGGAAACATAATAATTATAGCATGGGGTCCATGTGGGCTTTCACGTCATACATGAAAGTTATAAGTCATTTAATTTTTATTTTTCTGAAAAGAAATAAGTCAGTTAATTAATCAAATCATGATGGTAACCCGATGGAAATCTACTTGTTTGAGCAAAATAGCCTGAGAGTACGTACTCGACTGACTGAGCGATCAAAACAGAACCAAACCTTCTGATTGGCAACTGGAATATTAATATATATGCACTTGCTTTACAAAGAAGAAAGAAAAAGGTATAAATATAGTTTATATATATATATATATATATACCTGTCACAATACTAAAAAAAAAAACTGAAGGCTTTAGAAGCCTCTCTCCACTGTCATACATTCAACCTGAATTTTCCATTAGATCCACCAGGTATAGTCCAAATTCTCACAAGAATCTAAAGTTTGACAGCTCACCTTTGGAGGGATCCACGTAGTGACTCAGTAGGACCATAATCCGAAATACTAAAATGTAATAAACTACCCATATTTGACCCATAAAAATCTATGTGGCATCTCAAAAAAATATTTTAAAATATATTTACACTGAAAAAACAACTCACAATGCAATAAATAAAAGATGTCACCTAAACTTTTATGAGCCAAATATGGATAATTTATTACATTATAACATTTCCCAGAATCCGAGTCATCAGACGTGGAGCATATGTGGCAGAGTCATCCGTATGGGAGACCTTTTGCATGGGGATGGCACGTGGTGGCAAAAAGAAGCTCTATATAGAGCCCTCCGCCCCTCCTTCCTTTTCTGCACTCGAAAAATAATAATCCTACCCTCCCATGAATAACTGAAGGAGTCCCTCTCTTTGCAAACTCTTTTTCTCGCCTTTTCTTTCTAGAATTCTGTTGCCGTCATTATCTCTCTGTACCTAATTTGCTGGCTCAGTGGAAGAAAAGCTTCGTTCGGGAAAAATGAAGGAAAGCGAAGGAAACCCTTTGCATCTCAAATCTGTGAACCACATCTCAGTTGTGTGTAAATCAGTTGAGGAGTCCATTGATTTCTACCAGAATGTTCTTGGGTTTTTCCCAATCAGGAGGCCGGGTTCTTTTAACTTTGATGGGGCATGGTAATATATATACATATATGTGTTTCTTTGATCATCATCTTCTCAATTCTTGGAGATCGAAAAGTTCCTTGATGGTTGTCTTTAATGGAGGTTTCATTTCTGTGTGTGTGTTCTTATAACAGGTTATTTGGCTTCGGGATCGGAATTCATCTACTGCAATCAGAGACTCCTGAGAGCATGCCAAAGAAGACTGAAATTAACCCAAAGGATAATCATATCTCTTTCCAGGTAATTTTCTTTCTTCAGGCATTGTTTTCTTTTTTTTTTTTTTTGGATGGGAATGCAGAGACAGAAAAAATATATATATATATATATATATATATATATACACTTTATGCTTGAGGAAAATTTTCATTTTTGGCCTGGAATATTTTGTTTGTGAGATTTTTTTTTTTTTTTAAGGGGTTTGAGAGTTATCTTATTTCTCTTTTACTTAGATTTTTAGAAAATAATATCAAATAATACCTATCTGAAGACAAGGATATCATTAGCTTTTTTTTTTTTTTTTTTTTTTTTTAAGATATCATTAGTTTAGATATAACAATAATTATCCATTATCTCAAAAATTTAAATCAATAAAATGTAATTAATTAATAGTTTCTAATATGATCAAGTAAGTTTAATCATATTTATTAATTAGTGGCATGTTTTAATTCAGATACCACTAGTTCAAATATCACTTATCAACTGTCTCATAAACTTTGAATCAATTTAATAATTTATATTATTTTAATATGATCAAGCAAGTTTAATCATATAATTTAAACATGTTGCCACTTGCCACTTATTTGTTGGTGCATGGTCTCAACTTTTGCCAACTTTTGGAACTACTATGTCTCTTGATTAAAAGACAATACAAATTAATATGCCGTGCCAGAAACCAAAATTAATTAGGTGATTAATTAAATGATGATAAAAATTGTTAACGTTGATTAATACTTGTAGTGTGAGAGCATGGGCGCGGTTGAGAAGAAGCTGAAGGAGATGGGGATCACGTACGTGCGGGCGATGGTAGAGGAAGGCGGGATCCACGTTGATCAGATCTTCTTCCACGATCCTGACGGGTTCATGGTGGAGATATGCAACTGCGACAACCTTCCCGTGGTCCCATTAGCGGGCGAGATGGCTCGATCATGCTCGCTCCAGATGATGCAGCATCAGCAGCAGATCCGAGTCGTCCATCATCAGTAGACTAGAACTCATGTAGATTGAGGAGGAGGTGTTTGGTGGGCTCACTGGAGTGCCAATAATAATAATAATAATTAAATATATATATATCGGGATTCGTATTTGCTTGTTTTCTTCTTATTGTGTTTAATTTTCTATTTCTACTAATACTTTCTTTCTGTGTGACGATCGAAGACAAATTCAAATGGGAAATTTGTTCGGTTTTTCCAATGAATGAGCTGTCTTGCAAATAAATGATGATCTCAATTAATTAATCTCTTATTCTTATTCAAAGGCAAATAAGAATTTGGTTTTGTTGACAAGAGACGTGTTGCGTTGAAGCCATACAAAAAAGAAAAAGGAAAAAAGAAAAAAGAGACGTGAGTGTGTAGAAATTGGATGCATTAAGGGAGAGGTTGGGATTGGAGAAGTACTACTGAAGTCATACATCATGATGAATAATATTTGTACGTAGTAATAAAATATCACAGAGTCTGAGAAAATAAGTAGGTCTCAGTGGTAGGAGTTTAATTAGAACCAGAGTTTGAAATGGAGATCAGCCTTCTTTTTTTTCTATTGGGGAGATCAATATAGATTTTTTTTTCTCCCAGCTAAATTTTTTTTTTTTCAGGATTGGGGGGGACCATGGCTCCCCGGTCCCCCCTAGGTCCATCATTGGTGGTAGGAGTTTAATTAATAGAACCAGAGTTTGAAATGGGGACCAGCCACCTTCTTTTTCTATTGGGGGGACCAATATAGATTTTTTTTTTCCCAGCTAATTTTTTTTTTTCAGGATTGGGGGGACCATGGCTCCCCCCGGTCCCCCCTGGTCCGTCATTGGTGGTAGGAGTTTAATTAATAGTAATTTATGGTCATTAATTTGTATTATTTAAGGGCGTTTCTGATTATTATTATTCTTTACAATCCATTTTACTTTGTTTAATTTAGAGATCGATTAACAAAGATCATATATGCTTGCAGCGGAAAAGACTTCCCTTAATTAACAGCATACAACACGATCGATAAGCATGATACCACAATAGATAATCATTAATATATCCTTTTGTTTTTCTTTTTGTACTAGTTGATTCATATCATGAGGTCGAATGAAAAGAACATGTACGTTCTAATCTGAAAGGATCTTTTTATTCCTTTCAATTTTAGAAATTTCCCTAAAAATATAGTGATAGAATTAAATGTTTTCAATTTTATATTAGAATAATGCTAGAAACTCTAGTGCTCTTCCAGTACTAGGCAATTTACACAGTTGTTTAAGACCCACAATAGAATAAGGGCGCAAAATAGTAACATATAGTATTGGTAGCATTAGTTAAAAAATATATATATAGGAAAAAGTATGCATACCTCCTCAAACTACCATACAATTGAGAATTAATATTCCCCCATAAGCTACCAAAAAATTGACAAGGTTAACAAAAAGACAACAATAACCCTAAATTTTTATTAATCAGACAAAATACTCTTAAAAATTTTGCAAAATTGTCCACAGAAGCATATTTTTGAGCCGACGGCGGGTAGGGGAGACCATCCCCAAATAAGATTAGATTCAATTTCTCCTTAAAACTCTCCCTCTCTCTGAACGCTTTATTGACTTAACTATCAGGAGATCCTCGCCAACCCCCGACCAACGCTACTCCAGTGGCCATTTTCTTGTCTTGATTAAGGATGCTATTAATTTAAAGAGTTACACATGGGTGTTATAGCCGTTATCTCCGATCCCATCTTGCATGCTATGAACAAAGCATACAGAGATTGATTACCATTTTTATTTTGTGAGAAAATTCGTAACAAGGTGTTGGTTGCTCGATATATTTCCGCTCATGATCAATATGTATATATCTTTACCAAGGGATTGACCTCTCTGCTAGATTTCTGCTTCTGCGGGACAAGCTCATGATCATTACTGCTCCTCCCACGAGCTTGAGGGGGCTGTTGAGTTCAGGGTTCAATTCAAACAATTGCAGA
Source organism: Carpinus viminea (assembly GCA_013348765.1). Taxonomy (NCBI): domain Eukaryota; kingdom Viridiplantae; phylum Streptophyta; class Magnoliopsida; order Fagales; family Betulaceae; genus Carpinus; species Carpinus viminea. Next base: position 38,200,097 of record CP054667.1, on the reverse strand, counting down.
GATTGTGTTGTCCAGGACACCAATTGTATCTACTGCAACTTCTATCAGCATGATCAACTATTTGAATTTCGATACAAAAACAATTTAAACTCAAAAGTATATATATATATATATACGCGGATCCCTCTAAAACATGCATGTGTATTAATTAAAGAAGGTGACAACATATATATATGAAACAACAACACAACTTTATTGATAATATTCCAACTATCACATACATGCATGAAGAAGATCGATGATGAAGAAAAGGTACGTCGTCAGTGCCCCCTTGCAAGCATTTGCTCGTAATTCTCTATGGATTCGAGCCTCTGGATCAAAAGCTGTTGCCGGAACTTCTTGATGAATGCCTCGGCGCTTTCGTTGATGTCTTGGGATGGCTTGCTCTCTGCTGCCTTCTTTGCCGCCGCCGGAGCCTCTTTTCCCTTCTCCCTGCAGAAGTCACCGGCTCCCTCCTCGCTTCCATGTTCTGCTGTTGTGGGGGTGTCCATTAATGGAGGCGGCGTGGAGGTGGAGCTTTTCTTCATTCTCGCGTCTTCTCTTAACTCTCTTAACCAACAAATTCAAGGACTGCATGCCTTCCTCTGCAGATCCTTTTCTTCAATATATAGAAGTGGTATAATAATAATAATAATAATGGAAGGGTTAAATATATATCATTATCAGGTGCCCATAGTGAACATCTTTAATTTGGTTGACTTTGAAAATAAAGTGAGTAAAAAGTAAACAAAGTCTCGCGCGCGAATGAATGTGATTGGACGCTCCAAAGCAATTGTACGTCTTAAGGGATGACCCAACGTGGGGTTACCACAAAAATCGGCCGACCGGATCGCCATTTTAAGGAATAGATCAGTAATGCTGGATTAGGCTGATCAGGTGTCATTTGTATGAAATATATATATATAGATCGATTTCCTCATTTTACACTAATGGATGTTTGTAAATATCATTCATTTAAATATGTGATCCTGCTCTGTGCCATGGGGTTAGATATTTTAACTACTTTTAAATTAAACTTCTTACTGACATGACATGTTTTAAGTAGGTGTTTTCTCATGTAGCTACATAAAAACAAAATAAAAGTCATTTAATTAGTATACTATATATGCGAATCAATTATAATAAAATGAGTGTGATTAATATTGGTATGAGCTAGGAATAATTAATTCATGCAAGGTTAGCTAGGTTGACGGATTTGTGTGTATATATAACGTAATTAAGTCACTAGTCGTATAGGTTGAATTATTAGAAGGAAGAAGGTTCGTGGGAGATGAGTACTGATCATGAATTGAAGAATAGTATGGCAGCCATACCTACCCAACTGTATAATAATTGCGTATAGGTGCATTGTATATATATGTGCACATGTTCTCTACAAGAAACGTACAGAATAAAACTATATGTATATGGTTGAATTAATAATTGCACATGCATGTATGGCATATTTTTATGAGCATGGCAAGTGGGTCACGCTAAATCATAAATGTCATCAGAATTAAAGGATAGCATATGCATAGGGTTGAGATATTCTTTTTCCATTTGACAATATTATGCAATCTATCTTGGAATGTTGGGCATATATATAGAAAAGGAAGCAAACTTTGTTAGTATATGCCCACTTTCTACCCTCTTCTCTTTTTGCCACCACTTGTACTGCCAACTTCCCCCCATCCCCCTAAAACCCTCCCACACTAGCTTCCTCATCTTCTCCAGCTCACCCTTATTCCTGATACATCTAGTTATGTATATTTCTTTCTCATTGCCTACATATCAAGAGTACTGGCAATTTATGTTTGAGTGTCGAGTTAGTTTGAGTCCTGTCAAGACATAAGTATAAGATTATATAGGTCAATTATATCTCAAATCATTTAACTAAGCGGTTTAATTTGGGTCATGTTGAGACATAAGTATAAAATTATATAAGTCAATCATATCTAAAACCACTTAACTAAATGGGTTAATCTGGGTTATGTCGAGACATAAATATAAGATTATGTAAGTCAATTATATCTCGAACTATTTAACTAAACGGGTTAATTTGGTTTATGTCGAGACATAAGTATAAGATTATATAAGTCATACATCTAGAACCATTTAACTAGATGGGTTAATTTGTGTCATATCAAAACATAAGTAACATTATTCTTATATTAAGTCAATCATATCTAGAATAATTTAACTAAAACGAGTCAAATTCTTCAACCCTAATTCGCCAATTTTATATTGAATTTATAGATCATGTCAAATACCGACAACCCTAAATTAATGGGCCAAGATCAAGTTGACTTCTTAGAGCATCTCCTACAATTTTATATAAAATACCTAATTAAAAAGTGTAATTCTCTACTTTAACTACTATTTTTTTTTTTTGACACACACTAATACATTCTCTACTCTACTCTATTCCCTTCTCTACTTTTCTTATATTATTGTCAACACTGTATTATCAAATATTCATCTTTTGTAACATACATATTTTTTCAATAATCATATTCCCCAATGATTGAATCTTTTCTCAAACTTCCAACAAATATTTCACAATGCTAACATGGCAAGAACTAACAGTTATTGAATTTTTATTTTTTCAATAATCATATTTTCCAATGATTGTATCTTTTCGCAAAGGAAAATGCTAGGGGTTCTCCCCATAGGTTCTCCTGGTGTTTTTTCAGTCTTATGTAAAACATAATTTAAGAAAATAAAATTGTAATGGTCTCCACCACCGTTTTTTTAAGCATTAACATCAAATTTGAGGCATTAATACCAAATTTGTGAGGCATTAGCACCAAAATTGAGGCATTAGTATCAAATTTAGGATGATCAAATCCATTTTTGGTGATACTATCCTAAATGATTAACCTTCCACCCTTAGGTTTTAATTTTCAATCCAAAAACAAATTTTGAAGCATTAGAACCTAACTATTAACTCATAAAAATTAATCTGTTAGCAAAAAAATGGTACTACAATTTTATTTTTTCTTAAATCATGTTTTACGTAAGACTAAAAAAACGTCAGAAAAATATTATGGGGAGAACCCCTAACAAACCCTTTTCGCAAACATCCAACAAATATTTCACAACCCTAACATGGCCAGACCTAACGGTTACTGAATTTTTACTTTTATTTTTAACGAGGCCCAATTAAAAAAGATAATTGAGTCTCTCATTCACTCCTATTACCAAGTCCTGGGCCAGAACAAAACTCAGGCCGAGCCCAACCTTAACCCACCTGTACGGAGACACACAGACAACTAGTACCCAGTAGCAGAATCGTAACCAAAATAAGGAAATGGCTATGGAGACACTCCACCGATACTCACTCCGTCTCCGCCCGATATCCCTTGCAGATAAATGCCTTAAACCTGCCACGACCACCCCGATATTTCAGAAAACCCGAATACACATTTCGGTACCCGGATCTCCCAACCCTAAACGGACCTTTAATCCCACTTTCACAGCCTGGAAACCGTACAGTTCGGAATCCACTTCCATTGCCAGAGCAGGGTGGCTTCTGGGTCTAGGAGAAAAGAAGAAGGTGAGCTTGCCCGATATCGTCAAGGCGGGTGACCCGGTTCTTCACGAACCGGCCCGCGAAGTTGAAGTTGGAGAAATTGGGTCGGACCGTATTCAGAACATAATTGATGACATGGTTAAGGTTATGAGGAAGGCTCCTGGGGTTGGCCTAGCTGCCCTCAGATTGGAATCCCTCTAAGGGTCAGTTTTAAATTTTATTTTTGATTTTCTTTAATGGGTTAGTTTCAATTTTTGTTTCTTTTTTTCCTTGTAAATTTCTTATTTTCTGCTTGGTTACTGAGGAAGTGCGTGAAAAGAAGGAAAACGTCAAGTGTGGAAAATATGGGTGTCATAATTGTTGTGTTCATTTTGGTATCGGGTTCAGTTGGGTGGACATTTTGGTTTTCTCAGTCGTCGTTTTAAATTACAAATTATGCTACCAGTAACTATATGGGAGTATGGTGATCCGTACTGTGTCTTTGGCTGATATTGAAGCTAAATATTGAGCATATTTCTTTGAGTAATGAGAGAGTGTATGTATTGGTAATGGCTAACTTCAAGCTACAGTGGTGGATAAGATTGCACTATTTTAGACTTGGTCATTTGCCAGCTTCTTTTTTTTCTTTTTTTTTTTTTCTCACGAACTGGAATTTACAGCATAGGAAGGAAAATTCAGGATTAACATCTTTCAAGGTCTCATATGACAATATAAGAAATAAAATGGAGAAAAAGGAATTAGTCATGCAGTTGTTCCCCATTTTGTTTGACTCGCATTTTGATCTCCAGGAGAAGTATCTTCTTATTGTTTCAATGATTACCCTTTTCTTGCTGTTAACATATGTATACATGAATGTAAATTGGGGATCCCATTCAGTGTCCACATGGTGTTGTTAATTGCTGCAGTGAAGATTGTAATTTGAATTCAACTCTTTTTATATAACTGTGCATCCCGCAAAACCGACATTGAGGGAGAGTGGGGATCCTCCTTGTTGACTATCCTGTCACTTTATTTCTGCAGATAATAGTTTTAGAAGATACAAAAGAATATATTAGTTATGCACCCAAGGAAGAGACTAAAGCACAAGATAGACGACCTTTTGATCTTCTGGTATGTGATTCTGCAGGGAAGGTTAAAATTCAAATGATACTGATATTTGTAGCAACCAAGAACTTTTACTTGACAATTACAATTTATTAGTTCTTTTGAGGCAGGTCATTTTAAACCCAGAGCTTAAGAAGAAGAGCAACCGGACTGCAGTATTTTTTGAAGGCTGCCTGAGGTAAAATACAAACACGTAGGAGTAATTTGTATGGTGTTTTTGTTTCTTTTTTACTTTTCTTTTTTAAGTCCACAGCATAGTTGTCTGTTTTTCTACGACCCTTTGTTGTTTATAACTTTGTTGAACTCATTGTGTGATGTGTGAGATAGGGACAAAATTACAAGCTTTAGTACACTGATTGCCTTTTCCTGTAACACTGTGATGAATTGAATAATTGACAGTTGTACATGCTGTAGTCTAATGTTTTAACTTGTCCAACAGGGCCTCTTTGAAGGATCTAAATTAGAACATGTCCAAAAAAAAAACACGTGTAAATATCCAGAAAATTAGGTAGTTTTTTAACCGCTAGGGATTGGCTCAAGTGGTAAAGGCCTTGAACTTTGTTGGCATAACCATTAGATCTAAGATACGAATATCCTTGGTGTACAAACAATTCATTGGAGCCATACTCTTGGCGAAAGCCATTAAAACGATTTGTGTGGCTTGGGTGAAGTTACACTGGTCTGGAGTTTATCCTTCTAGGTGTGTACATGTAGGGGTGAAAAAGCAATTATGGTTAGTGGTTATTGGCTAAAACCGCTAACCATAACCGCTTAGGCAGTTAGTAAAATCCACTTAACTACCTTTTGCTAACTACCTAAACGGTTAACTAGTAGTTAGCAGTTAATAATCCTAATAACCGCTTTTTAAATGAAAAAAATTAAATATAAAATAAATAAATAAAACCAAAACGACGTTTCTATGGTAATACGATAATACCTCACTACATACAACATCGATTCTAGATTTATATATATATATAGAGTTAGCGGTTAGTGGTTTTGAAAGCAACGAAAACCGCTAACCGTAACCGCTTAGATAATTAGCAGTTAGTGATTTTTCTTAACGCCTTCAAAAGCGATTAATGGTTAGTGTAGGTAGCAGTTAATGGTTAGTATGTTAGCATAGTTAGTGATCGGTTAATAACTGCCTACCTTTTCACCCCTAGGTACATCACTTCCTACTCATTTATCACTTAAATATGTGATGGCATCTCATGAGATCCTATGACCAATCTTGTTTCACCATTTGCATCTATGGCATTGTTTCCTCAAAGGTTCAATTTTTTCCAAAATTTACCTTTCATATTTTTTTTTTTGATGAGGGAATGAAGGATATATTATTATAAGTGTAAGGATGGAAATTGAATGGATGGACTTGAGTGAAGCGCAAGAAGTTGGCTTTGTAGGATGATTTGCAAAATTAAGGAGTATTGAGCACTAAAATCTCTTGGATAATACATAATATATAGTTTTCAAGCAGTTGTTTGCGCTAACATTACCATGGGAGGCCTATCCCTCGAATGGTTATTTGTATGATTACATTTGATTAGTGAACCAAGAGAACTTTCAAAAGTGGTCTGAGTAAGTAGGTGAAGTCATTATCAGATTTAGCTCAACCTTAATGTCTCATGCTTGAGTGAAGCTTACCCACCGAAAATTTGTATGAAATTTGCATCCCATTTATAAGATTGAAGAGGAGCTTAGGGGCAAGGAATAATGATACACTTATTTCTACTTTTTTACACAATTTTGTTCACACTCATAAGTAGCTTTTAAAATTACCATTGGATATGAGATAGATCTTTATTGGATTTTGATCCAATGGTAGTTTTAAAGCCACCTATGGATATGAAAAAATTATGTAAAGAAATGGGAGTATGTGTAGCATTCCTCCAAGACAAGACCTATTATTTAGAACAGCTAAATGTTTCTTCTATTACTAAGCTAAATTTAAAATAAACTCAATGCTTTTGTATGAGTAAAAATATTGCTCCCTTTGCTGAAAATGACTATTTAAACTCCTCTCTTATGGAATTAACTTACGGGGTAGTCAGATATTACAGAGAAATAATGTTGGTCCTTCCTGTAGTAGTATTCTCTCAGCTGAATGGGGTATGTATTATTTTCTATAATTTCTAGAGTAAGACTGTTTTCCTGCATCTATCTTGTTATGAGCTTTTGTTCCCACTGGTTGCTTTCTACATGCTCTGGATTCATTTCCATGCCCCTTGGTTGCATGGAGAAATTTCAGCTTCTACTTACCATCTGGGTAGTGAAAAATGCTAGAGTGGTACTTCTTTTTAAGGCTATTTGAAAATTTAGTAATGAAAGGTTCACTTAATGTGGCAGTCCTTCCTGCCCATGGATCATTTCTTTCTCTCCAAAAACGCTACATCAATACCCTATACCAAATGGTGAGAGGACAATGGTGGAATTAAAGGCCACCTTCTTCCGTACCCTATACCCATGGATGGTTGCTTATGAGTGTTTTCATATTTCATGTTTTTATGAATTTTTTTTTAATTTTTTTTCCTTTTATGGTTAAGTGTTTCTCTTGTATATTTCCTGTGTATTTGGATCCACCTTTTGTGTTCTAATGTAGTTATCTTATAAAAAAAATGTGATAGCACTCTGTCAGTACAAGAATGACTGTCTTAGTGTCAATTAGTTTCTAACATGATAGGAGCCAACATGCCTTTAATGAGTTTTTGGTACACAAATCGATTTTTTTGGATGAATAATACTCAAAATTTTGTTACAACATTGTAGTTTTATTGTGTTGTAAGTTGACATTTTGAATTGATAAGAAATTCTACACATTTAAAATGTATGTCTTGTACTGTTGAACTTCCATTTGTAGCTCAACCATGATACTGATGAGAATTTATCACCCATGATTGGTGATCTTCTTGTATTGTGATGTGCAGTGTTGATGGATTCAGGGCAGTGGTAGAGCGGTATCTCGATGTCGAGGTTACAGGTTTGGATCGTTATGGTCAACCCATTAAGATAGATGCTTCAGGCTGGCAGGCCCGAATTTTACAGCATGAGTGTGATCATTTGGATGGAACCATTTATGTTGATAAGATGCTTCCCAAAACATTCCGAACCGCAGAAAACTTGGACTTACCTCTTGCTGAGGGATGCCCCAAGCTTGGTGTTTGCTAGTTGTGGAGCTGGACACACTGTCGAGATGTTGATATGCAGGTTTTCAGACTTGACAGAATGAGTTCCAGTGCTGCAATTGACTGTGTTGGAAATGAAGGTTATTTGCTTAAGATTGGAAATGGATGTCTTATATTTAATTTGGGGTATCATCTTCTGGGCGAATAGCTAATATTTCAAGATTGGTTCGGTTCATCCCATGCAATTGCTTTTGAATCTTATATGAACAAGATATATGAATTATTTTCAAATGAAGCTCTTGGTTTTATTTCTTTTGGCATTTTAAAAGGATAATATATATATATATATATATATATAATTTTTCTGTATGCACAATTGGTATCATACACATTGCAGAAAGCTCCTCCCATCGAACAACATAGCAGAAAGAGGAAAAGCACAGTAATAGCATTGATGAATTTCGCTAAATTATGCTTTGTTTCTTGAGTATAGTCCTTCACTGATTTACATATAATAGGAAGAAGGAAACATCGAGGAATTTGTGTACAAATTAGGTATATTGAACCCCACTAAGTCATGCCGTATATCTGCACAGGAGTTGATCTCTTTGCCATTCTTCTATACAAATTCAAAACTGAATGATCTCTCTTCAGATGGAATGAATGGCAGAATCCAGTAAGACTTTCTGGTTAATGTAGTTTTCACTACAAGAAAAGCAAGCAGGTGGGTTTACCAAACCCGAACTCGACCCATAAGCTTCCCAACAAAAAGATCTTGTAATTCCCCCGCAGCTTGATACAAGTTGAATATCTTCCAAGTATAACCCTTCACATGTTAAGGCATCACTGCAACTAAATTTTATTGCTTCTTCTGTAGCTGATGTCCCTCTGATATGCATGAAGGATATATTCGCCACTTTTAAAGCCAAAGTCTGCATTCCCTCAGGATGATACATATTAGTCTATGATAGTATATTCTACTTTAATCAGCTCTATCTACAATTCCCTCAATTTAGGCTGTTCATTTTGAATGAACGCCCAGGGTGAGCCACTTGAGCACTTAAAACACCCTTTTAAGAGGGACATCAGCCACCCCAAGACAGCTATGGGCATGGTCGACCATTCCTAAGGGGTTGGCCAACCATCTCTACACCCTTTAAGGTGTGGTCGGAATACCACAATTTTAATGATATAAAGAAAGCATTAGTCACATTTACGCTATTACTTCATAAAGACTTAACTCCTCATTCTCACCTGATTTGCACATGGATGCCTTGAATCACAGTAATATTGATCTACTATTATTGGATTGGATACGTTTTCCATCAGCACATTCTGGAACGAAATCCCAGTTGCAAAACCACTACCTCCCTGACGAAGACATAAAAAAACAAGGATTCAATCAACCACGAATTAGTGCTTGTATGTTCTGCAAGAGAGAGAGAGAGAGAGAGAGAAGATTACCTGCCATGTTTTGATCCTCACCCCATTTGCAGTGTTGGAGAGGAAAGCTCCATCAACCACTACATCATGCACCTGCGACCAAGAGTTTGATTTTCCCAGGCTTCCGATACTGAAGGATGTAGATCAGAATTAGTTAAGGAGTTCATGATATCCCTGGTTCTAACTTGTTGAAAGTGAGCATTTCGTCTACCTTATGCCATGACCAGGGCCACAGATAATGTTTCTGATCCGGATCCGTGAAGAGTTGCTGACAATAGAGATGCAGTCATCCCCTAGAGTCAGTTTAAGATCTCTCCATAAGACAGTTAGTAGTGCATTGTTTGGATGGAAAACAAATTGATTAACTTCAGCAAATGAAATATGATGCAGTTTTTTCTTCTTCTTCTTTTTGGGTTGATTAGAAAATATAAAACAGCTAAATTGAAGAACACATTTATCTTTGAATTTCAGTGATAAATTTTGTTTCAATGTAGTCAAATCTAGGCATCTGTATGTTCAAAGCTAAACCACAAATAAGCATGAAAATCTCATCCATATAAGCCATAGCTATGTAGTCCAAGTTCATTCTTCTGAAAAATTATGTGAAAGTGAGTTTCAAAAACTGCCTCGTTTGCCAATGCCATTTCTCTTTACTTTTGCTTTTTATAAAATAAGTAAAAACATTAACAAACAACTTTAAACACAAAACTACTTTCAACTTTATGTCACATCAGAATAAATTTTCAACCAAAAAGAGAAAGGCAACATTCTAAAAGACGTTATCAAACGAGCCTATCTTATTGGAAATTTTGGCAAAAACTAACTGATTTAACTCCTTTTGCGTTATAACCAACCTGTTCTGATTATGCTATCCTTGACCTCAACACCTTTTGATGCACTGATGTGAATTCCATCAGTGTTAGGGCTACGTGCAGGTGCTATCACATTGAGATGGGCTGCAACAACCCGAAGACACTTGGTGAATGACATGTGCATTTGTTGACTATCAACCACCTTGAGGTTCTTCACATTCAAATACTTGCACCTATGGAAAGTGAAGGCCTGCGGTGTAATTCTTGTAGTATGTTAGGAAAAAAAATCATCAAAGAAACTCCTATTCTTTGCTCAATAATAAGAGTGGAAAACAGAAACAATCAAATCAATGAAACCAACTGAAAATTTATCCAAAAACACAGCAGCACTAACCGTCGGAGCATGATGACATGGCTGCCACAAGAGAATATGAAGCCATTGTTAGAATAGAATTAAATGATTAGAGGTTTTCAGAACAAAGGTTTTGAATTCGAACCCTGATTCAATAGTTTATCCCCCATTTCAGTTAAGAAAGAGTTTGAGCCCACACGTTATGGAAAGTGTTAGAATATAATTAACCCTTCAGAATAAGTGATGATTTAACCGACGTGATTAGATGCAGACAATATAATCTTTAAAAGAAACGGGTTGAAGGAGCAAGACATGAATACGTACATTTGTGGAGTTGGTCTTGCAAGACCGTGCCCACCATTCCTGTCCCATCCCATTGATTGTGCCTCCTCCTTCTACAGTAAGGTGGTTCACCCCATGGAAGTAGAGCCATTTACGTGGATTCATACCAAACCAGGCACCAGGATCTTTGGGCGCCATGATTGTACCAGAGATCTATTAACAATATGACCCAATAAACTGAAAATATATCCATAATCTTATATGAATTATTTTTGTCTAATTTGGTTATAAACAGAAATTTGAACATACCTGTAATGTGATCTTTGTTCGGCAAGGCCCAGCAATGTCAATAGGATGAATCAGAAAAGTTCTTCCAGCAGGAATTACAATTCTTCTTCGTAGAGAGAAAGAACAAGCTATTTTCCAAGCATCCTTGAAGGGCTGAAATCATCAAAATACTATTACTCAACAACAAGATTTGAGCAATGTATTTCCAACCCTCTTCCCAAATCCCAATGATTAATCAATATATATTAATTAATTAATTCTTTATCTGATTATTCCTCCTCCCCCTCCTCAAAAAAGAAAAAGCTTGGAATCTTATTTAACAACCTCCATTGAAATCATTCAATTTTAGAATGACAGCTCACATACATTATAAAAAGAATATTTTGAATTCAAATAATGATAGACCCGGCTAAAGTAAAAACATAATGATCAGCAGTGATAATAACATACTTTTATACGAAGCTGAAAAAGAAACCCAAGTTGAATGATTTTCTATACCTCTGTATCGTCATGAAGGCCATCTCCTCGTGCACCAAAGTCGCCAAGAAAAAGGACCCGTTTGGATCTGGGCGACCCAGATTGTGGGAGCTGTAAAAGAGAGTCAAAACCATGTACATATGCGAGATTTGAGGTCAGAAATATGAGCATGAGACATGTTGAAGATGAACAGCAACATCCCAGGTTGTACTTTTTCATGTTCTGTCGTAAAAGGAAGATCAGAGGAGACTTCACACTCTGGGAAGCTCTCAGAATGTCGGTACTGGCTGAGTGAGTGAATTTTTTTTTGTTCGTTAAAATATTGTGTTTCCCACCAAACGATGCGCCGTTTATCTCTATACATCATCCATTTGATGAAGGATAGATACGCGACACGCCGTATAAGAAGATTATATATTATTTTATTAATAATCTTTCTTTTCTAAGCTTTGAAACATTAAAATAATCAAAAGAATACTTTTCTCTATTTTAACTGTTAATTTTTTAGAATATCTCAACCGTCTCATTATTTTAATAATTTATTTTACTATTTCATTTAAATATTACTTTTTAACGATTTATTTATTCTTTTTTAACCATTAAAGGAGAAGACATAAATTACTTTTTATTCAATTGATGAGTGAATAGTTCTCATTATTAATTACTATTTACTCACTTTTTCTTTTTATTAAAGGGATGAGACTGAAAATGAGACTTTTTAGGTATTTTTATCAAATTAACTCACCAAAATAACCAAAAAATGATTATGATAAAGCGGCTAATAATGCTCTAAGAGCACTATTTCCAGCATCACCAAAATAAATAAAAGTACATTTTTCTCTATTTTAACTACTCACTTTTTTAAAACAATCCTAATCTCATTATTTTAATAATTCATTGTTACTATTTTATTTAAATATTATTTTCAAAGATTTGTTAATTATTTTTTTAACTATTAAAAGAAGAGAGAAACAACAAAGAAAAAGGGAGAGAGATGGTTTTTTTTTTTTTTTTGGTAAGAAAGTTATTTTTTTATTCAATTGGTTAGTGAATAGTACTCACTCTATTCACTCACTATTTTTTTTTTTTTAATCAAAGTGGTGAGGTTGAAAATGAGACATCTTCACCAAATTACCTCATCAAAATAACCAAAAAATAATTTTGGTGAGACTACAAATAATGCTCTTATGTAAAGCTTTTGCTACATAGGACAGACACCTTAAAACAAGAACTAAGATCCTCTCCATCGGTTATTTATATTGAATAAATATTTTTATCTCCTCAAAAAATAAAAAGATAAAAATATTCATCGATCATGCTCCTTAAAATAATAGTAAGGCTTAGTTGAGTAAGGAATGTGAATAATGACGACAAATTTTTGGGACACTGAGAATTGAGAAATTACGGCATTAGGAGCAAGCTTGCGTATCTCATTACAAGAAGCCAGATTTGAACAAATGGTGCAAGCAAGCTTCCGTATCTCATTACAACATGCCACATTTGTGCAGTTTGGCAACAAGAAGAAAGAAACAAGAGGAAATGGTTTATAACAAATCAGTCCCTTGTAACTCCTAGTGTTATATGGGCTCCGTCGAATCAACTCAACACGGCATATTTATCAAATAGGTCGTACAATGTCACTTGCTGACTTGCTGATTTAAATAGGTCGTATTATGGTTGATAAATCTAACCTACTTAACTAAATAAATCGTGTTATGATTAACCTTTAATGAGTTTGCAGGTCAATAAATGAGACAGACCGATCGACCTGAATTACCATTCTCTAAGAACTTTGGGAAATTAGTAGATACTCACACCTCATAGAACTTGGTTGAGACAAGAGAAATTAACAAGGTTGAATTTTAGACGATTTAGAGTGATCAAGTTTGCAAGCAACTGCCAAGTGGCCCAATATTTTCCACATAGGCCTAGTATTGTGGTCTGTGAACATGGCTATTTTGGCATCGGCACCATTGTTTTTTTTTTTTTTTTTTTTTTAAATATCAGCATCATTGTTTATTTGTTTAAAGGAGGAAAAAACGACAAAGAAAACGAAAAAGAAAAAGAAAACCATAGTCAAATATGGTTGCGGCTAGAAGAGGAGTAGATGGTCCAATTTGACTGCCATGTCGGTGACACGCGTCTCCATGTAAATTGACCCGTCATTATACGGACGGGGGACAGCTGCTTGGTTTCCCATCGGACGTACGTGTGAGCTTGACTTCAGATTCTTGTGTTCTCTTAAGATTTTAAAATAATAATAAGGGTAAATTTTAAAACCTCTTCAAATTTTCAGCTAATTACACAAATTTTTTGACTTTTTAAAAGTCTCGCTTACCCTTTAAACTTTCAAGGAAAAATCTACTTGATCCTTTTAAATTACCACTTCAATGATAATTTATGTTTCAAATTATTAATTATAACAATTTATCCTCTAAACTACTAAAACAATGATGATGTATCCCCAATTTTTTAAAAATGATCAAAATTACCCTTACCAAAATAAAAACAAAAATACTATAATTTAATTTAATTTTCAAATTTTTAAGGGTATTTTTATTTTATTAAAAATTTATAGGGGTAATTTCATTATTTTGTTAACATTAGGGGGTACATTGTCATTGTTTGTTAGTTTCAAGGGATAAATTGTCATTGGAATAATAGTTTGATGGATTAAGTAAACTTTATTCAAATTTTTATTTACTCTTACTTAGAAGTCTCTCGTTAAAACTCACCATTTTAAAGTATTAAAATGACACCATTTTTTGCCGTTTTGGGCATTATAGGATCTAAAGTGGAGCAAATGGAAGTTTAGAGAGAATTAGTGAGAGTTTTGAAAGTTCAAAAAAATTTGTATAATTGACCAGAAGTTTGAAGGGCTTTCTAAAATTTTTCCTAATAATAATGTTCGCTCAACAATTAACATTTCTATGTAAAAAAAAAAAAGGAAGAACTTATAACACGAATTTGGCCACTCTTGCAAATACCCTCCTAATATTTAAAGACTACCATTCACTTTTCAATTCGCTCCATTTGATAATCATACAATTACACAAAATTTTTAAAGATCAAAATAATTGATTTTCATTTTTTAAAAAAATAAAAATACATTTTAGAAGTTGAAATTTTAAATAGTAAATTTTAAACGGTGACTTTTGTATAAAATTTCAACTTCCAGATTTTTTTTATTTTTTTAAAAATGAAAATCATTGGTATTTTGGTCTTTTTAAAAAATTTTGTAAATTCTAATTTGTACGGATTGTCATCAAATCGATGAATTGAAGAAAGTGAGTTTTTAAACGTTAGAGATTTGCAAAAGTAGCCAAACTTCAAGGGGTTAGTAAAGTTTTCCAAAAAAAAAAAACCATTTCTTTTTCGTAAAATAACATAAAACGAAAATTACAATTCAACCCTCAATGTTTTACTTTTCAAAATTTATTTATTTTTTCTAAATTCACTTTTTCTTTAGTTGCTGCCGTTTTATCTGACAAAACTATAATCACATGGCTCACATGGCTCGCACGTAATCACTTATGTGCTTACCTTCTCAAAAATGCCCCCGGCCAACCCCATCTTCTTCACACGTGGACCAGTAGAATTTATGCTAATTGGAACTACGAGAGTCATCTCGTTTTGTCCATCACGTAGAGGGACAAATTTAAAAGATTAAGAAAATAAATATTGAAAAGAGTGGTGATCGGATATGGATGGTCTCATTATGTTCTCACAGGACGGTCCACTCACAGTGTTTGGCTAAGCATTTTTCAATTTTCTTTTAATCTCAAAAAATAAATAAATAAAAAATAAAACTCCTTTTTACTTTATATCCCATCAATAAATTCCTTTCTCATGTAATTTTAACTTGCCCTCTCATTTTGCTCTTATGACCATAAAGCCAGCTTCATGTAAATTGCCTTCGTAATTTACATTTATTTCATGCTGACATTAGGGGTATTATAATTTATATTAAGAAATTATTTACACTGTCCCTAGGAGGTAGTTCAATCGGTTAGGACCACGCCTAATAAAACGAAGGTCACTAATTTGAATCCTCCTCCCCTCTCCTGTGTGGACATGTCAAAAAAAAAAGAAATTATTTACACATTGAAGTAGTAGTTCATACTTGATAAAATAATTAAATAAAAAATCTAATCTATCAATTTTGTGTAACTGACTTTATAATAAGAATTATATATATATAATATTTAAACATGTATTTTATTTATAAGAATTATAAGATGAGTATTATTAGACACTATATTTTTATTTTATAATTGTCTAACAATATTGACGTGACACCCCAAATTAATTGTGTGATCTCATTTCAATTAACAATGATTAATCTTTAATAATAATAAAAATAATAAGGGATAATTACCTTTTTTTTTTCATGAACCAAGACGTTATGTCGATATCTCCCATGAACTGTCAACCTTACTGCCCAACCCAATCAGACTATCATTTTCTTTTCAAACCCCCCTTTTCGTCAGTCAACCACATTAAAAAACTTGAAATGACACAAAAATCTTAACTTTATATACCAAAATTACATATACCCCCAAAATTAAACAAAGTTAATATATATATATTAATGTATTAGTACTAGTTTCAAAAAAATTAAAATTAAAATTAAAACAAAATATATAAACATATTAAAATTGAAAAACACTTATAACTTAATTTTTAATTTAAAATAAATATATTTATATTTTTTGTTTTGATTTTTGATTTTGAGGTATTTTTGTCTTTTAATGAAACTAACATTTAAAAAAGAATATTTCGTTTGATTTAATGAGGTTAACTGACGGAATAGGAGTTTTGGGAAGAAATGGTAATCTGATAGGGTCGGGCAGTATGGCAGTTCATGTGAAGATATTGACATAAGATCATAGTTCATTGGGAAAAATGTAATTATCCTTAATAATAATAATAATTTTTTTCTTTCTTTCTTTCTTTTTTTTTTTTTTTTTTAGGTATGAGCCATATATAGAGTGCTCGATCAGTGTATCCTATCACGAAATTAATTAGGCAATTTGATCGATTACGTTGTAGACAAGATAGTGGGGGATAATGTCTTACTGAGAGCTCCATCATTGAAGATGTAACATTTTCTCAATAATTTAATCCTTATTACTTTCGACGTGAATAGTGGTGGGTCGACCGAAAGGGACCCTAACACTTTTATAAATCAATGATTAATTGTGGTGACAATTTCCACAGCCCTAATCAATGAATATATAATTGGTGTTATTGACCAAGGCTTCACCTTATATACCACCGATTTCTAATTCAAAAGAATAGGCGAATGCTATTTAGCATATTCTTATATAACTATTATATAATTGAAATGCTAATTCAATGGCTAGTTTTTAATTACTACTACATCGTCAAACTGTATAACAATTATAAAAGAATCCACTAAATAACATTACTCAAACAATATATGCATATCCTTACTTTGTTCATTTTGATCTTATATTTACGGCCTGACTAAAACGCATTTTTTGCAAAAATTTAAAAATAAAGTTTTTGCCAAAAGACACGTTTTTTACTTATAAGCTCTATTTTTCAAACTAGCTCTTAGAGGCCAACATCTAGACTAAACAACTTTTGGGGTTAGATTTCGCATATGATGAGTCAAAGATAGCATATTTGTACTTGAGCACAAAAAGAGGAATCAAATTTTGAAAGAGAAATGCAAAACATTCTTACTCTCACGCTCTCAAATGCATGCTGCTAATGTGGCACTAAAAATTACCAGTAATTTTGGATGGATAATTGTTGAATTCTAAATCTAATGGTAATTTTTAGTAAAGTCAAAGAGTGTGCATTTGAAAGTGTGAGAGTGAGAACAAGAGTAAATAACCATGTTTGTTAAAATTTTGAGGATGGGTTAAGGATATGGTATATCTATTAAAGTTGAGTAATGTTATAAGTTCTTTTTGCGTTACTTGTGTTACTCCAAGAATGATGTTACTCTTAAAATTACTATTAAACTTGTAATTAATTATTATTGGATTTTGATCAAATGATAATTTTAAGATACATCATTATTGAAGAAACATAACAAAGACTTCTAGAAGTACTCATTAAAAATAGTTTGAAATACTACACTTCCAAGGCAAAATTTCATGAAATAATCCAAATGAAAAATGTAAACAAATAAAAGGAAACTCGAAAGAAAAATATTGATTCCAATATTTGATGGATATATATATACTACTTTTTGGTTGAATGGTGGACAATTTAACCTTTTAGATATCAATATTCAACTTTTTTGCTTGGATGATGCAATTTCTTCATTCAAAGCACACCAATCCCTCACATCATGTGATTTACCATACTAGATTATATATAACGCAGAACAGGCGATTTTTCATGCAAAAATAGCATGATTAAAACATATTGTACGTTATTATTCGTCTATTGATCAAAACTGCTAAGGAACTTAGACGGGTAAGAAAGTGTTTTCTGATCAAGAGCAATTGAGTTATAGCTTAACTCAGCTCCATCAAAAACTACTACTAAATTAATCACCGCCACCAGTCTTGGTGACAAAAGCATTATAACTGATAAAGAAATAGGTATATTTAGACTGGGATTTGGTGGGCTCTGAACCACTTTTTGTAAACTTAATTGGGTCTGACCAAAAAGAAGACACCCTTTAAGAAGGTTGATTATCTACTTAATTAAAGCTTAATGATTTAAGGTTGTAATTACCTTTAAATATTAATTATGATAAATTTGAGTACAAATGATATCAAAAATAATAGTAAGGTCCACCAGAGTTTGATGATCCCAAGAACACCAAAGGAAGCAGTTGGAGGAGATTCTCTCGTATGCTGTGACGTTTATCTGATCAGTTTGAGATCGAGGGAGACAGAAGGTGAATTAATCCCTCAATCTACAGTAAGAAAAGATTCCAATCAAGAAACTTTGATGAGGTTTTTCTTTTTTCTTTTTTTCTGTAGCAAAATCATCGAGTAGCTAGCTAGCATGATTAGTTGAAATTCCAGATCGAAGCAGCAGCCGCTTTTGAATAATCATATATAAATGAAAAGAGAGAGAGAAAGAGAGATGAAGAAATAGATCCAATCTGAGAATTGCTTTGTACAAAGTTCCTCAAGCTAAAAATAAATAAAAATCCATAATATATATATATATATATACACATATAATTACATCCACCCAGACCACAAAACCATCTCTGATATCTAAAGGAAATTAACAGAACATGAACATGAACATGATGAACAGGACATCCAATAAGCAAAAAACAAGAAATCTAGAAGCGATCGAGAACATTCATCATTTGTGATATTGTTTTCCAAAAACTCCCTCTCTCTCTTTTGCATCTCAATTTATAGAGATGAACTTAATCCCTCTACCAAAAACAAAGAAAAACATCTACGACATGATCAATACGTAGTAAGAGAGAATCCTGTATAAGTACTCCATGACCACCGGAATATCCCACCTCCGACCACCGGGAAACGCCAAACTCTACCGCGATCTAAGCTTACCGGCGTTTGTCCTCCGACCAATTTTCGGCGGCTTTCCGAAGGCGCTGCAAAACCCACAAGCGGAGACCTTAGGGGAAGGCGGCTCGATCGCCGGAGACACCTTCCCGGTGCGGTAGCCGCGTGCTCCGCCGTTGGATCGGCTGCGCTCGATGGTGTTGGGCGCCTTCACCTCTTTGATATCCAGCTTCTCTTGCTCTTTTTGAGCTTGTTGTTGTCCTTCTTCTTGGTCTTCCTTCTTGTTCACTTTGTTCAGCTCCTCCGACAAGAATCTGTCGTCCCACACAAATCCTGACGAGCCTTGTCTCCTGAATGAAACTGCAGATCTTTGCAGACCGGCCATTCCCTCTCTCTCTCTCTCTCTCTCTCTGTGGATCTTTCTTGAGCAATATCAAAGTTCTGTAGTTGTTGTAAAGAGAAGACTTTTCTTTATATATATAGAGGGAGAGGGGAGAGTAAAATCAGAAGGATATCGAGAAGGTTTAATTTTATTTAACATGGCAACTAAGTCAATAATCTTTTCATTGACTATTATTATTATTATTATTATTATTATTATTATGTTATTTTATTTTTTTAATATATATAATTACGGGCAACAAATATAATAGAATAAAAAAAACTAAATAAAAGTAAATCAACAGAAAAATCTAATCCAGATAAAGTATTAAGCATCGAGCGAAAATATGCTTAAAATAATAAAAATATAATTTCTTTTAAATTTTTTCTAACGTCTTTTGAATATTATTATTTGTTTTTTTTCTATTTTGGAAAAAAAAAAAGTATATTGCTTGACTAAGCTTTTTGTCCACCTCAGCTGACCATGCCTTGGTTAATTCGTAGACGCAACAGCCAGCCGCCTTGTTTTTTGTGATTATCGCAATCATTAAACGGAGATTCGAAGTAGTTTGAGGCTTAGCAAATTTGACGTAATATAATTTTTTTTTTATTTGAACCGAATAATATTTAATTAATAATAATCAAAAAGTATTTTTGTTTTTTTAATTTTTAAGAGGATAAAAATATCATTTAATTATAATTAATTGAGTATTATTCAGTTCAAATAAATTATAGAGATTTTAATTCAAATTTGACAAGTAATTTAACCCTCTCTCTAATGAAAAATTCAATATTAAATCCGAATTAATTAAAAAAATAGAGATTTAAATACTAAAGCCAATTTATTGGACAACACAGGAATGGAAATAAGGAATGAACTGGGAATTTGGGTTTGAATTCACTAAGTATTGATAGCTTGTGAATGTTAATTTAAACATGTTTTATGTTTAGGATAGATGGGTATAATTCATGTCACTCTCAAAAAAGAGTAATGATATTAGGAGGATTAAGTTCTCATAGAGTCATCCTAAGTGTGATGTAGCATTTAAAATCATCAATAAATTAAAATTCAATAATGATCATCTTAAATTGAATATAAATTTTAAATGTCACATCACATTTGGGATGACTTTAGAATAACTCTAATCCTCCTTATATCATTACTCCTCAAAAAGCCCCCTCAAATAAAAAAAAAACAAACAAACAATAGTACGAGGTTAATTGACTGTAAAAAATATTTGAGTAATGTTAAAACTATTTTATAATATTGACATTCAGTCTTATCAACTCTTAATTATTATTATTTTAAAAAAAAAATTAATTTGATGTTTAGTTAAGATGGACACATGAGCAATAATTATGATATAAAAATGTATTATTTACTCTTTACCATTACTCAAAATATTTTAAACAATGTTCAAAAGAGAGGTGAGAGGGATGAACATAATCCTTTCCAATTCACTTAAACCAGGATAATATTCGTTGGCTATAGTGGAATGATATTTTTGTCTTTGGATTGACAATAATATCCATTATAATTAGGTAAATATTATTCAATTCAAATAAAATGGAGAGGACCGAGACATCTGGGAAAGCATAATAAGCCCTTAAATGATTCTGTTCCAGCTGGTTGACTCTAAAATATTTGGAATAAATTTTACTGGATTTTTGAAATGAAATCACTAAAAATCAGAGGAGATCGTAGCAAAATTCTAAAAATTTTAGAAATCGCCCAAAAAATAAAAATAAACACAAGCCAAGAACCCTTTGTTAATTAGTAGCATAATCGAGGAACACGATGATTTTCTTTTTTAATTTCATTTTCTCTTTTATCACACAATATATAATTGAGGGATAATTATGGGATGGGTGATAAAAAGAGATGCTTTAATATATTTGATGGAGAGTTGTCGATCCCATGTTGAGTTGATGGTGCTATAACATACGATGGCAGAGAAGGCAAACATAAGCATGACAAGAATCAGAATAATTGGCATATATAATTGAGGCGCACCTAAAAAAAAAAAAAAACATTTTTTTAAAAATGCCACTAAAATTATGTTTTTTTTGGCCTTTTTTTCTTATATGTCATTAAATTCTTGGCATAACCAAGCAAACACTAGGACCCGTTTGGTTTGCAAAATAAGGATCTATTCCTAAAAATAGTTATTCCTATTAGAATCACTAATCCGTTACATAAAGAAATAGTTATTCTTCTAAAAAAAAAAAATAGAAGAATAGCCATTCCTAAAGAGAAGATAAAGTTTTCCAAAAAAACCATTATTATTTTTTTCCTTTCTCACAAACTTAAAAATAAAAAAATAAAAAACAAAAATATCATGTGTGCGGCCGGCCAAAGTGGCCAACCACACACAAAAGGCTATAAAGTGGCGTTGCCATACCCGGAGGGCCTCGTGGTGGTGCGGCCACTCCCACGGCCATGGGAATTGGCCACCACCCCCGATGAGATTCCGAGGTGGCTATGGCCACCCCAATGGCCCTTGGGGGTAGTTGGCCACACCTAATGAGAATTGGGCGGGGGTGCCTAGGCCACCCTCGATTCTTATCGAGGGTGGCTATGCCACCCCTAAAGGGCCACAACGAGGTCCTCTGGGGGTGGCCATGCACCCCAGTGAATGTTGTGGGTGGTCGGGTGGGTAGGGTGGCTGGCCACCACACATTAACTTTTTTTTTTATTATTAATTTGAGTTATGGAAAAATTAGAAATCAAATGGGCTTTTTAGTAATTTTAGTTCAATTCCAATTATAAAATATGTATTGCTACCAAGCTAAAAAATTGGAATAATTATTTCATTCCAATCTCTTATATTTTGAGGAATATCTATTCATTTTCCTAATGGAAATACACATTCCGCAAACCAAATGGGCCCAAAGAAATTAAAAGATATATACGTGGATTTAAAAACAAAGTTTATTAATTGTTAAATCACCAGTTATCCCAAAAGCTTAAGTTGATAGGATAAATAAATTTAATCATTAGTTTAACACCTCTTACTTGTGGGTTCAAACTCTCTTTTAATATGTGAGGCACAACGCGTGAAATATTTAATTTAAATGGAAAGTGAATTGATAGAATCAAGGTTCAATCCCAAGATTTTTTGCTCTGATACCATGTCAAAATCAACATTTATTCCAAAGGATTTATATCCTTAACATGCCTTCAATATAGAAACATATAATAAGATATATATATAAAAAGTAGAATAATAATAATGAAAAGAAATGAGAAGTGCTAGAGAGCCAAAGAAATGAACCCAGAAAAAGTTCCAAATTGATGTGGCAATGGTTTTTAAATTAAAAAAAATACAATTCTCTCTCCCTTGTTTGCCACTCATGGTCTACACGTCAGTTTGGAACTTTTTCTAGCTTCATTTGTTTAACTCCCTATCACTTCTCAAAGGAAATAGAATAAACACAGAGATTAAGATAATTTGGCATATAGCCTACATCCACACATCAAAACCTTAATAGGCTACATATTTCCTTCATTGAGTATTTCTAGCAGTAAGAGGTATCCTACCAGAGATGGAGGAAGGGACCAGGGGGAGCCTTGGTCTCCCCCCACCAATCCTTAAAAAAAAAAAAATAGCTGGGGAAAAAAAAAAATTATATTTGGTCCCCCCCATAGAAGAAGAAGAAGGCTGGTCCCCCTTAGCTAACTTTGGATTCGTCCCTGTATTCTACCTAGTCAAAAAGTACAATTCTTTATTTTAATTACTTATTTTTTAATGCCAACTCTAACAGATTCTTTATTAAGCTTTCTTTATTATTTTCTTTTTCTAGTCTTTGTTCATCATCGATTTGAAGCATTTCTCAATTCTCATCTACTATATGAACCCACTCCTCCTCTGCTCGGTATGATTTTTATTACCAGTCATGCCCTCTTGGGTCCAAGCAATCCAAAAATTCATGCCTTCTTGGGTCATGTTCTCTTAGTTTGAAATCCACTAGGGGCATAAAGGATGACATCAAAACAATAGCAATTTTAATAATGTTGAGGAATGAGAATGAATCGTGATAACAATGGGAACCAATATTGCCGGCATCTCAACAAAAACGGAGTATAAATGAACTTTATTATTAGAAAACTGGGTCTCCAAAGGACCAAGGAAGGCTGTGCAAAATATTAAAACATTTGAACACTACAGTGAATAGCAAGAAGTAGCTATTCATTATAGCAAAATATGTATTTTACCTACTTCGAAGCTAATATGTTGGAGACAAAAAAGTGCTAATAATAGCTAAATATAACTATTATGAGCCATTTAGCTACTTTGTTAGAGATGGTAGATAATCTGAGTACACAACTCTAGCTATATAGCTTTACATGTGATTTGAAATATTACAAACACAAACATATCTCTTAAATCAGGTAATATTATCTAAATCCCTTGATTTAGGTAATACAAAATCAACATTTATTCCAAAAGAGTTATATCCTTAACATTAATTATAATTTTTCATAATGTTTTTGTGTTTTTCTATAAAAATAAATTGGAAGGATTGATCTTGGTCAGGAGGATCGATCTTGTCATAGGAGAGAGATGCTAGAGAGAGAGAAAGAACTTTTGTGAAGCCTCATGCACAAAATATGGTAACCCTAAACCTCAATCTCGTTTTAATATGTATTAACATGTTTTCTTTGGTTTTAATCTACTGCTTTTGTTATTTTCCACAATCATGCATGTGATAGCTAAACTTTCAAAAAAGCTCTAAACTTGTTCATACTTTTCATTTTATGTCACGTTATTATAGTATGTTATTCCTTTTTAGAGCTATTAAGAATCTTGGTTAAGTTGGCTAATCGGTTTAAGAGGTAGTTTTGCCTACAACCGTTTCAAGAATAGAACTCCTCAACGTTAGCCCTTTTGAGGTAGTGTATGGGCAGAATCCACCCGCATTCCCCGTATGGTTGTTCAATTTAGCATCAACGCTAATGAGATGATAGATTATTTTTGAGGAGTTCATGACTAGGTGAAGAAAACAATAGAAGACAGCAATGCCAAATGCAGAGCATCATTTGACAACCGTTGGTAATTTGGTTTTGGTTGTACTCACACGTGATCGTTTTCATGTTGGTGAGTATATAACAAGTTGCAAGAGAGGAAAATTAGGCTTTGTGAAATCCTTGAGAAGAACAATGACAATGTGTATCGGCTACATCTTCTAAGTCACTTGAAAACCTCTGACGTGTTACAACTTGAACTTGAGACTGAGTTATTCTCAACTAGGAAAGACTAATGCACGAGTCACAGTTGATGCTGAGTTGATGGCGCCGACATACCTTGACAGAGAATACCAACTCAAGGATGGCAAGAATTGGCATGATTAGGTGTAATGTGTAATAAAATAGGTAAACTTTTGTTACAAATGTTAGAATCATGCATATAACCCAAATTTATAAAGCTATTTTCCGCTCGCACATTGTGGTCACCTGAAAATGCTCAATGAGCATTGTTTTGATCCTCAAATGAATGACTTGTAGTGCCATATTTTCTCTAGTACCACTATTTCAAGTTCGATTCATAAATTGATTTTATGAATTAATTAGATTTTTGCTTCTTCTTCTTCTTCTTCTCTTTTTGGTAATTTTGGGATTTTCACGCATGATTTGTGGGCTAAGTCCGCCAATCTAGTTTAATTTAGTATTTTCCAAAGATAATTTTCTTTTTATTCACCTTGGGCGGCTAGGGTTTTTATTGAATCCTTGTTGAATTCTCTATTGTCCCTTCCTATAGTGTCTTGATCAATCTTTGACATGCACGCCATTTAGATTTCTCTCCTCTTTATCTTTGAATGATTTTTTCTCTCTTTTGTCGTAAAATATGAATGTAAACCAAATAGAACCTAAGTTTGTGACCAAGATGAATAATATTGTTTCTTAATTAGGAATGTACTAGTAGAGTTGCAAATTAGCCAACGAGATTGCAATAGAATCATGCCTACAACTACCAAATTATAAATACCGTTGACCCTTAAGTTGGTGAGAAGGTAGCAGTTAAAAAGTGTGCACAATTTCTAACCTTTGAGGAAAACTTGCATGGCCTTTTTATCACAGTCAACAAATTAAAAGACAGAAAAAGGCATTTCTCATCATGAGTCCCTGTCGATAAATTTATTTCAATAATTAATTTACATTTAACTGTTCTTTCAAACATGTTCTTCTTTCTAAAAAAAAAAGTTCTTTCAAACATGGCAACCCCATCCTGCAATTGCTAGCTGATGGAAGTCAAAGACATGAATTAATTCTAATATTTGAATATGATATATTTGTTGCCCAAAATAAATAAAATAAAATAAGTCAGACAATAATAAAATATTTGGCCCCACTCCTTTTATTGCTAGTAATTGGGGTCTTGAAATTTGGTAAACTAGCATGATCAATTCAAGACCAAAGATTCGGTTAATCAATTGCAAGTCTAAAACACCATCAAACATCAAGTTAAAAATGTCTTTGTCCTCATCATCACCATTACCATGAACCGAAAATCTAATCAGGACAATAATTTCCTCTAAAGAAGTCTAGAAAAAATATTTAGAAACTCATTTAAAAATTAAAATAGTTACAAGACTTAAACTGAATTTGATATGCTTTTTAAATGTTTATAAACACTTGACATGGAGAAAATTTCTGTCCAATCTAATAAACCAAAAATAAAGTCTTAATGAATTAAATTTATATCCAGAATACTCCTTGTTATTCTTTCCCAATTAGAAAGAGATAGTGATTAATAAGAATAATGTCACTTGTCATGTCTATTTATTGTATTTATTTTATGCTAGCTCATGTGATGGATCTAGATCCTCTCCAGTCCATAATGGACTGGAGGGTATCCAATTCATGACTGAAACTTCTTTAAAGAAATCTTAGTACTACAAATGTGACACATGTCATCTTAATAAAAAAAAATTAAAAAATTAATTAATATTTTAAAAATAAATGAAAACTAAAATAATAATAAAAGATGGGTAGCTAGACACCCCATAGGGGGTGGTTGGACCACCCCAGTTGACCTGGGGTGGTCCAACCACACCCAAGGGCCAATGAATTATTATTATTTTTATAGTTTGGGCCATGGGGGTGGCTAGACCACCCCCAATGGCCATAGGTGGCTTCAGCCACCTGAGATCGACTGGTATGGGGTGGCTTCAAGCCAACAATGGTGGTCCGACCACCTCTTATGGGTTGGCCAGTCACCTCTTAGTTTTTTTTAAAAAAAAAAAATTTCTAAATTTTTTATTATTTTAATTTTTAATTAGGGGTAATTATCCTTTCCTCCCACAAACTATCACACGATTACCATTTGCCCCCATAAATTACCAAATTTTTACATTACAACCCCATCAAACTACCATTTTGTTACCCAAACGCCCTTCCGTCAATCAACGCCGTTAAATCAAATGATCAATTGTATTGTTCACAACATTGTTCCGTCAGTTAATGACACTGTTCACGCATGTGACATGTTGACCATCATGCTTAATGTCTTTGATTGACGGTAAGGGGTCTTTAGTAATGAAATAGTAGTTCATGGGGGGTGTAATGTAAAATTGGTAGTTAATGGGGGCAAATGGTAATCGAGTGGTAGTTCGTAGAGGGAAAGGATAATTACCCCTTTTAATTATTTTGAAAGTATAAATAATATTTTATTATTATTTATATTAAAAGGATAGGTGTTTCATTTATGACTCTAGGATCTCTCTAGAGAGATCTTGGCCATTAACGAGATATTCTCTAGTCCAAAATGGACTGGAGAGGATCCTATTCCTCATGTGATATGTTGGACACAAATTTCCTCCAATCTATTCTAATAAGTGGCAAGTGTCATTCAACATTTTTTAATTTCTAAAAAATTATGGGTAATTATTATTTCTTCCAATGAACTATCACTCGATTACCATATACTCCCATCAACTACCAACTTTACATTACGGCCTCATCAAACTACCCTTTAGTTACCAAAATCACCCTTCCATCAGTCAAGGTCATTAAGTCGGATAGTCAACCCATCATGTGTGCGTCACATGCCTTGAATGTGTATGCATTTTTTTTTTTTTTTGGTAATTATCCTTTCCTCCCATGAACTACTACTTGATTACCATAAATCTTCATCAAGTACTAACTTTACGAGCACGTGATAGGTTGACTGTCCAACTTAACAACCTTAACTGATAGAATTAGGGTTTTGGTAACAAAATGGTAGTTTGATGGGGTCATAATGTAAAATTGGTAATTGATGGGGGTATATGGTAATCGAATGGTAGTTTATGGGAAAAGTGATAATTACCCCGAAAAAAAAAAAAAAAATTGGATTCCTAGATTAATGAAATAACAATAAATGACTATTAAAGCATTAAACAAAACATGTGAAATATGACACTTGGCATTTATCCTCTCCATTTCAATTCAAATGGAGAGTATCCATTTAGTGTAAAATGAAGGTAGCATTATCTTAATATTAAAGTTGAATGATTAAATTTACAATATTATCTCTTATTTTATACTAAATGGATATTATTCATTTCATTTGAAATGGAGAGGATCCTATTCCTAGATGGATGAAACAGGATCCTATTACTTAGGTTAAAGGAAATTTTCTCTAAACTATTTTGGAGGAAATTTTTGAGAACGTTTAAGTTGCTTTTTCTGTTTTTAAGTGACTGATATAAAAATTTACTCAAAACACATTACTTAAGAAGGAATTCCTTGTTTGAGCAAAGAAATTCATGTTCACACAAAAGAAGAGAGCCCTCTTAGCCTATTCTAAAAAGAGAAATTATAAGTTAAGAAAATAGATTCCCATTATAGAGGATTGTTGTCTATAAAATCCAACCGCTAATCGTTATGATTGATCAGATAATCGATATGATATTTTTTATTGAATTAATGACGAGTAATGCTATATATCATTTTTTATTTATCTTTTTATACTTAGAAATTGATGTGGTGTAACTTTTTAATAAATTAAAAAAATATATATTTTTATGTACCAAATACTTTAAAAAATGCCATATCAATTTTAAAGGATAAAATATAAATAAATGGATGGTATATATTATATAGAGCATCACTTATTAATGTCACCTGCTTCAACAAATGAGATTGAGCTTCAAGTACGGACACAAATATGACATAAATTAATCATGAAGCCGAAATTTCAATGAGTGTTATATTGAAAGTTGCCTTGAGATCGGTAAACACATGTTACTTTTTTTTCTTTCTTTTTTCCTTTCTATCTTGTTTTTCTCCTGTCGGTGTCTCGAATGAGAAAAGGTTGTCGGTCAACCTTATAGTAGAACTGTAGATGGGATCTTTGGCAATCCTAAGAATTTTTAATTTCTTTATTTAATTTTTAATGTAGGGTTTATTTCTTTTCTTACATATTTTAGAGTTTATTTTGAGTTTTTTCTCACTACTCATTATCTCTTTATAAATAGAGAACTATGTAATAGTTTTTAAAAAGTCAACAAATATAATAGTTTAAGAAAATTTAACAAATATAAGAGATCGTGAATATATATACAAAATGTAGCCTATACATCTCTCTCCACAGCTTTCAGTCTCTCTTTTCTTTCTCTTTTATATTTATTTTTTATTTTTATTTATATATATTTTTATATATTTAAACATGTTATCAAAGTCATGTTTCTGTTTACATGGCTTTCAATAAAAGTCTTATAATATTTCTATAGTGTTTTATAGCATTCTCTTATATGTGATGACATTCCAATTTTGCAATTTTGTTGTGATCATTGGCTTTATTCATTGTCTAATCTTGGCACAATGGGGTTTGGCCCTTCACATAATTTTTAACGGCCAGTTTCCGTTCTCTGGCCTGATTGTTAGTTGCGGCTTGGCCATTCACCGGATTCTTTTAATGGCTTGTCTTTGTTCTCCAGTACTTCTCAAGCTGTCACTTTTAGCCTTTCTCGTTGGCATTGCCTTGATCTAACCATCAACTTCGGATGCTTTAATTTCTCCTCTTTTCCAAATTCAAGCTTATACCTTGAGTTTGAAAGGAGATGTTAAAATATATATTATTTCTTTTGTTAGAATATTTTATATTTCATTCTCTTACTTTAATTTGTGATGTAGGGTTTATTTATTTCCTTAAGTATTTTAGGGTTTATTTTGAGTATCTTGCTCACTACTCATTGCTTCTCTACAAATAGACATCTATGTAATAGTTTTAGAAAATTCAACAAATATAAGAGATAGTGAATATACAAGATGTAGCTCATACGTTTCTCTCCGTTTCCACTCCCTCTTTTCTTTCTCTTTCATAATTTATTATTTTATATATGCTTCAACAATATTAAATATTAAATAATAAAATAAGAAAGAAAAAGAAAATAGAGCAGAAGTAGAGAGAAACATATGGGCCATCTTGTATATTCACCATTTCTTATGTTTGTTGAATTTTTTAAATTATTTTAAACTATTACATATATCTCTATTTATAGAGAGACAATGAGTAATGAGCAACAAACCCAAAATAAACCCTAATATAAGAAAAATAAATAAACCCAACATTACAAATTAAATAAGGGGAATATAAAATATTCTAACAAAGGAAATAATATATATATTACAACGTCACGCAGGTAGGGGGATTTGAGCAGAATCGCTTGGAGTGGTTCACAGTCGATTGATCTATATTTTAACATCCCCTCAAATAATATATATTTTAACATCCCCTCAAATTCAAGGTGTAAGCTTGAGTTTGAAAAAGAGAAGAAATTAAAGGCATCCGAAGTTGATGGTTGGATCAAGGCAATGCCAACAAAAAAGGCTGAAAGTGATAGCTTGAGAAATACTAGAGAGTAGAGACAAGCCGCTAAAAGAGTCTGGTGAAAGGCCAAACAGACAAGCCGCAATTGACAATCAGGCCGAAGAACGGAAACTAGCCATTAAAATTCTATGAAGGGCCAAACCACATTATACCAAGATTAACCAATGAATAAAGCTATGGATCACAACAAAATTGCAAAATTGGAATTGTCATATATAAAAGAATGCTAGAAAACATTGTAGAAACGTTGTAAGACTTTTTATTAAAAGCCATAGGAACAGAAACGTGGCTCTGATACTATGTTTAAATATATATAAAATATAAAAAGTAATAAAATATGAAAAAGAAATAAAAGAGAGTGGAAGCGGAAAGAGACGTATGGGCTACATATTGTATATTCACTAATGTTTGTTTGAATTATCTTAAACTCTTATATAGATCTCTATTTATAGAGAGAAAATGAGTAATGAGCACGAAACCCAAAATAAACCCTAAAATACTTAATGAAAGAAATAAACCGTACATTACAAATTAAAAAAGGAAAATATAAAATATTCTAACAAAGAAAATACTATATTCCAAAATATATTACTAATTAACAAAAAATGGGCTTGGCAAAACAAAATATATTATTTTTGTTAGTAATTGAATTGAACCTTACTATACTTTCCGTACGTGCGGGTTGGCCCAATTATTACCAATAGTTGTATCTCTTGATAATGTAATTTCCCTAAAATATAAAAAATAAAATATTTATTTATTTATTTACGTAAATTTGAATCTGACGTATAAAAAAAAAAAAAAATCTTAATTTGCCCACGGTGCTTTTACCACTCGTCCCTCTACTCTTGTCGTTGCCTTCTTCTTTTTTATCCCACTTTCACATGCAGACGTAAAGCCCACTTTCGTTCGTGGGAGGGGACATAAAAGGGTTTATTCAGGTTGTATTTGGATTTATAATTTAAAAAATTGGGGTAATTTTACTTAGAAAAATGTTAGGGTTCTCTTGGCATTCTTTCACTTTTACATAAAATATGATTTAAGAAAAAAATAAAATTGTAGTGGCTTCCACCACCGATTTTTTTAGGCATTAGAATAAAATTTGAGGCATTAAAACCAAATTTGTGAGACATTAACACCAAAATTGAGGCATTAGCATCAAATTTAGGATGATCAAATCCATTTTGGGTGATGTCATCCCTAAATGGTTAACCTTCCACCTTTAGGTTTTAGTTTTAAATCCAAAAACAAGTTTTAAAATATTATAACATAACTATTAACTCATAAAAATTAATTTTTTAGCAAAAAAAGGTACTACAATTTTATTTTTTCTTAAATCATGTTTTATGTATGACTAGGAAAACACCAGGAGAACACTACGGAAAGAACCCCTAGCAAACCCCTTTTACTTAACCCCTGAAATTTTACGCCTTTTGCAAATACTCCTTCAAAGTTTAAAATCTTTCACTTTGGTGTATTAAACTTTTGTTTCGTTTCAAATGCCCATTTACTGTTAAATATTGCAGTTAAATTAAACGAAAAAAATGAGAAAAATAACTAAGAGTATTTTAGTAATTTCATACCCATTCGTTAGGATTTAACAAAAAATCTTAACAGAATGAGGTATTTGAAATGAAAAAAAGTTTTATATACAAAAGTGAGAGACTTTAAATTTTGTAAGGGTGTTTGTAAAAAGCGTAGAACTTTAGGGAGTTAAGTGAAATTACCCCTTAAAAATTATTAGAAATTTTCAAATGACAAAGTTTTAAATTAATAGAATTAAAAATCAATAAATTTATATTTCTAGTAAGGGATAAATGAAAAATGGGTCATTGTGGTTGACCTAAATTACAAATCACTTCATGTGGTATAAAAAATAATTTACAAATCCTCAAGGTATGCCAAAGTAAGTTTACTTCCTAAAATCAATTACATTAAGTAACTTAACAAAATCTGTCACTTTCTTACGTCATATCCAATAAAAAACGGAACACATGTTATTATTAATTTTTTACTTTAAAAATTGACAATTATAATTTTTCACATTATTTTACAATGCCAGTTAAGATTATCCATCAACCACCACTCGACATCATACGATTACAACAAATTAACTTAATTTCTTATATCCCCAATATTTTATCTCATGCGTAGCCCTCCCTCGTCTTTATCTTCGTCAGCAACCGTCAAATTCTTGCAAAATACTCTCAAATCGTGGCGAGAAAAATGAAAATAAGGAAGGGTTATGTACAGAATAAAATTTTGAGAATAAAAGAGATTATGTTAGTTTATTGTAGCCATATGATGTGAAAAAGTAATGGATTCTGTTAAATTACTTAACAAAAATTGATTTTAGTTAGTAAACTATTATTTTGGTTTAACTTAAAGACCTATAAATTATTTTTTATACCACATGAAGTGATTTATAATTTAAACCAAGTACAAAGACCTATAAATTATTTGTTATACCATATATATAATTGAGTGATTTGTAACACAAAGAAATTAACAATTGAAATTTTTAAGTAAAATTTTAATTTTTTTTTTTTTTAAAAATAGATTTCTTATAAAGTAATAACTTTTTCGTTGTAACCTTTTCTTTAATGGGTTTGTCATTTTGTGGGCTTTGTAATTTGTATGGTGTGAAGGGTGCCATGCATGTTATTTGTTTTCTTCTTATCTCTAAATATGCTCTTGAGGGGTTATCTTTTTATTTATTTTATTTTTGTGGGTAATATGAAAGTGGGCGAAAGCTTACAAAATCAATAGAAAACACGAAACAATTATTAAAATTGTTTTTATCCGCAATTCTCTCGATTGCATGTGAATATGGGATAAGGGAAAAAGCCAAAAGGTCCATCTCAATTTCCGTCCTCTCTCCTTAAATTCGGATAGGGAAATGTGAAACAAAATAATATTGTTTAATCTTTGAATGATTTTATTTATTAATGGTGTATGTGAATAATGCTATATTCAATTCTCATCTTATTTACAACGGTTCTCGTAAATCCTTGAGTCAGCACTTACTAAGAAAATTGTATGAAAGTGGAATAAGAGAAAGACATGATATATTTATGAGAGTGGGTCTTGGCCGACCAGCCAGCCAAACATTATATTTTATAGGAGGTATCCTCTCCCTATCTTTTCCGCATATGTATTATGATTGTCTTATCTAGTGAAAGATATATATTTTTTTAGAAGAAACTTTACTTAATCTTTTATGAATTGTCATTATTTTTGCAACGTCTTTCTTAAAGTTCAATTTATTTCAATTTAATATATCTATCTTTCAATTGTTTTCAATTTTACCAATCCGTTAAGATTTTTCATTAATTCCTAACTGAGAGGTGTTAAAATTCTCAACATACCCTCATTTGTTGTGAAAAAAAAAAAAGGAAAAAAATTACAACATTTAAGGTGTTGGTCCGAATTTGACAGTATTGTAAAAATACCATGCATCAACCTCATGCAAAAATTTTAAATCTTTTTTTTTTAAAAAAAAAAACTGGGAGTATTTTAGAAATTTTGTTGAAATTTAACAGAAAATTTTAACAAAATAAATAAATAAATAAAAGTTCGATACACTGAATTAAGAGGTTTTAAACTTTAAGGGACATTGCAAAAAGGGTAGCAATTTAGGGGTAAGTGAAGTGTTTTTTTTTTTTTTTTTTGTTAATAATAATAATAATTTTCACTTTTGAGTTCTTACATGGGCTGAATCCAAAACCTACTAACTTTGGAAGGAGTAATGTTAGAAAAAAATTTGAGTTTTTTTTTTTTTTTTTGAATCCTCCTAAATGCAACTTGACATTTAAAATTATCATTAAATTTAAAATAATTATTATTAAATTTTAATTTATTAATAATTTTAAAAGTTGTCTCAGGCGTAGTACCTCATTGGATTGGACACGACACCTCATGGACATCAATAGATAGAGTCCCTACATTTTTCTCTTCTTGCGGTAAATCACATTTGAGAGCACCCAGAAAAAAAAAAAAAACTCTATAGAAATACCCACATCCACCCTCTGATACGTGTAAATACATTTACTTTCCAGAAATGCTACAAAACAGCGTTATACTATTAAAAAAAAAAAAAAAAATCAAAATAATGCGTGATAGAAGAACTTTAGGGTTTGAAATTTTACAATTTTTTCCCACCAAAAACTTTTCCCTCTTTTTCTTCTCCCACGCTGCTCCGTCCCTCTCTCCCTCTCCCCCCAACCTTCGGCCTCTACTCACCGATATGCACTGCTGCTAGCGAACGCCACCCACGCCAACACCGGCGACGCCCACCGAGTTGAAGAAGGTATGTATACATGTTTATATATGAAGATTAGATTTTTCTTTACTTGTGATTTAATTGCCTAAATGGGTTTGCTTTCGTTTTTGTTTTGATTTGGGTTTGGGTTTGTTTGTTTATCTATTTGTTTTGTTCAATTTTATGGAGTGATGCTTGTTTATGCTTGGAGTTTTCGTTTTTATTTGAGTTTGTTTGTTTAGTTACTTGATTTATTATTTATATTTTTTTTTTCCTCCGAGTTGTGGTTACTGGGGCAATTTTTGAAAAGAGAAATAAAGATGAGATTTTGGTATTCGGTTTTCGATTACTGGTTATGATGCTTTAGTTACCTCCAGAATTCGGCTAGAGTTCTCGAGAACGCCCTTAACTCGGCTTGTATTCTGAACTAATTGACATTTTTTTTGTTTATTAGTGAAGTTGGCAACAGTTTCTGCGTCAAATCCTGAAAACGAAAGCAGTTCTTGTCGGCTACAATTTCTGCATCAAATCCTGAAGACTAAGTTGGGGTTTGTTTTTCGTTGAATTGAAATATGTATGGGAGAAAGGCTTGCCAACTGGTGAAAGAACTTGCAAGCGCTGAAAAGGGGCAACTCACGCCTTTCAATGTAAGCCCCGGTGCTTGTTTTCAATCTGCTTCTCGTGTATTGTAAAAGGTTCTGCTGTTTTGTATCTGACTCTAAGAAAGGTTTTGGCAATGGGTGGATTGAGCATGTTACAGGGTAATAATTAGGAATTCACTTGGCGGGTATGTTTCCATTCTTCACAATTTGGTGATATGTGGCTATGAATTTGGTTTGTGGGCATAGTTCTATCGATGGGTAGGTGGTTGGTGCTATTGGTTCTAAAACAATGTCTGGGGTTCATTCGGAGGGAATGTTTCTTTTCATCAAAATTTGTTAATATGTGGTTGGGAATTTTGGATGCTGATGGTAAGAGAAATTTTCTTTTCCTGATAACAATATCTACATCTTGTGGCGAAATTTTTTTTATACGTTGAATAATTAGCAGAATATCTATGGATTCTTTTAACCATAATATTTGGTGAACCAAATTGTTCTTAAATTATAGGGTAAATTACACATTACCCAAACTACCACCCCAATCACAAATGCACCTCAAAATTATGACATCTTCTGCATCTTGTGGCAAAATTTTTTGTAAGTATGTTTTGTAAACTGATGATATTTTTGGAGAAAGGGGGTGTAACTTGGAACATTTGACAGTTTATAGGTTCGAGAGTTGCAGTGAGATGTAGTTTAGAAGTGCAAGTGAGATTAGGATAGTAATTATGGGGGGGGGGGGGGTGTAAATTTACCAAAAAATATAAATATGCCTTTTGCCAAACATATAGCTTCTTCTTATGCTTGTGGACTGAATGATAAGTACACTCTTTGGTAAATGTTAAATTTCCTGATAACGGTTGTAAATTGCATGGGAATGTGAAAGTTGATCTTCAAATCTTGGTTTGTTCTTTGAATGGGAGAAAGAACCGAAAAATTGCTTGCCTCAAATGTTTTAGCCATGGTGGATGTAATGTTTCATAAGCCAACATGTTTTCTTTTCTGGGAAATGTCAATATATGTCGTATGGCAACACTTTTGATGTCCAAATGTTGCAACACAGATTATCTATTTTGATCATGTTTCAAAAAGTAATGCGAAAGGTTATTTTGATGCATGATGCGCCTGTGTCTCATTTTCAACCTGCCCCCAACATTTTAGACTCCCATTAACCTCTCTTTCTCTCTTCCATTACAACTTTGTCATGTTACCATCAACTTGAAATTTGTTTCACTACGATCTTGTAGAGTGACCTGTTTGATCAAGTGGCTGCTGAATGTACTCAACATCACCTTGAGCTTCAGTCCTTGATAAGGTAATCCTATTATCCTTTTCTGCTTGTAGTGGTTCCTTCGTTGCTTTATTCATTTTTTTTTACTATTATTATTATTATTTTTTAATTTGGAAAATGCTGTTCCAATGTAGCGTATAATCTGTCTAATGTTTTGGGCTCACCATTTTTGTTTGTATGTCTTTTCTCCTACATGTGGTTTACTGATTTTGGGGTCACTGTTCTTGAAATAAATCACCAAAATCCCTAGTGACAAATTCCTCCTAAGTAGTGTACTGCTACTTATGTCATTTCTTGAAAAATGGCCCAGATGCTAATTTTCTGCATTCTTTGCTCCCTAGAATCATGGATGTGGATCCTTAGTATTCCCATCAAGTTGCTAGAACTCTAGATTTGAATGTCAAACCTAATTGTAAAGAACTAAACTCAGGTCAAATAATGTCACGAGACACCCTTGCTTATCTCATAATGTCTTCCTTCTTCTATCAACTTTCAACTAGAAAATATATTAACAGATTCAAATTGTTGTATCTGCCCTGGTTCACGTGCAATAGGTTCAACTTTTCAACTGCCATTTTGTATTTAGTTTTGTCAGTCATTATGGTTTTTCAATCTTGAATTTATTGTATCTGCTCTGTTCTAAATCATAGTAGATCTTAAAACAAAATTTATCTCAAAGTTATCCGGTTTTGCAATTCCAACATTTATATTCTGTATGTTCTTCAAATCAAACTACCCTTTTTGGTGTATGTTCCCCTGAAATTCCCAACTGTAATCGCAATTGATATTAGCATATTGGCATAATGAAAAAGTCTGGTTGCTCATTCGGTTGGAATTTATTTTTGGTAATTCCTTTCATACATTGACTATAGTTGCATCTCTTAACGTCTATGTTGCCATTATTCTTTATAGTGATACATAACATCA
Organism: Carpinus viminea; assembly: GCA_013348765.1. Lineage (NCBI taxonomy): Eukaryota > Viridiplantae > Streptophyta > Magnoliopsida > Fagales > Betulaceae > Carpinus > Carpinus viminea. The sequence goes on along the minus strand of CP054667.1, from coordinate 38,162,949 downwards.
GTTTGGTTTTGTATGGCTCATATTGCACGACTTTATTTTACCACAGGAAAATCCAGGAAGAAGGATTGGATTTCCAAACAACTAGAAATGCAGACCACTTTGGAGCTCTCATCCACCACCTTTCTTTAGTTCGCAATAAGCGGTGTCTAGTGGCATATGTGTAAGTATTTCTTGCTTGTCATTGCAAGGAAAGTGCATCTGGCTACCTCTTTCATTGAAGGTTTATCATCTTCACCAGTTATCATGGGTATGGTTTATAAACATGCAGGTACAACAGAGCAGAAATTATACGAAGTTTGATATGGAAGGTAGGGCCTGTGCTTCCACAAGAAATTCAAGAGAAACTCAGTCACACAGAGGAAGATTATTTTAAGAAACTTTCTACTGCTTTGCAAGCATACATGTCGAGACTTGACCTTGATTTGACTGTGGTAATCTCTCTCTCTCTCTCTCTCTCTCACACACACACACACACACACACACAAGTATACAGCATGAGTTTGCATCTCAAATGCAACACCTATATCTTGTGTTTGGCAGGATATGGTGCCTCCCAAAGATCCCTACATTCAGGTGAGAGTTCTTGATGATATTGGTGTTGTACTCAGTGACGATAAGACGACCAATTTTGCTCGTCACTCGATGCACTTCCTTAAACGAACTGATGCTGAGCAATTCATCTCACGGGTGGGTTGTCCAGTTACTCAATTAGCTCAAATTCTCATAGCAGAATGGTTTTTTGGGATGATTCTAATCTTCTTTCTTATTTCCTATGATCTGCAGGGTTTGATGGAGGAGCTCACAGGCTGACTTAGCAACCTTATTTTCTATGTAGTCTTTTTCTTTATAAATAAAATAGAAATGTAGATGAGAGATGGGTTGTGTTGAAGCATTGGTTAACTATGAAGTGCCCCTTTATATTTTAATTTTTCATATGTTCCTTGACAATCTTGCCTTGATGAATGGGGCTTTATAATTTTTATTGCTTTCCGTACTGTGTACATTTTTGTTACAAAAATTACTGTAGAGGTTTACTATGGTTTGATCTTATACTTAAAATCCCTTCTCAGGATTCAAATGCATCAAATCATTCATTAAGGCAGGCATTGATGTCAAAATCATTTCTTTCGCTAGATTTTTTAATGGTGAACAATGACGTATAAGCTCATGGCTATGTCATATTCAATAAAATTTTGACATGCAGTGTGCATGTTAAGCCAGCACCTATTAACTTCATGACATCATTTTAGAAATGTCACATTAGAAGAAAAAAAATTTAAGATAAAAGAGAGATGGCAGGGGTTGGCTGAACTCTCATTCGAGAAATGTTATACTTTTTAAATTTTTTCTACAAAGTTTGTTTTTAAATTATGTATCACCATTCTATGAATTACAAAATTAGTGACACATTTGGAACCAACAAAAAAAGGGAGGTGTAGTACTTCTGCCCTCTTGAAGGCCATTGTGGGTAGTTTGGTAACTCATCACTTCTCTTTCTCTTCCTCTTTATTTTTTTCTTTCTTTATTATTATTATTATTTTTTAAATAACATTCTCTTTCCTTTTTTATATTTTTTTGTTTGACATGGCATTTTTTAAATGATGTGGTAAAGTTAATTAGTGCTGAATGATATCACTACAAAAAATTAGATTTTTTCTAACGGTCATTTTCTAACGTGTTAGGGCCATTGGTACGTTAGAAAATGTTTCTAACGTGCCATTTCTAATGTTTTTCACACGTTAGTAAACCTTCCGTGAAAAAATGCAATTTTTTAACGTGTCAACTTTTGACACGTTAGAAAATTACTAACGGGTTACTATTTACACGTTAGAAAATAAATTTTTATTTTTATTTTTATTATTTTTGTCATTTTCTAACGTGTCAAAAATTGACACGTTAGAAAATTTCTAACATGTGAAAAACTGACACGTTAGAAAATGGCAATTAATTTTTTTATTATTTTTGTCATTTTCTAACGTGTCAATTTTTGACACGTTAGAAATTTTCTAATGTGTCAAAAATTGACACGTTAGAAAATGACAGAAATAATAAAAAAAAATTAATTGTCATTTTCTAACGTGTCAAAAATTGACACGTTAGAAAATGACAAAAATAATTAAAAAAATAATAATAATTAAAAAAAACTAATAAATAATAATTACAAAAAACAAATAAATAATAATTATAAAAAACAAATAAATAATAATAAATAAATAAACTAATAAATAAGAAAACAAATAAATAATAAATAAATAAATAAAACAAATAAATTCCATTTTTAATGCAGAAGGTTGCATTAAAATGCCCAGTAATCTGTATTATCTAGGATAAGGGCCTTTTTAGTATACTAAACAGGTGCTTTCAAGGTTACAAGATAAAAACCTTGGAAATGGTTAGGGCAGGGCTCCACTGCTCCTTCAAGATGTCAAGGCAAATGCTCCCGTTGCTGTTTATATTTGGGTGAAACACCTTTGTTCTGAATGCTACCTGCAAGATCCACAAAATATGAGAGAGAGAGAAATATGCATCAAGGACTGATGATACTTTAGTACATTGTAAAACATTGGAATGCTTGTTTGATTTTCCTAAATATACATCCCAAATTTTTAAATCACACTGGGACCTTTTTTGAAATATTTGCAGCTAAACCTTAAACCTTAAAACCCTTTGGTTTAATTACCAAAGTCAATAATGGTTTTTTTCTAAAAGCATTCAACACAACATAGTTAAATGCTGACAAAAAACCAAACACAAATAAGGCCTATGCCTTTGAATAACATAGGTAACAGCTTGAACAGGACCAAGTATATTACAGCCTGTCTGCACCATAGTAGAGATTGACTTAGTTCAAACCCAATCAGACTTCAATCTCAGCATCACTTGAATTAAACAATCGAGTTGCAAGCAACTGAGAACAGTGGAGACTAAAATAAAGTATACATTAAACACAATAGTGCATGAAACAATTTCCAATGTGAACATAATTATGAAAAGAGTACCTTTGGTGGCTTAAAGGGATAATCTGGAGGAAAATGGATAGTTACTAGGAAAACACCCCCAGCATAAGGACTGTCTGGAGGACCCATAATTGTTGCTTGCCAGTGAAACATGTCTTCGGCAACAGGGCCTGCAACATCAATTCTATGAGAAGAGATACAAAAATATAAAATATAAAGAACTAAAATTAATAATGGATATTGCAGCTAGCGGAATTTGTACATATTGCTAACAAGAAGATATTTTAGTTATGCAAATTCTTAGAAATGTAAAGCATTGCTTTGAATTCTACCCAAGTTCAGTTCGTCAAACTTCCATGCCTTGACCGCACTAGGTAACTCAGGCTGAGAAGAATAATTCAAATTCAGAAGATCAAACCAGATTTACCAGTTCGACCAGTAGAATGGTTGCATGGACTACTTGGTCCAGTCAACAGCATTACTATAAAATTTACATGCCCTGAAACATACAATATATTATTTAGTTTATTATCTCTAGGACGGCAATATCAACTTTCTAAAAGCAAAATCTCATCTCTAAATGAACATCTGCAAGGATGGAGTATTGCCTCGTAAAGGGATCCAGGGAATAATGCCAGCACGTGCAAAGTCCTACTTTTATTAAACGAAACAAGTACTACAAACAATAATGGTATCAAGTGATCCTTGGAATCAACTTCTTCAGAAATGAACACTTGCAAATTTGCAATGCATATCAAATTCGGTCCCACCCAAAATATCAAGTTAGATTCCCTCATAATACACCAATAATTCACCTTCACAATGGCTAACATATCAGTATTCACAGTCTACATGTGAACCAATAATTTATGAGCGGACTATGATGCTATGCATAATCTCTGAAACTTGTCAACACCAAAAGCAATAGAAGATTAGTACAAGCATTACACGGTGCTAGACATGCTTATTGTTGGATACGACATATCTTGTGTCCAATAAGCAAAAAGGCAATGTTTCTACTTTGAAGTATTGAAACTACGGCAAAAAAAAAAAAAAAAGTCTTACAAACTAGTTTGGTTTCATGTTCATGAAAATGGATATGCCTAACAAGAATTAGAAAGCAGAAAATGACCTCTTCACCAGAAACATACACAACGGGTGCTGGTTGACCAAGATTATGCCCTTCAGCTATTAATGCAGCAATCTTCCAATCAAAAGTAAGAAATGAAATCAGAATTATTAATAGATAAAAACACAAGAGAAACCAAAAGTTGTAGAAAAGTCAAGATCCTTGGCAATTTTGTGAAAGAAAGGTCATATGTATGCCCACAATGTTCATGGCAAAATCTGATCCAAAAAACGTATACCTGCAATAATAGTGTACTCTTGCCAACACCAGGATCGCCACCAACTAAAACCAAAGAACCTTCAAAATAAAAATAAAAATAAAAACCTAAAATAGCATTGAACTTCTATTTCACATGGAGCAAGAACTTGAAAGTAAGAACTAAAATTATTCAAAAGACTTGACAATGACATAATTTATCACAGGCCAGAAAATAGCAGAGCAAGATTCAATTTGCTGGACAAAAAACCAAGGCAGAGGCTTGTAAATAAATTGTTCTTTTAAACATAAGGTTGAATGTCATCAGCAATAACTTAGATTTGAGACAACAAAACAAAAACTAGTTGAAAGCCATTACCTTATAATTCAACACTAACACTAGCCATCAGATAGCACTAATAAAAGCAAGACAAGGTCAATGCAAGAATGGATCTTCCGTTCAGAAACTAAAAGAAGTGGTGACGTATGAACTGGACATGAAGATGAGAGAAAGGAAGTTCTTTATTCTATTTTTCAGGATTGGGCATATATCTTTTATTTTCTTCTTCTGTTCCAGAGCAGCTGGGCACCCAGCTACAGAGAGACATATAAGAACCATAAGTTGCACAATATTTCATTATCAGCGAGCCAAACACCATATCCTGCGAGCAATGCCAAACATGAGTTCTCGCTTTTAGAAATGAACAGCCCAATATTTCCCAAGGTTTCTAATTATAGTCTCAGAAATAGGGAGGAAAATTGTAACTAACAAATTACAGATAATTGATGTTTGATAATAGAAACCCTTTGATTTCAGGCCGTCCATGATTAGCTTAATTACAACTATTCTGAACAATCAAATTTGGCCACCAACAATTATTCCACTTAAAGAATTAACCTGAACTCCAAAACGGAGGTGTCCACAGCGACGAATCAATTTAACTCCAAGAAAATTGATTTTTGTTTATCTTCACTTAATAAAAGTAATGGGATGGTTACTTCATATACTAGGCTATTGAATACCATAAACCCTAAAACTGAACCACACAAGGAAAAGAAAAACAAGAAACCTTTCAAGAAGATCAATGACGCCATTCAATTTGAATAGTAGAGCAGACAAAGCATGTTTATCAAATGTCACGATGTCAACAATCAACACTCTGCTTCTAACAGGTTTTAGCTTCATCTCACTCAATGAAAGGTGGGCAACAATAGCAACAATTTCAAAGTCATTGAACTAAAAAAAGTAAAATTGTAATGAAAAGGATAAATTGAAACAAACCTGGTACAAGACCACCACCGAGCACCCTAGAAACCTGGTACAAGACCACCACTGAGTCTGAGGGTATGCCGGCGGTACTGCCGTAAGAGAGAGAGAGAGAGAGTGACGGTTGGAGATGATTTTGGCGGAGAGAGCTACGGAGAGAAGAGGCTGAGATGATTTTGGCGGAGAGAGCTACGGAGAGGAAGAGGGCCAGCCTCTGCGCGGGATGAGAGAAATAAAACACGTTAGAAAAAGTGTGAAATTTTACACGTTACTACAGTTTTATAGAAAAATAATTTTAATATAAACAATTTACATTATCAGATAATTAATTTAGAAACAAGAAATTTCTAACGTGTCACATGGAACGTTAGAAAATGCATTATTTTATTATTATTATTTTTTGCTTTTTTAAAAAAAAATTAAAATTTTAAAATATATATTATTAATTTATTTAATATAGAAATTAATTGAGGTTTATTTTTTTGAAGTTTTTTAAAAAAAAAGCAAAAAATAATAATAATAAAAAATTGAAATTTCTAATGTGTCAATTTTTTGCTTTTTTTTTTTTCAAAAAAAAACGTAAATAACTTTTTTTAAAAAAAATTTCTATATGTGGTAACCCTAACCCTAGATAGGGTTACCATATATAGTAGATATGGTTTTCAAGTCATTAAGCGTGCAGGTCGGACTTCCGAGTGTGCAGTGAATGGGACTGGGATTTATTAGAACGGTCATCATTGGATGGGTTCCCCAACATGAAATGATAAATAAACCTCAATTTCAATTTTCTATTAATTATATACAATTTAAAAATATTATTAATATTTTTTTGAAAAAAAATTAAAAAAAATTAAAAAAAAGCAAAAAATAAAAAATAAATAAAATAATGCATTTTCTAATGTTCCAAAAGTGACACGTTAGAAAATTTCTAATGTGTCACTTTTGGAACGTTAGAAAATGCATTATTTTATTATTATTATTATTATTTTTTGCTTTTTTTTTTTTTTAAAAAAAAAAACTTAAAATAACTTTTTTTAAAAAATCTATATGTGGTAACCCTAACCCTAGATAGGGTTACCATATATAGTAGATAGGGTTTTCAAGAAATTAAGCCGCATGGGTCCGACTTTTCGAGCGCAAGTGTGAACGGACCGGGGTTTATAGAACGCCATCATTGGACGGGTTTCACATAAAATAATAAATAAACCTCAATTTTAATTTTCTATTAATTATATACAATTTAAAATATTATTAATATTTTTTTAAAAAAAAAAATAATAATAATAAAAATAATGCATTTTCTAACGCTCCAGTGACACGTTAGAAATTTCTAACGTGTCACTTTTGGAACGTTAGAAAATGCATTATTTTATTATTATTATTTTTTTTGCTTTTTTTTTTTAAAAAAAAACTTAAAATAACTTAAAAAAAAAAATTTCTATATGTGGTAACCCTAACCCTAGATAGGGTTACCATATATAGTAGATAGGGTTTTCAAGAAATTGCTGCATGTCAGACTTTTCGAGCGTGCGGTGAACGGGACCAGGGTTTATCAGAACGGCCATCATTGGACGGGTTTCCCGACATAAAATAATAAATAAACCTCAATTTTAATTTTCTATTAATTATATACAATTTAAAAATATTATTAATATTTTAAAAAAAAAAAAAAATAATAATAATAAAATAATGCATTTTCTAACGTTCCAAAGTGACACGTTAGAAATTTCTAACGTGGCACTTTTGGAACGTTAGAAAATGCATTATTTTATTATTATTATTTTTTTGCTTTTTAAAAAAACTTAAAATAACTTTAAAAAAATCTATATGTGGTAACCCTAACCCTAGATAGGGTTACCATATATAGTAGATAGGGTTTTCAAGAAATTAAGCTGCGGATCCGACTTTTCGTGTGGTGAACGGACCGGTTTATCGTAACGCCATCATTGGACGGGTTTCCACATAAAATAATAAATAAACCTCAATTTTAATTTTCTATTAATTATATACAATTTAAAATATTATTAATATTTTTTGAAAAAAAAAAATTAAAGCAAAATAATAATAATAAAATAATGCATTTTCTAACGCTCCAAAGTGACACGTTAGAAATTTCTAACGTGGCACTTTTGGAACGTTAGAAAATGCATTATTTTATTATTATTATTTTTTTTTTTAAAAAAACTTAAAATAACTTTTAAAAAAAAAAAATCTATATGTGGTAACCCTAACCCTAGATAGGGTTACCATATATAGTAGATAGGGTTTTCAAGAAATTAAGCGTGCGGATCAGACTTTTCAAGTGTGCGGTGAACGGGACCGAGGTTTATCAAAACGGCCATTATTGGACGGGTTTCCAGACATAAAATAATAAATAAACCTCAATTTTAATTTTCTATTAATTATATACATTTTAAAATATTATTAATATTTTTTTTGAAAAAAAAAATTAAAAAAAAGCAAAAAAATAAATAATAATAAAATAATGCATTTTCTAACGTTCCACTATATGGAACATTAGAAATTGACATTTTTTATTATTATTATTTTTTTGCTTTTTTTTTTCAAAAAAATTATTTTTTTTAATTATTTTTCAATTTTGTCATTTTCTAACGTGGCAAAAACTGATGAACAGTAGACACGTTAGAAAATGACCGGTTTTTTGTAGTGTATGTATACCTGTCAAAATTTTATTAAATATAACGTGATATATCATTTTTCATTGTTAAAAAATTTAATAATTTTAATAGAGGGAGTGATTTGATAACGGTACATATCTTAAGGAATGATTCAATATATTTAAAATCTAAGAGAATGATTTGATAAAAGGTTGACTCACAAAAACCATTAGGTATGGTGAAGAAAATCATCCATAATCAACCTCATTTTTTAGGCCTCTAGATAAATGAATTTGAGATGATAGAACTCTTCATCTCACAATATGTAGCTGAAACAACCCATCCACAACACATTGTTGGGGTGAGCAAAATGAGTAGCCAGATGTTAATTCTGAAGGGTGCTATCTACAAGAACCTTTTGTTGCCTAGTATCTTTTTTCTTTTCCTTTTGAGAAAACTTTACTGTGATTGTCTGAATTTCCACGCGATTTTATAAATTCCATCAAATTTTAAAATCTTTAACTTTAGACTATTGAACTTTCAATTGTTCTCAACGTGGACCCCTCATTTAGATTTTAAACATTACATGACATTTATACCCTTAACTTTTGTATAAAATTTCAACTTTTAAAACATTTTTTTTTCCTTAAAAAATGAAAATTAGGGATATTTTGATCTTTTTTTTTTTTAATGACTAAAATTAGCGGAAATGTTCTAATTGAGAGCAATTCAAATTCAAGAGTTTAAAGTGAGAGATTTTAAACTTTAGGAGGTTTGTAATATTGTGTGAAAGTTTAGGAGGCCAAAGTGAAGTTTCTCCTTTCTTTTTCTTTCATTCTTAGGAGAAAAGGGTATACGGGTGGCTAGAAGGATATCGGGAAGACAAGATCTCAACCTCAAGACTTTGTTAGTGATATAAATTTAAAGTAAAATTTACCATTGAAAATTGGCATGTAAGGAGAAGATGACCAAGAACTTACACATGATTAAGATTGCATTTAAGCCATGTGACACATTTAAGATTGTAACAAGTAGTCACTATTTTGTTGTCGAAGTCGTTTTGCTGGCAATAAATAAAGATAAGGACATAAAGGTACTAGTCAAAATAGAGTCATGAAAAAGAAACCCTCGACTAAATAAGGAAGAGAATAAACTATAAGAAAACTAAATAAATCATAATATTGAAAGTATTCTAAAGAACCCGAGCTACAACTTTCTGTTTCTGCTGCTACCAATGCCACTACTAGTGGCTACTTTCATTGATCCTTCAGATAGAAAAGCATCTACAGCTGCTAACATCCGGGCTTCAAATTTATGGCCTTTCAAGGCGGCCCTTACTTTTCTAACTACTTGTTGCTTCATAACCTTCCTCTCTGCCGTTGAAATATGTTTACACTTATCCATTCCCTTGAGAAATCCAACCACAGTTTCACCTGAGCCCCCACTCACTTTTTCTAACTTTGCCAGCTTCTCCACCACTTGCAAAGAAAACATCCGTTCCAAGCAGGCTTTGTTTCCCAATTCGACAATATCCAAAAGACAGTGAACATTCACTTCCCGGGTTTTCATTGATTTGCTGTCAATGGAATGAACCAGCTTCTCAATGAGACCCATTTGAAAGATATGGTTTAAAACCAGGACCCCGCCACTGCCAAACAGCATCTGGTGTACTGCCGTGTAGGCTGCATCATGCAACTCTGCAATGGGGCACTGCATCATCTTGACTAGCTCAGAAATAATATCATACTCTAGATATTTCTTAATGAAGGCTTCTCCACCAGAGAAAGCTAGCTTCATTAATAAAAAGGCAGATTCAGATTTCATTGACTTTTGTTGTGAGTTTCCATACTGCAAAAGTTCCAGGAGTCTTCTGATGAGGGGGCTGTTTAAAATCATGTCTCTGATTTGTGGCTCTCCAGCTTTTTCAATGTATGGTATGAGGTCTTGCATAGCTTCTAATACCTTCTTGTAATTGCTGTCAAGTACCCTGTGGATGAGATCTTCAAAAGTTTGCGGCCTAGGTGAATGGCGAACATTCTGATCTGATAAAACGAAGCTTTCCAAACGAAGCCTGACTTCCCATGGCAAAAGGTTTAGATTAGCAGGTTGAAGAGACTCATTTGTTTGACGGCCTCCCAGCTCATAAAATGCCTTTAATGTGACAATAGCACGATGTTGTGCTACTTCAGTTCCATTCTCAAGAAGTTTAATAAGAGTTTTCTCGATTCCACAAGTAATCATTCTCTCAATAGCTTTTGACTTTCCAACTTTGGTCAACGACATCAATATTGTAAACATGCTCTCATGCCATTCCTCAGCATCAGGGGAGAGCAAATCAGCAAGTTGGTTAAAGGGGATACAGTGAAGAACCTTGTCGGCTGTTTCTGCGCTTCCAAATTCTGCGAGCTTTGCAAGGACAGTTGAAACATTAGTTTGGATCATGGGTTCCTCACAGTTTTCAAGAATAATTGCTAGCTTATCAACAGCACCAGCACTTTCAAGTGATGGAAAGAAATAGTGATAATCACTTCCATTGAATATATTCGTGATGGCTTCTGCAGACACTGCAACCAGACTCTGTGAACCAGACGATATCAGGCCTTCGATTCTAGGTCCCAATATGCTAACAAAGCTTGCTCTGCTAGTTTCAAACTCAGATATTGTTTTGCTAGCCATTAGAGCCTGGATAATTGCTTCTAAGGTGATAACCGCTTGCTTTTCTTCTAAAACACTCAGGATTATCTCTATCTTTTGCTCAGCAATTCTTTTGACGCTCTCTTTCCCAAAAACAAGAAGCCATGGGAAAATAAATGAAGTTTCTTCATGTCCAGAATCATTTATTAGAAGCAAAACTGAATCATTTTTCTTGCTGTCAAGGTACAGCGAAACCATGTCATGTACTTGATACAATGGATCTGTATCAGTTTTCATCAGAAAGGAGCCCTCAACTAGCTTGCTGACTATGAGAGAGAACAAGCTCTCCTGTCCAAGAACTGACCAAATGGCCTCCAAACAAGCTTCGGGTACATGTTCAGCCCATGAAAGAGCAGCAAGAGCTGTGAAGAGCTTTCTAGAGTCTCCAGGCATTGCTTCTAGACTGAACTCAAATGACCCGAAAATGGTTAGTGTGCTCTCAGTTTCTTTCTCATTTACATATGAGACAGGACCAGGTGCACATGTGGCAAAGGTGGATAGATTTATGATAGCTTTCTCCCATTTCTCAGCTCTGACTTCTTTCCTGAGAGCCTTACCCATGACAGCAACAGTAAGAGGGTGGTGGCCACAACGCTCAAGCAAGCTCTCTGCTACACTCTGAAACGAAAAATCTTAGCAATTATAATGCAAATAAAAATTGTAACAAATAAATGGCAAAGGCCACAATTAGGAAAAAAAGCACAGCACAAGCAGTTGGGATACAATTCACTTTAGTTGGAAAATATATTTGTTTTGGTTTGTAGTCAGAAAGAGGGGAAAATTAAGAAGGAGAAATTATCTGAGTAGGACGGTCAGAGGACACGCTCTAGGCACATTATGTGGAAGTTTGATAAGAATTAAATGACTCAAATATGTTCTACATAACAATAAAAAAAAAAAAAAAATAGAAATCCGTTTGTTGTGCATGGGATCATTACAAAAAGTTGTAGACTGCTAATGATATAAAACATATGAAGGTGTCTGACCTGCATTCTGATGCCAATGGTTTGTTAATGTTTTCTTTAATGGCTTCATTCTTACCATGTGTTTTTTTTTTCTTTTCTTTTCTTTCTCCTGAAATGCTGTTTAATACAAAATGGAGCCAATGAATACTGACTTTATATCTGAAGAAGACATATATAAAATCTGATGGGAGCAATCCAAAACAAAATCTTCCTTTTCCAAAAAATCCTGAACAAATCTTGCAATATAAGAAAAACAAAAGAGGGAGAGAGACTATCTCATACCGGCAACTCCTCCTCGCTAAGGAGGCTGTGGTACACAAGAATTGCCTTGCTTATTTCCTTTACGTCATCTTTGCCTAACTCTATTTTCTCAGCTTCTGTAATTTCGTAGACAGCTTCATTTCTCGTTGTTACTAAGTATTTGCAATCATTATCATACAGCTTTGCAAATCGCATAACTATGTCCTGCTCCCACACATCATCAAGAAGGATCAAAATGCTTTTCCCGTACAAGGCTTCTTGAAGCAAGCAACATATATATTCAAGATCCCCAGTATTCTCAGCCTTAATCTTCTTCCAAAATCCAATCTGCACCAGAAATTTACAAATTTTTCTTGCTAAACGCTTCTGGTATTCAGCCTTGTTTCCATCACAGGCAGCTCTACTACACCATTGCCCAAAGCCAAGTTCAACTGCTCCACCCACAAATTTGGCAGGTGGATCAGAAGCCACATGACGAGCCATACATGATTTTCCAATACCAGATAATCCGACGATAAGAATGACCCGTTGCAAACCCTCTTGTTCTAGTAAATTCCGTATGAAGTTACATTTGCTAGATATAGGGTATCCTTGTTCAGTAGTTATTTTTAATCGAGCTGGAATGTCATGTGCAGTGGATTCTATTACCTTCTCAACATTTTGCACCAATCTTTGGGATTCCAGCCACAAGTTTAAGTCACCCCTGATATTATTTACTAGTTTCCCAAGTGGATCCCCAGCCATAGAACTCCATGCTATCTTAGCGAAGTTCTTTAACTTACTCTTTGACACAATCTTTCTTGCCTTCATGATCTTTGGATGAAGCCGTTCTACCAGGGCGTTTAAGCTTTGAATTTGATTATCTAATTGAGGGTTATGAAGCTTGTAGACATGCTTTTGCTTGACTTTGCGCGTCAAATTATCGAGATCAGACACAAACTCCTCTAGGTTTTTGATTCTCTTTGGAGCTTCATCAAGATCCCTAGAGGCTTGTTCTAGTGCAACAACTGCCCCTACTATACTTGACACTATTTGTGTTGCTGAAGAAACAACTTGTAAAGCATCCATTGCTATAAGAACCAAAATGCTACCTATTTTTCCCTATTTTCACTAATAACATAAATGTTCTCAAAACAATGATCGAAATGACCCCAAGAAACCTTCATGATCACACTAATTGATCCAATGTGAAACATATATGACATGCTGATTAGTTGTGGATTGTAATGCTCTACCAAATTTGAGAAGACATGTACTCAACCCAGAAACTTGAAATCTCCAATCAATTATCCAATTTTGCAAATATCACCACCCATCAACAGCCATAAATTTCCACAACAGAACCCACAACGATCAAACTCTTAAGTCTTCAAAATGCTTTAAAACTATCGATATCCACGACTCCTTACAAAATCAAAACGCAGTTCTTCAAAATCTATCCATAAGGAGATCACTGAACTCTTAATCTGCAAAACCATCAATTAAAATCAAAACCCAGTTCATGAAAATAGTTTGTCGATCATATTTCAAAACGATCCAAACCCAACTACCAGAGAGCAGGAACTTGAAAAGCTTTCAACGTTCAAGAAGAAAATGAGAACTTAACATGCATTAAAATTTAAAGCAGAATTTAAAGAAAGATTGTCTTACCTTGAAGGCCTGGAGGGAAACCCAGAAAGCTGTATAAATGGAAAAACTGCAGCTTCAAAATATCGTTTCCTTTTTCTATTCGATTAAGATTGAAAACTGAAAGAAAGATCCAATGGCAGCAGATTTGGAACAGAAGAGGCCTCACACTAGTCAACAGAAGCAACCTTAAAAAATGCTAGCGTCAACTGTCAAAGTGGTGGCAGCCTTCGGAGGAAAAAAAATGTAGCAATTGTTAACGATATTCGCACATGAAAGAAGCTATTTACGGCTTTATTTAAACAATTTTCTTTTCTATTTTTAAAATAAATTTATAATAAACAATTTAAAATATAAAACACTCAAAATTTTTATTTTTACCTTTACGTTACATAGAACACTTAAAAAAAAAAAAAAAAAACCCTTCCAAAAATCATTAACAAACAAAGACTAGTAGCTTTGTTTGGCAAAGCCTTTCATTTTTTTTTTGGTTAGAGATTATCATCATTTCCCAAAAAAATTAACATCAAAATATTCTCATTTTTTATTTTTTATTTTTATTTTTATATCACATCATTAACTTTTTATTATTATTCAAATAAAAAATCACTAAAAAATAAGATTTTTTTCACTTTTCCATACAACTTTTTTACTTTTTTATACAAAATATTTTTACTTTATTTTTTATTTTCATATCAATTTACATCAATTATAATATTAAAGAAAAAAGCTTTGCCAAACAAATATAGTTTGCCTTTGGCTTATGCTTCCCCAATTACATTGTCAACTATAAATGGTTTTATGGAGTACATGGAGGCCCATACATTTATTACATTACCCTTCCCACTAAAACTTGAATATAAGAAAAGATAAATTTAATCATTTTTTTTGGAAGAAAATTCATATACTTCTTATTAGAATTACTCTCTCAAGGGTAAATCAATATGCTCCATCTTGACAATATCAACAATACATTCCGAGTAACAAATACCCATTGATAGTTTACATCATCTTTAACAGCCATTTTTGCCAAATTATGAGCTGCCTGGTTGCCTTCTCTACAAACAAACTCCATCCGCCATTGGGTGACTTGCTGGAGCTGCATCCGGATATCATCTATCAGCATCCCTTATGGCTCCAATCATCTGCCATGGAGTGGAACTGATAGGTGCTTAAATATTTATATTTAAGCCCCTTAATTTATTTTTGTTAATCTCTTAGTTTTGTTAGTTGTGTTATTTTATTTCATTTTTGTGTTTTCTGTGTTTTTGTAGGTTATGGAAGAAAAGGAAGTGTTTTTGGAAAAGTTCCAATTTTAAAGAATTGGATTGCCTTCAAAACCGGCCCCAGCTTCAACCAGAGTCGGGTCCAGACACCCAAAAACTGTAATGGATTGAGTTGCTACCACCAACCCAAGATCGTCCCTTACCACAGCACCATATCCCATCCTTCCCGCTTCCCTCGCCAGAGACGAATCCCAATTCACCTTTACCCAACCCGAATTTGGAGCACACCAACGATGGACCCATGAATCGTTGTTAGGTTCGGTTTAGCTGTAACATATGGAGATACAACAAGAAATTCCTCCAAAGTCGTTTTCGCTTTGTGCACAAGAGTGTTGGGATGTAAGAAACTCCCCCCATGCACCACCTCATTTCTCCTAAGCCATATCCTCCTTACAATACCCACAAATTGGAATATCTCCTCCATACTGCATCTGTGAAAAATATCCTCCATTATCTGAATAAAATCTTTGCCAAAGCTTGACCTTTTCTATAGTTTCGGACATCCTATACACCACACATCCCTAGCCAAAGGATACTCCCAAAGTGCTTGGACAGCCGTTTCCACCTCAGTTTTGCAGATGGGGCACTAGGGATTCTCAACAATTTTCCTCCTACACAAATTATGTTTTGTAGGTAAGATATCATGACATGCCCACCAAATAAAATTCTTTTCCACATTTGGCAAGCACAACCTCTATATGTCCTTCCATACCATGCTTGTGCCTGTAGTTGAAGAGCTATCAGCCCTCCCTCTTTCTTCCATCGCCTTATGGAGGTAGTAAGCACTCCAAACAAAAAAAAACTCCATTCGGAGTCCCCCCCCCCAAAATACATACATCCTCTTGCTTGGACACACTCACGGGTATAGAAAGGATTAGCTCCACATCCTTTTTTGAAAAAATCTCTCCCAAAAGCTGTGTCTTCCACCAATGAGTATCATGATCAATTAATTCTTCAACCTTAGCTTAAGAATCCAAAATTAGAGGTGGGGATTGGACCATATGAATCGATGTCCTAGGTATCCATCTATCCTTCCAAATCTGGACATGTGCCCCATTTCCAATTCTCCAAACCAGCCCATCCCTCAATAACTCCCGTGACCCATAGATGCTCCACCACGCAAAGGAAGGCCTATTTCCCAAATCCGAATCTAGAAAATTCTGACCCTCATAGTATTTGGCTTCCATTATATGCCCAATCAAACTATTTGACATTTTTTCCAAAGGCGCCAAGCTTGCTTCGCCAATAGGGCTTTTATTGAAACTTTGGAAGTCTCGGAACCCCAAGCCACCATTATTTTTAGCATCACCTAGTCGTCCCCATTTCAACCAATGCACTCTTGATTTGTTTTGACTTCTTTACCAGAATTTTTGCATTAAAGAATTGATCTCTAAACACAATCCTTTGGGGAGAAGAAACATATTCATACTATACATTGGAATTGCTTGGATGATTGCCTTTAAAAGTATCTCCTTTCTTGCTTAAGACAGGACTTTTAATTTCCAAACCTGGAGCCTTTTCCACACTATATCTTTAATATTCTTGAAAGCAGCAACTCAAAACTTTTCCACCAGAGCCAGTAGACCCAAGTAGGTGTCATATTGTTGTGTCACAGGGATCCCTACCACCTCAACAATCTCCTTATGTGTCAAATGTGGGGTGTTTTACTAAAAAAGATGGCCGTCTTATTGCAATTTAGCCTTTGACCCGATGCTTCCTCATACCTCCGCAAAACAGAGCTCAGTGCATTCCATTGGGGAAGTGTGCTCTTACAAAATAATAAGCTGTCATCGGCGAAGAAAAGATGACTAATCCTTCGCCCCCTTTTAGAAGTAGGGACACCTACAAGATAACCTTCCACACTTGCTTTCTCCACCATAGCACTCAATGCCTTCGCACATACGATAAATAGATATGGTGAAATGGGATCCCCTTGTCGGAGGCCCCTGGAAGGGGTAATACTCGCACACGGGTTTCCATTCACAATGATAGCATACTTTATAGTGGACACACACATCATAATTAGATGTACCCACCTAGTTGCAAAACCCAAACGCTGCAAAATAGGCTCCAAAAATTTCCACTCCACCCAGTCATAAGCTTTACTCATATATAATTTCACTGCCATATAACTTGTTTTCCCTGACAACCTTGTGTGCATCATATGTAAGGTTTCATAATCAACCAGAATATTGTCAGTAATTAATCTACCTAGAATGAAAGCACTCTATGTATAGGAGACAATTGCAAGCAAAATTTTCTTTAGTCTATTAGCAAGAACTTTGGAAAAGTAATTTGTATAAAACATTACACAAACTAATTGGTTGAAATTCTATAACAGACATTGGATTTTTCACCTTAGGTATTAAGGCAATATTAGTCTCATTCAAACAAATGGGCATATTACTAGAATTGAGAGCCTCCGTGACCACCATACAAATCTCCTCACCTATACTCTCCTAATGATTCTGGAAAAAACCAATAGGCAATCCATTGGGTCCCAGAGCTTTTAATGGAGCCATTTGTTTAAGAGCCAATTCCACTTCATCTGACGTGAATACTTTCAATAATTCCTCAATCATGGTTTCTGTGACTTTGGGACATAATACCTGTACACACTCCTCCAAATTCCTATGTGACCAATAGTAAATAGATTTGAGAAATAATGAACAAAAGCTACCTCAATATCCTTTGGAGATTTCCATGTGACACTGGCTTCATCCATAATTTTCTTAACCTGATTTGCACGTCGTCGTTGGGTCGCACATCCATGATAGAACTTTATGTTCCTATCTCCGTTTCTTAGCCAATTTGCCTTAGCCCTTTGCTTCCATTTGGTATCTTCTTTCTCCAAAATAAACTCAAGTTCCTATTGTATGATTTTTACTTCATCACTTGCCCGCAAGTCTTCATTGTCTATGGACTTATTTAATTTCTCCTTCAGTTGTACCACCGATTGAGTTACAGTCCCATACTTCTTGCGTTACCATTTAGCTAGTTCAGTTTTACCGTGACGCCCCACCCTATGAGCAAATCAATTAACTAGTAATTGATCTCATGACACGCCATCCCAGCTATGTCCCTCCAGGACACAACTTTCGAAAAATCACTTTCCTTGTCGTAACAAGAAAACTACAACGGAAGACTTTACCAAGACTATGAGATTAAGAGACAATAATAAAATATTACACAATAATACCAGAGATAAAGTACTACGTCACCATAATATCATAATTGGTCACCAAATGTACTAGTCATCAGACTATCAACAGAGAAATAGATACAACCCAAAAAAAACAAACATCAATATTGTTCATAAAAAATCAACAGATTAAAGCCTAGACTTAAGCTTGAGCAAAATTAGTGAAATCAAAATCTCTATCATATCTACACGAGCAAATCCTCCAGTCTTCCACATCGAGCGCAACCAAATAGGGTCTATATCCTCAAAGATCACACGGATCAAGTCCTGAGCTAGTACCCATGTTTGCTCCGACAGCATCCTTTTCTAAAGCGGCTAAACCATATAATAATTGCAATGGGAGATGAAATAAAAAAGAAAAGGGTAAGTATAAGACTTAGTGATTTCTAATACAGATAATACTTATACCAATTTAATAATGAACTCAGATGTTTAATAAGCAAAAACAGTTCCATCATGACAGCTTATTTTATACGTGATAGATATATAATAAATGATATATGCATATGATGTAAGCAACAATCATAGTTCAATAGTATGGTCTACCCAAGATATTACCCATTCTCAGTAGGGTTGATGCTGTCTCAAAGGACCTATAGTACAATCCAGTGCCCCAACCATTCCACAACATACTATATGTAACATTAGTGGCACGATCGAGTCTGACTTTGAGTGGCTCACACCAACTACCATTGAAATCCTCAATAAGAAATAGATCGCCCTAAAAAACCCAAGGCCTTCCTTCAAGTACCTTCCTCTTGTCATCCTCGTCGGTAAACTCCACCAAGAACAAGTTTTCCTCTAAAATTTTGAAGGAAATTGTCTCCAAAAGTTTCCACCACTGCAAGAGAGTATTCTTGATTGTTTCCTTGCTAACTATATGATCAGCAAATAATTTTCCAATCGCATAGGTTTGTCCCCTTGAAACCAAATCCCTGCATTTGCTCGCCAGCGCCTCCCATTCCACACATTCATCGTCTGCTAGTGACAAGTTCTTCCACATTTGCGTTAGATCATCCGCCATGCTTGTTGTAAATTGAAATACTTCCACCGACTCAAAAGGACGTGGAAAACTGATCATTCTCTACTAGAAAACTAGATAGAAAAATTTTAAAATAAAAAATCCAAATCTCCTCATTTCAAAACAGAACTATCATGAATTGAAAACAAAGTCGATTCCCTTCGCAAATACTACACACTTCGGCCAAAGATCCACCTTCTCCTTAACATATTACAGACAAACAATAAGCGCCACCATAAAGGCTGCACCAATTGTTGCTCCCATTAGGTTTTTTGAATATATCATTTAATTATTACTTTAACACTTTTCTCGTGTGGGATCAAACTCCCATTTAATAGGTAAGGTCTAACACGTGGAATATTTAATTTAAAATAGAGGTAAATTGATGGAAATAAGGTTCAAATTAGGACTTTTGACTTTGATACTATGTTAAACTACGACTTTTCTTATAAATTTAACTTGATATAAAGAGATAAATTTGATCACTTAATTATTATTTTAACACGATGTACGTAGAAATAGCCTAAATAAATAGCTTTGAGTAAGATCTCCCCCTGCTTAAGACAATTTTTTTTTTTACTCCATCCATTTATATGATTCCAAATACAGTGGTAATGAAGTTAGGGCTCCAAGTGGACCCTTAAAAAATGTTCTCAAAATGTATTTCTACCAAAAATAATTTTCAACTTTATATTATGTAAAAAAAAAAGAAAATTCAAATTAAAACGCTTTTTTTTTCTTTCAAGATAATTACAAACATGCCCCCAAGTCACCTGCAAGGTACGAGATTTCTGTCAAAACCCAACTCCCAATAATCGGATGAATGGGAGGACAAGAAACTATAGGTCAACAATTTTTCGTCAAAATTTTATAGGCTTGGATTTAATCGTAAAATCTATTCTCAATATTATTAATTAAAAATTTGGATTTTTATTTTAAAATTTCTTTTTAATGAAATTTCATACTTCATTTGATATCTTTTTACTTTAAGCAGAGATGGAACTGGGAGTACTAACAACAAGGGCACGGTCCTCCCTCCAAAAAAAAATTGGGGTAAAAAAAAATTTATTATTTTTATTTTGCCTTAATTAATTAATTAATTTATTTTTATTGTCATTTGAAGGGATCATAGCCCCTACCGGTACTCCCAATTTTGTCTATCCAAGTAGGACTGTCTTCAATCCAAACTTGATTCAAGACTTATTTAACGGTTGTTTTGACTAGCCCATGCGCATCATACTTAGCTTTTGGTATGACGCACTTCCTAGCTTTGCAACATAGTCAAAACATATATGGTATGGCATTCTCCATTAGTTGCTCATATCAACTCCTGTTCCTTTCTTTCACGTTTACAACATTCATCACTTGGCTCACACCACCTTCCAAAATAATTGGTTGTAGACCCAAATCTCAACTAAACGTTGATGCATTTAATGTAGCCAATGCTTCTGCCACCATTGGTTCTAAAATTAAACAAGTAGTTGTAGTACTTCTAGCTTTGCATTTCCTTTTACTGTGTATATAACTCCATATCCCATAAGATGGAGTGGTAGAAAAGTTTATAGCATGATAATTAAGTGTATAGCCCTACTTAACCATAGGGTTCTCATTTCACATGCATATATTGTAACATATTTAATCACATGACCATACTTTTTAGTTTTTACAAATCATGTTTTCCTTCCAAACCTCAATATTTTTTGTAAACCATTTTCTGTTCAACTCAATTTTTACTAAATACATTTAAATAATTGTAAAATAGATTCATACTGGCATTTAAATATTCAAGGTTCAGTGAAAAGAGACATAGTATGTTTTTGTAAAATAATATAAGGTCAATAAATTTATAATTATATATATTCGGCGTAATCACCTATAATAGACCTCTATAATCTCTCTAAGATCCTATGGCTCACCTAAGTCTTTATAGTTAATTCTCTTTCCTTGTAAAGGTCATAACCTTTATGTTGTGGTTAGTCTTATCTAATGGGCTTCAATCGAATATCAATCAAAGCTCTTTGTAGTATCCTGATTCGAACGGTCTTTGATGAGACTTAAGCCGAAACTCTCTATAGTACCTTGTATTTAATGTTAATTTTAAAAGTTACATAAAAAAGTGTGAAAATAGGTATGAAACATTGAGAGTATATATATTATTACTCATCACATAATCTCACACACAACTCCAACTCTCTTCGTTATAGTGATACACTATAAATTGGGAATGTGTACAACATTGGATATCTTTTCCTCCGGCAAACCCCCATAAGCCTATTTTCATCAATTTTGTAGGTGTCTGTGGGCTAATTTTGACAGTACGATCATCAAATTGAATAAAACCACAACATAGTAAGAACTTGTTTGGGATTACATTGGAAAATAGAACTTTTTAGAGAAATATATATATTTTTTTTTCAAAAGTGCGTTTTAGGTTTTTTTAGACCAAAGAGTCAAAGAAATACCTTTTGAGTTTTTTCTTTTACCAAACGAATCAATTTTTTGTATGGCACAACTTTTTATAGGGACGGATCCAGAAGACCACATGGGGGACCAGCCTTTGTTTGTTTGTTTTTTATTTTTTTTAGGGGGAGACCAATATATATATTTTCAGAATTGGGGGGAGGGGGGAGAGACTAGGGCTCCCCCCGGTCCTCCCCTCGCCCGTCTCTGACTTTTTATATACTAAAAATGCCTTTTCAAGTTACTCAATGCAATTCCACACAAACTCTAAGAATCATTATTGCATACGGCCAGAAAGCCACATTGAACCTTGTCAATTTTGCTTTGACATATGGCATCCTAACTTATCCCATCGATTTGGAAAATGGATCATAGGCAAAAACGTGTGAAATTTGAGATAAAATTATTGCAATCTTTTAAAATTAGGACAATTTCTTTCCCACTTTTTTGCCTATCCGACTCCTTTCCATTCATTTGAAATGGACAGATCCGTTTTTCCTCGTTTTGTACCTAACAATGTGGTGGTGGGAAACTTTAAAATCTAATTCTAATTATCTAAACAGATTTTATACCCAAAAATATTTTAGATGATTTTTCCAAAAAAAAAAAAAAAAAAAAAGATGAGAAAAGATCACACATCTCTTATATAAATAAACACAACCGAAACAATTGAATACAAGCTACACGACAAGAAACTTTATTATATAACAAAAGAAAAACAAAAAATTTGTAAGAGAAAAGCAAATTAAAGGCACCATTTTTTTAGTTAGAATATGCATGAGGGAGCAAGATTTGGTTGAAGAAGAACTCCTTTTACTGGGAAACTTTGCACTTGTTTTCCTCCAATGGAAGAGCACCCATCAACCCAAAACCATTCCCAAACACCATTTTCTACAACTTCCCTCCAAACCACCATTCCTGACCCAAGCTCTCTGTACAAGTAAATCGCCCCATCACTTCCCACACACTTTGTACTTCCCCAACTACCCTTTCCACCGACAAGTCTCCTCTCAAATTCACCCGGCATCTTCTCCACCAGCCGCCAGTTATCCCCCTCGCCAAGTTCCCATATACAAGCATTAATCTCGCCGGTCGCGCCACCAACAAGCGTCAGCGCCCCATTCCGGCGCACCAGCGTCGCGAATTCAAGCCGGTCTGCCATCGGCACATCCAGTTCCCTCCAAGTGTTTGTGCAAATGTCATAGCTCATTACAGTAAAAGCCCGAGCGGAGGTTATCCAATATAGGATCCCCTTGGAGAACACGCTCTCACTGGGTGTCCAGACAGTTAACCTCACGGCAAATTCCACCGGCATGGACCCCACAATTCGCCACCTGTCAATTCGCGAGTCGTATATTTCCAACGTGGGTTCGTATGTAGCGCCGCCGCCGCGTGGCGCTTCGGACATCCCACCTGCGACGTAGACAATAAAGAAAGGAAACCGAACAAGAACGCCGACGGCAGGGTTAGTTCTTGCGATGTTTAGCAGAGGGAGTTGCCTGAATTGCCTTGAAAACGGATTACAAATCGCCAATTGGAGGAACGTAGAATTTGTGGGTCTTACAAGAATCAGGCTTCCGATGGGATTAACAAGACGAACTGGGTGTGGAAGAAAGTCGAGAGAGAGAGCATGCCAGTTGTCGAGAATTGGGTTGTGAGTATAACAACACAGTCGTCCATGGCTGCGCGTGGGCATGGCGACGAACCATGGTGTGCCGTGCCGGGAAACCACCAAAGAGGTTTTGCTGAGGAGGAAAGCCGTGGCAGATTTGTACCAATGCCGGCATGCCGACCTGGCGCAAGCCAGGGAGTCTGGGGAGAGATTGGAGAAGACGGTGGCTAGGAGATCAAAAGGAAGGTTGCTCCACATAGTACCGGAGCTGGAGTAAACGCTTGCACTGTGGCCTGCGGGTGAGGATATATACGACGTAACGACACAGTTCGTGGTCCCTTTGAAAGTGCAATTATTGGTGGTGAATTATTGAGAGAGTAGCTTTATTTATTTGCATTGAAATGTGTGACCCCACGTGAACCGATATTTATTTATCTCACCTGCATGTGACTTGTGAGTCTGTCCTTTTGTATTTATTTTCTTTTCTTTTATCATTTGCTTTACGAAATCATAATGAATAAAGGATGATTTCCTTTTATCATTTGCTTTACGAAATCATAACGAATAAAGGATGATGGTTCATGTTCATGGAGGAGCCCAAAGGTGCAAGTCAAATAAATGATGCAAGTGGACAAAACATTTTTTACCTTTTTTTTTTCTTCGTATATATATTTGAGTAGGTAATTGAAATTTTATATGAGACCAAACATATAGTTGGACAATCTAAAATTCATTTGAACCGCTTAATTTAAGCAGGTAATTATTGTAGAATTCGATCTGCTCTAAGATACCTTGACAATCACGTAAAAAGAAAAAAAAAAAAAAATCAGTAATTGTAAAGTGTGGAGTTATCTTAAAATTTTTTTAAATTAAATTGAAGAAAATTCTTCAAATTCAATCTATAGAGTTGTCATGTCTTTATTTAGTATATGATCAATACATGTTTTTTTAGTAGTTTTATTAACAAACCATACGCTTCTCACTTGTTAATTAAAAAATTATGCCATTCTCACATATTAAGAAACATATGGCAAATTTATAAATATTTCTCCAACACAATTTGAAAGAAATTTCAGTCCAAATAAAAAATGACATAAAAATACTTTTTTTTTTAAAAAAAAAAAAAAATTCTCCTATTGAAAAACACTAATCAATCATTCATGGCATTAAAGTTCAGTAAATATTTAAATGAGTTGGCCACTCATATTGATTTCTTTACCAACTTGAGCCCTTGGAAAAGGTAGGAATCGAAATGTTCAAAGTTGCACGTTACAATGACATCTTAATTCGATTTATTTATATAGATTGAAAAATAATGATGTTGAGATGACCATCAACTTACATGAACAGATAGCTGTTCGTTGCCCAATCATATTCTTTAACCCATTTTTGTAAACACCTTCCCGGCCTATGTTATGAGACCACTGAGAGATGCAAGGCAAAACACTTTATGGCATGGTCAAGGGATTTGAGCGAAGAGACGTCATTGATTTCACTGAGACATTTAGTCGTTTGAAATACCAACAATAGTTAGATTACTTCTAGCACTTGCTATGTATTCCAATGCTTTCTTACATGGCTATCTTACTGAAGAAGTCGTCACCGAGTCGAATGGATTTGTGCGGAAACGAAACATCTGGGCTTTGTTTGTAAGCTTCACAAGAAACTTTATGGTCTTAATTAGCAGGCTCCTTGTCACAGCACCTCACAACTTTAGATGGAGAACTCTTGCCACATCCCTCTCTATACTGCCATACTGGCACATTGTTGGGACACTTGCGCCCATCAGACCAGACATCTCCCACTCAGTAAATCAACTCTTTCAATTTTTTCACTGTCCCACAACAGTTCACTTTACTGTTACTAAGAGAGTGGTAATTGTGCTATTTAAAGGGTACCGCTGATCATGGATTGGAATTGGACCACTTCATTTGCAAGTTTACTGCCACTCGGATTGGGCAGGACAGCCAGCTGATTGCAGGTCTAGTACTGGTGGGTATGGTGTGTTTTTGGGCAATTGTTTAATCTCTTGGCAATCGAAGAAGTAAACTATCGTTTCCCAAATCAAGTATTGAAGCTAGGTATCGTTTATGAGTGACAGTTGTGCACATGTGTTGTGTTTGAATCATGTTGAGGCATATATGTAAGATTATATAGATAAATCATAGCTCAACTTATTTAATTAAATGAGTTAAAATTCTCGACCACAACTTTCTAATTTTGTATTGAGTTTGTATGGGGTTTATGGGTTATGTCAAAAATTGTCCGCCATGTCGCGTGTCGAGTTTAGGTCATGTTGAGTCATAGATATAAGAATATAGAGATCAATCGGAACTCGATTCATTTAATTAAACGGTCCAAACTCATAAACCCTAACTCTTTAATTTCGTGTTGAGTTCGTGGGTCATGTAAAAATTATCAACCATAATATCGCTCCATGGTCAAGGACGGATCTAGAAGACTACATGGGGAGACCAGCCTTTGTTCTTTTTTATGGGAGGGACCAATATAATTTTTTTTTTTTACAGCTAATTTTTTATTTATATTATTTATTTATTTATTTTTTCAGAATTGTGGGGACCAGGGCTCCCCCCGGTCCCCCCTTCTTCTGTCACTGTCCATGGTTATTGCTATAGCTGAGTTGTACCAGTTACAAATGCTCTTCAAGGAATTACACATTTCTCTCTATGCTCCTCCCCAACTATGGTGTGATAACTTGGGCACCATTGTCTTAGCTTCTAATCCCATTTTTCATGTTAGAACAAAACATATTGAAATTTGTTAGAACAACTTTCAGTACGGCTTGACTACACGTACTTTGAGGCGTAATAGATCTAGAATATGCTTGTGATGCTTGTTAATGGCTACAAAATAACAAGAGCATCAAAGATCCACTAGTGTCTATGCTAGAAAAACTCTAATGCCTAAGTCAGTTTCTTGGAGAACAACCATTTTTCCAATAATAGAATGTGGGTGTGGATATTGGAGATTTGGAAAGAAAGGAGCTGGTAACGGTTGCCTCATTTTTTTATGAGACATGCTATTCTTTCATCTCTCATCCATATTTTTTTCAAATTCACCATTGAATATGTAGATCCTATAAATCTAATGAACCAAAATGGATGGGAGATAGAAGAGAGATGAATAAGTGAAATGCTAGAAGATCTATTCTTGTCTTTCTCCTATCCTTCTCTATACTTAAAAATAATAATAATAATAATAAATCAACTATTAGATTTGTAAGATCCATCTAAGTGAATATTAATCCAATGGTTAATTTTTAATTTTTTTTTTTGAAAAAAGGAATATGGAGAAGGATGAAAGAAGGACCAGAGACTAGAGTAGATGATTTGTGCGGCATTGATTGTAGTAACTATTTAAGGCAGTCTAATTTAAGGGAATCTCGTCCCGTATCTTTTGGTATGAGAAACTATAAATTTCAAGTAATGCAGGATCATTTTAATTCCCAAATATGAAAACCTCAATAAGAAGTTGGCTTTTTTCTTCGATAAGATTGGCTGAAAATGGAATACAAGAAACTAAAACAGAGGAAAAAGAAAAAGAGAAATGCTAAAAATGGAAACAATAGGAGCAGACTTATTCAAAATGTGAGACAATTATGATGAGAAAATCAAGGGGACTGCATTTTATCAAGGAAAATCTAATCCACCTTCTCTCCCCTTGTGGTGCTGCTCCTGCAATGGCTTCTTCAAGGAAATGGGCATGTTTCATATCCTCCGTTGCTTCTTCCATATATTTCCTTGTCATTTTCTTTCAAATTCCACTTTTCAGGTAAACTGCACTACTTTTTTCCAATTATCTTTTAGTTATGACAATGATGGACGGATTTGAAATCTCCATTTAAATGAAAACAAATTAAACCATCAAAGGTTTAAGGATTTCTCTTTTCTTTTCTTTCAGAAAAAGTACATGTTTTGCCTAACAAAGTTGTCTTTTATCTCTGTTTTCCTTTCATCCTAGATTGTTTCTCAATGTAATCACTCACAGCAAGGAGAAATTAGAAAACTTTTTTTTTTTTATATGTGAAAATGAATCTATTAAATACCCATTTTTTCTCTAAACAAAGACCATGGCTCATATATTTACTTGCTTCACTCAAGAGGGTGCAAAATTTTCAAATTAATAATGTATTTTTCTTTCACTTATGATACCTAAAGATATTGTTTGAAGAGGTTTTCAACACGTGCACATGGAAGGAAGAAAAGCGCAGCAGCGAGTGATGCTAAAAATCATACTTTTGTTTCACCACTACCCTACTATATTGACTTGGTGGTACCAATTAGCCGTTCGATTGTTTTTAGCAAGGCTAATTAACTTTATTAGGTCAGCACGGTGGTCTCTAGCGTTACTCGACTGATAAATTCGACTTGCATTCCATATTCTTCTTCATATTGATGTTTGCTTTACAGGGTCCCATGTACAAGTGGTTTATGCAAAACACCTATGCAAGTGACATGCTCACAATTGATTGCAAGTGAGCTTTTTCCTACAGTTGTAGTGAAGGCTCTGCTGTATCCAGGGGCAATTGCAAATGCCTTGTTTAAGAATACAACCATCCCAAACTACAACAACTTGCTCAACTTATATCACTTCACCAATCTCACCACAGTTCCTGCAACATCTGATCTTCAGCGCATAGAGGTTGGTATATATATTCAAACTACTCCTTCACAACAATTTCACGATGGTTGTTGCCATTATTGGTTGGGGCTCCTCATTGAGTCCTTTTGCCGTTTGTTACCACCTTGTGTGGATCTTGAAAAGGCTCGACTCATTTATGGTTATTTTAGAATCATGAATGAAAATATTAAGTATTGTTTCTTTATTTGTTTGTATTGTCTTTGCCGTTTGGGCTGTGTTGTTGGGGTACCCATTCCTTTACTGTTGTTCAATCCCTATAACCCGATTTCCCATATTTGAATCGGAAAAAAATAAAAGCGTACTTCTTCACAACTACATGATCTTGAGGAGCCGCAATTGATATATTTAGAATATATATTTTCTATATTAAGTTGATATTAGAATATTCACCAATTATGGCTGATTGTAATCAATTTTTTGAGATTTTTACTATACCATACTTATATTCCTTCACCCACCACAAGTTTCTTGTAAGAAAAATGCTACATACACTCTCATTTTCACAATACTAAATGCACCACTATATTTTGGATGAATTACTATTGGATTTTAAATCTAATAGAGATTTTCATTGCCACGTCAAATAGTATACATTAGAGAGTATTGAAGTGGGAATGCGTATAGCATTTGAGAGCACAATGTAACCCTTAGGGCAACTCACCATGATGGATATAAATGTCTAACATCAAACCACCCCAAAATTTCTCATGTTTGCCCTTGGTTTACACAAATCAGGTGCCCTGCTAACACTTGAAACACTCCGTCTGGGGAGTACGGTCGCAAGTTAATAGTGATCCATTTAAAATCTAATGTTGACTTTTATTGCAATGTTAGAGAAGGTGCACTAAGAGTAGAAGTGAGACTGTGTGTAACATTTATCTTATTATAAATCAGGACCTTCGTAATGTAAATACAATCAAATTAATGAGAACACAGTGTAGCCTTTAGAGTAATTCATAGTGGTGGATGTAGGTGTCTAACACCGCACTGCCCTAAAATTTGCTGTCTTTTTTCTCTCTTTTGCATCCACCTTTTCTCTCTATATTTTATATTTTCCAGCTCACTTTTGGGTTGCACCAGGTTCTTGCGGGGAGTTACTTATCAATTGCTGGAGCAATTTTGGGTGTGATAAAAACAAGCAGAATGGGCCTCATTTCAACACTTCTCATCCTATGGGGCCTTATGAGGGAAGCCACCACAACAAAATCTAGTGACACAAATCCAATGAAACCAATTGATATTTACCCAACAATGTCAATAGCTCTGCTTTCTGCCTTCTTCTCCATAAGAAGGGATGTTAGAAGGATGGTTCGAATCTACAAAGGTAACAGAAATGCAAAACATTCATGGACTCTTTTGAAACCAAAACACTTGTGAGTCATTTTGTCAAACAATTTTCGGAATTTTTTCAACCCATTTTCACTTCCTTTTTAATCTCCCATTATAGTTAAAAAAAAAAAAAAAAATCTATTAGGTGGAGATTCCTATCATATATGCAGTTGTTCTCATGGGCATTTCTCTTAGATATTAATCAACACTACCTACCTACTGTATTATAGATTACGATTTCGTTTAAAATCATACTTTATGCTTACAGAATTGCAATCCCAAAAGTACCCTTATAGCCGAAGGGTTGGATAATCTAGTAAGACGAGAGCAATGCTACTTACCACACAAATGTTTCATAAATATCTTATGATCACTAAATATTGCCATATTAGCTTAATTTATAGAATGTTTATGAAATGTTTATGTAGTACATAACATTTCTCATCCGTCGGTCTATAATTAAGCATATATAAATTTTTTTATATACGCTTGAAACTATAATTTTTTATTTTTTTTTTATATTACATTTTTTACGTCTCACATCACTTTTTCCGAATAAATTTCAGAAAAAGTGATGTGGAATGGCAAAAATATAATTTTGCATTTGACATCTGCTTCTTTATGTTACCTTTTTGTTGTCTTAACATCACTTTTTCCTAACGAATTCTAGAAATAGTGATGCTCTCAAGCATTACTCTTAATAAAAATAGTCTGTTTGACAAAATTTTTGAAAAATATTTTGGAATTTGAGTTTTGTCAAGATGGAAATTGAGAAGAATTTTTGTGAGGGCTATGATAGAATTTAGAATGCGAAAATATAAAGCGAAATAATAAACAAAAGAAGATAAATAGACACAAAATTAAGGTGATTCGACAATATGTTTACATTCACATACTAAAGTTTTATAGGCTACATCTTGCTGTTATTGAGTGATTTGATAGTACATAGGAGGCTTCAATATATAGAAGCTAAAGGAATAAAGACTCATACATTAGCAATGTGGGACAAATCCATATATTCTCTAACACTTTTTTGAAAATGTGAAAATTGAAAATTATTAGGTCCACAAAAAATATTTGAAAAGTTAAAAACTGAGAAGTGTTTCCAAAGCATATATATATATATATATATATATATATATATATGTAACATAAGCTCGCATTCACATATAGCAGCCACTACGCATTTGCTAGAAGATGATCATGGAGGGGGTGCCACCTGACAGAAATTTGCTATATTTATATAAATCCATCTAATAAAGTGAGATGTGTCCCTTAATACGTGAGAATTACGTATTTTTTAATAGTTATGGGATACATGCCACTTTATTAGAAAAGTTTGTCTAAATTAGGTTTTTTTTTTTTAATATGTCCAAATAAACATAGGGGGAGGGGGGATTCGAACTATTGACCTCCGCTTCATAAGACGTAGTTCACAGCCGATTGAGATATCACTTGATGACAGTTTCTATAAATTAGTTATAACCTAGTTTGTAGCAAATTTTTGTTCAATGTCTCTTACCCCTCCCTGATCAGTGAAATTTTAAAAAGATGCATATCAGGATCCATCCATCCGCCTCCTCGAGGGGCAAGGAGAGAGGGGGTCTCTTACCCCTCCCCCTTTGTAGGTGGACGACTCACCTCTTCTTGTAACACCTCCACTCTATACATGTGACATGTCACATTGATGATAAAAGGACCTGATTGAAAAGGAATTAAAATTCAAGACCATTATTGAAAAATGTAAAACTGAAGGACTTTTTTGAAAACAGAAAAAAAAAATGACAGGTATATGACATGTATTTTAGGAGAATAATTTCAATGTGGTCTTACACCATTCAGTAATTGCCACATTAGCATAACACATAATAAGAAGATAAATACAAGGAAAATGTTAGGGGTTCTCCTCATAGTGTTTTCTGGCGTTCTCATAGTCTTACGTAAAACATGATTTAAGAAAAAATAAAATTGTAGTGGCCTCCACTACCGGCTTTTTTAGGCATTAGCACTAAATTTGAGGCATTAGCACCAAAATTGAGGCATTAGTATCAAATTTAGGATGATCAAATCCATTTTAGGTGATACCATCCCTAAATGGTTAACCTTTCACCCTTAGGTTTTAGTTTTGAATCAAAAAACAAGTTTTAAAGCATTAAAACCTAACTATTAACTCATAAAAATTAATTTGTTGGCAAAAAAATGGTACTACAAATTTATTTTTTCTTAAATCATGTTATATATAAGACTAGGAGAATGTCAGAAGAACACTATGGGGAATACCCATAACAAACCCCTAAATACAACTATATTAGATTATTAAGATAAAAAATAAAACAATTAATTAATGAGAAAACCGGTTGGCTGGGTAGCAGGTCAAGCCAGACCCATGGGTCTGGTCATTTCTCCGTCGCCGAAGCTCCTTTTTTCTGGCCTTTAACTAATAAAATTCCTGAAGGGTTTACCTTTTACCTCTAGGTTTTAGTTTTAAATCAAAAAACGAATTTTGAGGCATTAGAATCCGATTTTGAGGTATTAGAACCCGGTTTTGAGGTAGGTTACAAAGGTTTCATGTGAGTTTTGAGGTGGGGCATGGCAAAACCCATGACTGGGGTGGCTGGCGAGCCACCCCGTGGCCTAGGAGTGGCCGCGTGCCACCCCAAAAGACCACCAGATCTCTCTCCCTCTCTCTCTCTACCGGATCTCTCTCCGCCGGGGTGGCCGGCGCCACCCCACGTGGTCAATGGAGGTAGTCTGAGGCAGCGGCGTTGACGGCCAGTGGAGGCAAGTGGTGGTTCAAATGGCTGTAAGAGAAATAATCAAGTGTTTTGCTCACATATATTTTTTTTGCAATTTTCTTTCAATGATGATGTGTCAAACTCTAAGTGTATTGCACAAAACCCTTGTTTTGTGTAACGACCACACAGAAGACGCTCTTGTATATAAAATATATAAATAATCAAACTATTTAAAGTTGCAATGGCTGTTTTACAGTATATATATATATATATATATACTTCACTTTCTTGTTATCCTTGGTTACAAAATGGTGCAATATGGGACTTAATCAAAGAGTTCAGGGAGAATATAGGATTTAGAAAAGGTGCATGATGTCATTGAAACTTAATGTAATAGCTAAGTATTCTTAATCTGTTGTGATTGATCCTGATGCCTGTTGGAGAGCACTAAGAGTGAACTTTAATTGTGGGAAACCATGCACAAATAGATCCAGTCCGGTTAGAGTTACAAGACAAGAGGAACCGCAGAAAGAGGGGTGAGAAACCTGGACCATAAGACATTGAAACTTAGCTCCTCAATCAAATCAAAACAACGGAATCATGAATAAAGATAATCCTCCTTTCCAGTAGCCTACCTCGCAAAGATTCGCCAAACACCCAAAAACCCAATAACCATTTGGAGGAGAGATGACAGAATGAGTGCTCCTTGCACGGCTCTCATGGTTTCTTTAAAACTCTAAAAGCACTCGCAAACACATAAAAAATACAGTAAGCCTGCAAAATTCATATCCCAAAAATATTGTATATATGAACTCTTTCCTTCTCTCATCCTTCCAAAGAAACAAAACATGCATTTCCGAGCATTATCTTTTATTATATATCCACTCAGTCTGTCCTAGAACGACAAAGAAATCTGAGAAGCCCCCATCACCACCGGAAGACAAGTCCCGAACCAAGACTGCATACCAGCAACAAGGAGGAAAGTGTCTATCACCTCAGCCTTCTCCACCTATAGCAATAATAGAATGTGTTATTGGATCTTGTTGGGTCATGGATTAACCTTTGACAAGCCCAATAGTTCACCAGCTTAAGTCGAGGCCCAGGAAAGTCAAAGCCCAGGAACATCTCAAGCCCCGAGCCTCTGAGACCAAGTCTTGGATCCGAGACGGAAGGATCCGAGACCAAGGACTCGAATCGAGTCCGAGACCTTTGAGACTTCCGAGTCCAAGGCCTCCGAGACCCTGGAATTTAGGAATCAAGGATTTGAATTCATTTGAATAATATGTGATATAATCTTATCCATTAAATTCAAATGACGAGTACCTAAAAACTCGGAATCAGATACGTTATTTGCAGTAATTCGGAATACAAACGCCATAATAACCAAATCCTATCTTGATCTCCTAAGATCTTGAGATGGATAACTACTTAAATCCCTCGATAACAGCTGTCTCACAAAAAATCAAGGAAGAGTGAGTCATTGGTTAGGCGACTATTGCTCCATACCTATATAATACAAGTCACTACCTCACATTTGGGTAATGCAACTTTTGATATCTCTACGCTTTTGTTGCTTTTCATACTCCATCTCTCAAGCACTGACTTAGGCATCGGAGTGGCCCGCCGGCTCACCCCCAGTCTCTTCAATCCTACTATCTTTTTCATTGTACAGACAAGTTCACACTTGGAGCACTTAAACTAGGAATCCAAAAAGCGTCACATCACCAATTGAAAACTGTGTATTAACAGATTTGTAGAAAAGATAAGGAAAATGAATGAGAAATAGGTGTGTGGGAAATTCGAGGCAATTCTTACATTGCCACCACCCATTAGAGGGACAATAATGGTTGAGATGATAACAACTGCATGTTCCAATCATCACCAAGTAGTGCAGGAATCCCAGAAATATTGCTTCAGCTGGATACATCGTTTTGCATATAAAGCTTAATAAAAATCAGAGTATACATTATGCTAATGTCATTTGTCATGACCTATGGAAGTGCTAGCCATATTGCGCTATACTTCAAAAGGATTAGTTAAAGTTATTACTTGAGTTCCCTAAAGTCACTTAAAAGAGTTGGGTTTCACTCATAAGGAATCATTAAGGATCTCCCCGAGAAAGAATCACAAAGCCCCACATCTAATCCACCCTCGTTTCATCACTACCCTCATCTCATTCCTTTCAATGCCAAATTGCCTTCTCTTCCTAATCCCCAAAAACACTTTTCTTTTCTATGTTATCCTTTAACCTCCCCTCCCTCTCTTTATACCAACAAGCTTTGGGGCCCATCCCTCTTGTCCCTCCCAAGCGGGCCCAATCTATCTTTCTCTCCCATATAACCCAAATATAAGATCTAACTGAACCCTCCCAACCCACTACGCTTGGTCTCTTCCTCTATACAAGCTCAACGCCTTTCCAAATAATCCAACTCTGCACTAGCCAACACGTTGTCCTCTCCATCTGAGGGTTCCTCAACATACACTTTTACAGACTATCTTGCCATCATAAATTGGTCATAACTTCTGCTGCGGGTGTTGGAATTGTGCATATGACCCCAATCAAAAAGCTCTTTTTGGCATGCATGCCACGGTCACCAAGCTAAGTTACGCGGTAACATTTTTTTATCTCCAAATCTATCGCTTTCACCCTCAAAACACAAATTTTCTCCTATAACCTATCTCATTTCATCCTTTGTGGGTATTTTATACATTTAGTTATTCCCTTAATAAATAAAATAACCATTTTATTTTTCTGGGGCGTTACAATACCCACTCACGCAGCTCACGCTAGTAAAGTGTGAAGCGTTACTCACATATTATTACTACATAGCCTTTACTAGCTCGCAAGAAAATAGCTTGATATAGTGTGTAGAAATGAGGCTAATTTTCTTTAGGTTGTGTGTGAGACATTGGTGAAAAAGGCAAAAAAAAAAAATGATCTCTTTCTCACCCAATTTTCTGAGGATGTGAGTATCAATGCTCCACCGCCGAGTGAGAAAGAAAATGCTCAAAATTCAAAAGCTAAACATGTGGAACAACTCCAACTAGATCCTGTTTTGGTGTAACAAATGTATCAAATATTTTATGTTTTTAACACTTATTATTATTATTATTATTATTATTATATGTCCATACAAGAAAAGAGGAAAGAAGAATTCGAACTAGTGACCTTCGCTTCATGAGATGTAGTCCCCAACTGATTGAGATACCCTTTGAGGACTTCTAACACTATTGTTGTATCTTAAGAAAGGCATCACATGTACCATACAAGTCCAAAATAAAATTATAATTTATTGGAGTAACTAATATAGCAAAGATCTCATCTAGTGGACAAGTACATAACCAATGTGAGACTTGACTAATGCATGCCTCTATAACCTTCACTGAACACAATTGAGTTCATAAAAATAAAACAATAGCACAGATGTTCCCCAGGATGATAAAAAACGAAAAATGAATCAAATTTTACATTATAAAACAATATTTGTAGAAATTACAATGAACAAACATCTTAACTACAAAATAAAATAAAATAAAATAAAATAAAATTTCACATTCTCGGTGTTCTCTATGCCCCCTTTTCAGCAGACTGCGCCCACTTAATAGTTGACCTGGCCAATGAGTCCATTGGATCAATACATTTTTTTAGAAGAGGATCATCCCGAGGCAAAAGATCCAGCATATCATCAGAGGCAAGGATTACAGAGTTCACTGCCCTTACTAAAAGAACCTGGAGAGCAATCCTCAACAGGTTGCGAGCTCCTTCCATGTCCTTTCTGTTTAAAGCTTCAATTGCAGGAATTACTGTATGTTCCAAAGTTGCTTTATCTGGCAGCACCACCTCAAATCCCTACATATTACATATAGAGAAACAAATAATGAACAATAATTACTGTATGTTCCATAGTTGCTTTGAAATCGATTTCTTATAGCACAGAAAATTGATAAGACTGCTCTATCTCTGTTCCAAACATCTTTTAGAATAGCTCCAAGAACTTCATATGGAATTTTTACCAGGAGACCCATAAAAGGAAGAATAATAATGAAATTGTAATGATGAAGTTAAGTTCTAAGTAAGAAAAAAAAAAGGAAAAAGTTATTTTGCAGACATGTAAAATAAAGGTTAAGGCATGTTCTTAAGCAGGATATAAATAAAAATAGCAGGAAACAGGATAAAGGTTAAAGCATGTTCTTAAAGGTTATATACAATTCCATGTTCACAAAAC